>OY829915.1:80202349-80639349 GCA_963691935.1 Nephrotoma guestfalica | reverse complement strand
TAATAAAACTAAATAAATTTTCCAAAACTGTGTTGTTCAAATTCCATTTATAAATAATTAGCAGTTAAAGATACGTTGATTTTCATTAGGATAAAAGAATTTTGATTGAAACATTCGAACAACATTTTATTTTTGGCTTTCTTCATACTTACCAACATCTAGGTTCTTACGAACTCCAAGTCCGGAGTAGGTTAACTAAACTAATACCAACAACTCCTGATACTATTCATTGGTCGCTACATACCTCTGTTGTTCTACTATACTAGATCATCCACTAGATCATATCAACCTTTTGGAAAAATTATAGTCTTTCTTGACCAGTTATCTATATATTTTCAATTTTTTTTTTTTTTTTTTTTTTTATTTTTTTATTGGTAACTATGCGATCTGTTTTGGGGCTCAAGGCTCACCCTGCTCTTCCGCGGTTATGCTTTTAACGTCCTTACTTTACGCCTTGCGGCCAACTCGAGGACGTACGGCTATAGGACCGATTTTAAGACCATCTGCACATTGCAAGCTCCATGCCAGCCTATACCAGCATGGAAGATGGGTCGGCCCATGAGTTTTGCACACCGACAGGGGGTCATAGATGTGTTACATTTCACCACAGATCGAAATCTGTTGATGAAATTTCACTTTGCATCCTGCCCCTATCGGGATTCGAACCCGGTACCTCCCGATCCAAACGCCAAAGCTTTAACCACTGTGCCATTTGGTCGGTATATTTTCAATTAATTTGTCAAATTTCTCAGTATAGGTAGAAATTATTTAAATTGATGCAGAAAGCGTTGTATCAATTGAAATCCGTTACGGCCGAAAAACGGTTATCATCCGTTAACAATGCCACTGCTATTCATGTTAGCCAATTATTAAATACATCCGATGCAGTGATTTGTGAACTTAATTCTCTAGAAACAACCGAAATATTAATGACCGAGAAGATGGACGATAAAACAAAAACATTTTTTTCAGTACACCATTTACTTTTATATTCGCGAACAATTCACGTTTTGAGTGTCAAAAGTTTGCTTGTCAAAACCCGGCAGTAATGGGAATTGCAAGAAATTGTTTCAAATAACGCAAATTTTGGTTTTTAGGAGTTCTTTTATTTGGAGCTCTGAAATCAGTATAGGAACCATGCGCAGATTTTAGCGAAAAAAAAACTAGATATAATTATTTTTCGTTTAAATAAAAACAAATGGATGCAACCAAAATTGCTACACAAATTTTGTGCATGCAACCCACATAAAAACTCAATAAATTTAGACAAAATTTTATCAGTACATATGAAGGGTACATATAAAAAAAATTTCGTTATTTTGAAATAAAAATTTTTTTAACTAAAACAAATCAAAGTTTTTTTTACAATTTATTTATTTTCGTCTAATTCATAAAGAAAATTTGCATTTGAAAATGGTTTGTATTTATAATATTAGTGAATCTATTTATTTGAGTATATTAACATTTAGAAACTAAGGTGACCACTTTTGTTATAGTCGAGACGAGTCGGTAACCGCCAAAAAATGCTTTAATTGCTTTGGTAGAATTTCCTATTTATACAAGGTAAAACCACAAAATAAACATAGTTAAATTTGTAAAATATCCTAATAAATTCAAATGTATATTCCAAATATACACAACTTTGGGCGAATGACAAAAAGGCAGTTTGGGAAGTTATTGCTGAAACGGTAAACGCAATTGGTCCATTAAATAAAAACGGGGAGCAATGGCAAAATGTAAATATATATTCGTACTATAACAAGAACGCAATTTAATATATTTGAATATTTTCAGACATGGAACTCTACGATATAAAGTAAAGAATAAGCTTAAATTAATACGTAATCACCGTAACCGTAGTGGAGTAGCGCCTTTAACAAATGTTGAGGTTGGAGGCGATTGGCTTGACCCCGAGGCTACCGCAATGTCTGAATGGGACTGGAAAATCGTACAAATGTGCAATCTACAGGTGCTAGATGGAAATTCTGACCTAGAAGGTGGATTTAATCTTAGAGTGAGTTAAAATTTTAAGAATTGTATTGGCTATTGGTATATATATATATATATATATATAACACATAAAATGTTTACATAAATTTATAATTTAGTCAGCTTCTCCTCCAATGCGGTTCCCTCGGCCTTCCACAGCAGCTGATATATCCAATCAATCAGAAACCGAACCAGCGATACCAAGTCATGTAAGACACTAAATTTATCGTAATTGTATGATATCGAAATTTCGTGATTTATAACATACCCTTTAGGTATTTATCGAGCAAACGGTGGAATTACTAATAGAAGCGGTATCACAAGTCGACGCCCAGAGCTCAGTATCCGACCAGTTGGCATCATCAACTGCCGATTGTGTGCCAGCCGGCTCCAATTCGAATGTGGACCAATTATCGTCACGAACTGAAGATGAAATAAATCATGTACCAATCGACTCAATGTCAAATAACAATGGTTCTCCAAGAGTTCTTAACATCTGGCGACCAAGAGTAAGTACAATTGAATATATCCTCTATTTCTGGTAACTATATAAAATTACTTTTAGCACGCAATAATAATGGAATCAATCCTAAAGTCAATTCGGCTACAGGAAGAGTCAAACAGATTGCAGAGGCGGCTTGTCCAGAAACAAGAAGAGGCCAATATTCTCCAGAAGGATATGCTAACAGAATTGAAAGAAAACAATAGATTATTAAATGAATTACTATCAGCCAACGGGCAAAATAAAAATTAAATTTTAATTAAACATATACATATACTCGTATAGTACGTAAATATATGTCTAAACCACATAAAATTTTGTTTTTTGTTTATAGAAGGTGGAAATCTTCGAAAGACACCTTGCAGATGGTTGTTATGTCCGATACACGCATGAAATGAAACACCGATTTGTTGTGATTGGTGTGCATTGGGGATTTTGCATGGTGTGTGAGATTTTTACTCACTAAACCCACCTCCATCTATACTCACCTCCTAGAATGTTCATTTATACTCACCGTCTTATGCTTTGTAACCGTATGGCTTGAGTTCAGCTAGGTACGGTAGCTGGACACTGTATAGATAGATAGCTCGTATTCGGCTTGGGGGGTCCCGTTACCACCGTCCCACCAGCCATGTTACAATAGTTGTTGATGCGTATGTTGGACAAATCATGCAATACTTACCTGGAATACTTACCGCTTCAAATAAAACTCTCAACCTAAACACATAAAACATCATAACATATAAACCTAGAAATCTCCACCATCTCCCAACAAAATATAATAGATAAATTAGTACAGCGGTTATCCAGTTATTCCAAAATCGTAAGAATCCTAGCCTATGTCATTCGCTTTCTTACAATAAAAACAAAACCTTCTGCCAGATCCACAGCTTTTCCTTACATTACTTGTCCAGAATTCCAAAAGTCCCAAGTTCTCCTGATTAAAAACATGCAGTCAAAGTACTTTGCCGTAGAACTAAAATTACTTTCATCAAATAAAGAACTCTCACCATCAAGTAAGCTCATATATCTAAAACCGTTCATCGATGAATCAGGCTTACTTCGAGTCGGAGGCAGAATCAGAAACGCATCGATATGTTACAACATCAAGCACCCATTAATTTTAGAATCACGAGATGAATTAACCAAGGTTATTGTACGAGAACATCATCTACGTTATCTACATGCTGGACCCACCTTAATGATGGCAACCCTTCGAACAAAGTATTGGATAATAGGAGGCCGCAATCTCATTAGAAATACAGTACACAGCTGCGTGAAATGCGTGAAATATAACCAAAAACCTCTCACGCAAATTATGGGTGATCTGCCTAGCACACGAGTAGAGCTGATTAGGCCTTTTTACAAAGTTGGCGTAGACTACGCTGGGCCATTTCCAATCCACTTCTTGTAACACTGTTTATCTATACAACAGCAAAACCAATATCCAAATAATTTGTAAACAAACAAATTCATGTAATTTATCCTTGAACTTGAACTTGATACAAATTTTTGGTTGCTGTTATGTTTATACCTAAACAAACAAATTTTATATTATATAAAGGTTTAACTATAAAACACAAATATATTTTAATTGTATATTGATAATTATAGTTACCTATTTGTTAATCACTTGTTAATCACTTTTAATATCACTATCATATTATATTTAAATAACTAATTTAATTTTTTCTTGTTTACAATAAAATGTAAACAAAATATTGACAACTAGATTTAATCGCCATTTAAATATTGTAAAGGTAACAAAAAATTGTACTAGACTTTGGTAGCTCAAATAGAATAAGCATGAGTACGTTCCATGCAGAAACCATTTTACAACAACTATCGGCGGTTAGATGAACTGCACACAACATAAAAATTTATTTTACGAAATACTTTCTTTTCAATTGAGACCACCAAAGCAGCTACACCAATCGAATAAAATAAAAAAAATTGTGAATTATAAACCAAAGGGACTTGTGTTTTAATATCACAATAGATATCATTACCAACACCAAGTTTATTGAACCTTCTGTACCAACACCCAATTTGGTACATTTTTGGTCCTTCGAGCCGGATTCCACCAATGGTGGAATATTTGGCGGGGGCATTAAATTACTGTTGTCGTACAACATCGATTCGGTTGTATAATTCCAGCTATGTTTAAAGTTATTTTGCCCATCCTTTTTACTCTGTGGCGGTTTTACAAGTGTCTGGGAGAGGTCGGAACTATTTGATTTACTTGCACTTGGCATTGGCTTATTTGATATTTTCATAGCTGGATTAATTAAATTTGATGGTTGATTATCTACTAGCTGACTAACCGAGAAGAAATTATTTTGAACTCTGTTTCCATTGTGACTACTGTTAATCGATTCTGCGGATGTAGTGCTTAGAGCAAGATCTCCGTGCAAATTAGGTAATGTCGATGGCATAAATGAATGAGATGTATTCGGATAATGTGTGCCATCCAAAATGTTTGACATTTTATTTGGTGACCATGGAAAATTGTCGTCTCCCGGTGGATGAGCAAAAAAAATATCTGAATTACGTTTCAATTCGGGATAATAAGTATCCAGCGGCGGGGGTGGCGGAGGCGGTGGCAAAATAGTAGAATAGTCCGGGTTCTGCCCTTTATATTGCGATGTTGAGCAAGAGGCCACTGGTGATGTCGCCATCATCCAATTCACCGGCTGATGATTATATTTGCTTGCACTCTTTTGTGAAGACTGCTTTTTAGCAGGAAGACGATTAAACCCATTATCATATCCCAACGTGCTAGTATGGCCGAAATTTGAATTATTCACAAAATTATTTACATTTGAATCTTGAGTAGAATTTGTTGAGAAAGGATTAAAAGTATGTAACTAGGGCAACTTGTATACTTCATTTGTTGATTACTCGTTACAGAATTTGTTAATGAAAATGTGAAATTCGTCCCTATTGTCGTTGTAATTTGTGTCTCTATGGAAAATGGATTATTGTTAAAATTAGTGGCAGCCATAGCCATTTGAGCAGTAGGTGGCGGAAATGAAAAATTAGGAAAATTATTTGATTTTGTTGATGATGAATAAATTGTTGAATTTGCGGTCGTTGCTAAAGTAGTCAGCGAAAATGAAAATGAAGGTGTCGCAGTAGTTACAATACCAAGTGGTTTGGAAGTACTGCTCGGAAATGATTCATTTACACCCGTTGAAGTGGAATAATTTGGTTTTGTCAAGAAATCAAAATTTGATTTAGGTATAAATGTTGGTGTGGTAAGTGACGGAATTGGCAAAGTGGAAGATAGTGGCGTTGATGTTGTAGAAGCTGAAGTTACGGTTGAGGTTAGCGCAAATGTGAAGGTAGGTTTTGTTCGTTCTGACTTCGATACAAAATCAATTCTAAACGATAAAGATGGATACGTTGGCGCTGATTTTTCACCATTGTTTTGACTATGCATTGGTTCTTTGAAAGGTGTTATTTGACTTTTTTCTATTTTACATTCTATACTATTTTTCTGTTCTGTTAAAACGCTAGTATTTGTAAAATGTATGTTAGTTGCTGAAGGAGCATTTACATTGAGTAACGCAGGGAAATTATTGCCGCGTAATATCTCCGCATTTTGATTAGTGGTACTCACTGCAGTCTCCTTTTTGTCACATTTTTTACTTGCATTCGCCATTTCGGGTTCATTTTTTACTTCTTCTTCCGTTGGCTTAGTCGAAACTAATCACGAAGACCACCAAAGCAGCTACACCAATCGAATAAAATAAAAAAAATTGTGAATTATAAACCAAAGGGACTTGTGTTTTAATATCACAATCGATATCATTACCAACACCAAGTTTATTGAACCTTCTGTACCAACACCCAATTTGGTACAATAGTGTTCATTTAGTGTGCTCAAACAAACAAAAATTAGATAAAGGAACATGAGAGTATGTATCCGGAATAATTAATAGCATATAGAAAAAGTTATACACCACAACACTGCCCTTCATTTCCCTCCACTAGCTAGCTTTAATTACCACATAATTGATCGTACGGATTATTACAAGTAAAAGAAAGTAATCATCTGGTTGGTTTTATACGAAACGTGCTTATACGAAAATTACAGGCAAGAAAAAATCGGACCAAAAGAAACTATGTACATACAAGTATATGATTTGCCTAAAAAATACAAAAAAATTAATAAATATACTGAAAACTATTCTAAACTGAAAGAAAATAAATAATTATGATAAAGTAAAATAAATGGCATGCAATACGTTACGAATCGGACTCATAAAGATGACCTTGCGGTTGATATTGCAACATGATGACGATGTCCGACCTGGTTGATGAAGGTGTTTCTTTGGTTGAATTCGTAGATGCATCCACAAACGCCCCAATCCATATAACGGCCGATGTATTGATGCTCGATGTTATTGGTACCGGGAATATCAATTTACGAAAATATTGAAGTTCGTCCTCGTATTTGGTCTCCCAATGCGCTTTTTATTTTTAAGTTAATTGATAAAAACTTCTCGATGTTGAAGGACGGCTACCGTTTTAGTAATTGAAGATATAGAAGTGTCCCGTTATCTGGTCACTCAACCGGGATTTTGTTTCTTTTAACACACGTTTTTTTTATTTGGTTTGTTAACGGTTACACATACACAAATTCGCCTGTCGCGCGTTCTCATAAACGAAAAACTGGAGAAAAAGAGGAGAAAAAAAAACTGGTGGTCAGCTTGTTTGCTACCAATAAGATAATACACAAACGTTTATTATGGTAATTGTTTTTACGAATTTTATTTTGTTTTGTTGTATTTTTTTGTTGTTGTTATGTCTCGTTAGACTATATTCAAAATTGATTCATTTTTATTTTAAAACAATTTGAAATCGCAGGAAATTAGCACACACATAAACATTATAATTTTAATGTACAACTTTAAATTATGTACTCGAGGTAGCACAGAATTCGATATAATATTTATTTATTTTAATCAATTACTATGACACGTTTTAGTTACACTGAGGCTTACAACGGCACAAATGAGTATTATTTAGGTTGTATCACCAAAATACATTTTTACTCTTGGTCACAATTATTGAACACAATGTCAACTTTTTATCACATACAAATAATTTAAAGTTTAAAAATCTACAATCAATATTTTTTTACAATTTTTAATTAATACATTTAGAATTTTTTTTCTTATCAAAAAAAATGCTTTCTATTTTAGTTTTATAATTTTTTATATTTTCGTTTGGTAGGTAGGTCCATGCCGTCTCGAATTCCAAACTTGACTATCTCAAACCTGTTGATCTCCTTTCTTTTTCACCTCGCTTGTCAGTCGCGCGCGTTTTTTTTTTATTTTTCCCCCTTCTGGAATAGATACCAATACCAGCATGAGAAAAGCCTATTGCGTAAACTGGAGTTGCCATCGTCAAATAAATTACTGGTTACGAATACTTAATCTTAGTGGTCGATTGTTAACATTAGTGCGATCGTTACAACTTACCATCTTCTTCTAAACTCGTCTATTTGAGTTTAAAAACTGCACAACCCAATTTCGGTTTTGTTGGCCGGCAATAAATAGAGAGCCATTCTCGGTATTTAGACTTAAAACATTATCGTCTACCAGTATTGGAGAATCGTCTTCGTAAAAATGATGATCGACGAGAATGTTGTGCTAAATGATGCATGATGTTACAATATTTGTAACCATTTGAAGATCGTATCACAATTTACGTTCTCCTGATAAACA
Source organism: Nephrotoma guestfalica (assembly GCA_963691935.1). Taxonomy (NCBI): domain Eukaryota; kingdom Metazoa; phylum Arthropoda; class Insecta; order Diptera; family Tipulidae; genus Nephrotoma; species Nephrotoma guestfalica. The sequence goes on along the minus strand of OY829915.1, from coordinate 80,631,123 downwards.
GCTAAAATAAGAAGTAAAATATAATTATTCTTTTAATATAAAATATTGTGTTTACTTTACCGAAACCGATTTTTAAGTAAACCGATGCATCGTTCAATTTTACTTCGGATTTTACAATGCATCCGACTATACATCCTCTCTTGTGCCGATCTGGGATTTTGGATGTTTGTTAACAAAAATGGTTCTAACGGATATCCACTATCACCTAGAATAAATGTAAATTAAATTTATACATAAAACAGTCGTCACAAAGGAAATTATAATATTTATTTGTAATACCTAACAACCATTCATGTTGCTCACCATTCTCGTGCCGCAATTGTAAAAATGCGAAAGCTTGACTACATGCCCAAACGTAGCTATCATGAGTAGATCTTTAATGAACATATTTAATTAATATCATACATTAATATTTATTGTATTTAAAGTAAATAAATATACTCCACTAACCCACAATATCTGGCGTTGCAGTTTATAATTTTTAAATTATTGTTGCATATCTAAAGGTATAATATTGAATATTAGATATTATATTATAATAATTAGAATACAAAACTTATTTATAGCTTTTAGGCAATTATAAATTTAAAAATTTCAGATTCCTGCCGTTATGGACAGCAGCGTTTGCTCTAATTTTTGCGACTACAACAAATGCCAAAATCTTATCAATTGTGTATTAATCGAATGAAAGCCTTTCCGATTAACATAGGAATGTTCTATATCCTTTTTCAGGCCAGTTATGGCGATATGCGTCCCATCGATTAAACCTATTATATTAGGGAAACCGTATTCTTCTAGAAAACTGAGAAAGAAAGAATTTTATGAAGCAATTTTATGAGCCAATTATAAACATTATATATATATATATATATATATATATATATATATATATATATATATATATATATATATATATATATATATGTATATATATATATATATATATATATATATATATATATATATATATATATACACACATATATATATATATATATATATATATATATATATATATATATATATATATATATATATATATATATATATATATATATATATATATATATACATTATAGATGTTGGTTGCTTACCTTGCTTTAGCATTATTGATTTCATCCGGTGTTAGGGGATATCGAATGTATTTTCCAGATAATTCTTCCGCGATTATCGTAGCATATTTTCTCACACATTTAGAAATTTTTTGCTGGCTTATAAAAGCTAATTTATCACTACCAACTCGCCTCTGGTAGCTGCCACTAGCAAACAAATTTAATACTGATAAAATCTAGAACGGAATAAAACATAATAATTAAATAAATATTTATAATTAGTAAAATCGTTTTAGAATTGCAAAGTAGATACACTGTATATTCTAGTCACAGTTGATAATAAATTCAAACGACAGTGAATAGAAATTGCCCTTGTAAATTTATACTAATAAAATACACTCCAACCAAGGATTATTAATTTAAAAAAATATGAATTTTCTTTCATTTATATTTATTGTACCGTCTTGGGAACGGATTGCTTATAATTTATACGAATTTGTTTTTAATATTTTTAAATTACTTATTGCATACCTCTAAGTGAAGTGGAATTTTTTGGTATCCATCGATTATATTGCCCACCTCTCGTATTTCCTCTATAAAGTCTATCACGATATTTATCGGCAGACGGTACATCTCTTTAAACCTAATTAATATAAACAGAAACTATATAATGTATTCACAACTTTATTGAAATAAAAATTGTCTTGCTTATTTTCAGGTATATCGAAAGGGTTTAAGCTATCTCGCATTATTTTGCGTAAAACCCTGATTTGGTTATGCATTTCGTAATACATAACAGCAATCGGCACCACAGCACTCATTGCTTATATATATTATTTTCTATGTTTATCAAAACTTTAATTATTTATTTACATAAACACATTTGTTTGAAATGTCACTGTATGTAATGTCAAGTTGTTTGTAAACATAGGAAAATTAATAAAACTCCCACATGCGTCCGCGTTAATAAAAAAAATATTGATAATTGTACGTGCGTTTTTCTAGCGGTATAAGAAATTATATCTAGTTTTTTTTTCGCTAGAATCTGCGCATGGTTTCAATACAGGTGATAATGACGTGCTTTGAAGCTTAAATCTAAATCGGCTTGATGCATCGCAAGATTCAATTTTCAGTCTGTTCCTTTGTTTATCGGAAACTTCCGTGTTGCACTTTATGAAAAAAAAAAAATTCAGCCCAAGACAAAGACCAGAAATATTTGAAAATGTTATTTCTCTGCTCGTCTGTAACGTAGCCGCATTTTATTACGGTAGATTTTCTTGACAATACGCAATTGCATCATTGATTTCATTTGTTTTTTGGCTTTGAAAATAGCATGCTGCCATTTGTCATCTACTAACTTTTTACCTAAGTATTCCTCATCCGACTCGGGTTTAGCGGCGTGCAACTTAGCTTTCCATTCTTGTTTTTCTTACAAAGCGCCGGTTAGGACGCATCTTTGAAATTGGGTTTGATAGGGGTTCTTGAGCATGGATATCGTCTAATACCTTAATTTCAAACATACCTTCTTCTAATGCTTGTTCGGTGCCGCAAGGGTAAGGATCATCGATAGTTTAATTTTCAAGAATGATTTCCATCACAATTGGAATATCATTTTCAATTACTTTGCTCCAAGGCTAAATTAGCCATTTTGAAACCTCTCGACATGGTTAAATAATCCTAGTTGCATACTCAATTAGCTAAGTCCAAAAATGTGACAATGACAAGTTAGCTAAGATCAGCACTACCGATTATGTTAATAAAGTAAGAAATATACATAATTTCTTATTTAAATCCGTCCTTATTTAAACCGCTGTAATACAAATTTTAAAATTACTTTCAAAGAGATTACTTAGCAAATGAAAAAGTTATTAACAATAAAATACGAGCGCTTGATGACTCATGAATTTTTAATGTAATACTGAGGACATACATATTTTGCATGTTGTTTTTAGACATACACAAATTTCTCTTTTCACTTGTTTACCGTTATTAAAACAAATTTTTTTATTTTTTTTAAATGAGAGTCGATGTACAATTTCCCTCTTCGCACAAAAGTAAAAAACGCAAATTTTAAAAAAATGGACATACACATTTTGAATTTCTCGCCTAGGTAATAAAAAACAATTTAAATTTTGTTTAAAAATATTTATTTTTATTATTTCCGAGGAAAAGCCGTATGGAAACTTTTAAACAAATGATAAAATTATAAATATTAAAACAAAAAAGTAAAGTAAGTTCCCATTTGGCATAAAAACCTCTTTAAAGAACTAATTTAAAAAAAAATTAAAATTACCATTATTCATCCAAATTGTTCCCGAACAATAACTGTATATTCATAATAAAATTAAGGAACAATACTCATCTCTAAATTTTTGAGTTCTACCACTTTACTTGAACCTATCCAGAAAAATATACTGCGTATTTATCACGCGTCGATTTTGCCACCGTTCTGGAATTTCTATTGCTCGGCTGAGGTTGTAGTAGCGTATTCGGCTGATTGTTTTGTGATCCTTTAAATTAAATATAAATTTTACAATTATTAATCTTTTAAACTATTTATTAAAAATTTTATTACCAATTATTATTTTTTGCATAACCAGTTGTGCAAGCAGACACAACTTAACACAATTTGCTCCACCAAACATATATCTGCATTTATAGGTGTTCTAAAAATTCTCCCTTAGCAGAGAGAATTCTGAAATAATTCTCGATCATTCGGCGGGCTCTGCTCAGTCGATAGTTGAATATCCGGTGCTCTAATGATTTTATCGCCGTATATGGCTTAAGCATATTTTCGTGAAGCGCAAACGCATCATCTGCAACAGATACGTAAGGAACATCAATGAAAGTCTCGGTTACATTTTTTGGTGGTAGTATTCTAATTAATAAAATTAAAATAAATCAAATAAGTCTCTGTTTTGTAGTATCGGATGAATTACTTACGGAAGTGTTTTGTCATAAAAATCTTTTCCAAATTTGCTTTCTCGAAAGGCCCCTCCATCACACTAGCGACCGGCAGCACGAACATTGCACATCATGAAGTTGTAATCATGATCAGAAATGGCCATCAGCACAATCGATGATGTCTTTTTATAGTTGAAAAACTCCGAACCGGAATTATATGTTACCTGAAATGTTTATAAATGCTTATAAGGACAAAGAAGCTACATTCGCTAATATCTTACTTGAATAGTGACATGCTTCCCGTCGATTGCACCAATGCAATTGGGAAAATTCCACCGCTCTCCAAATACGGATGTTACTCGTAGTTCCTTAAAATATTCCACCGTGAGTTTCGGAAAAATTTTACCGGCTAAAGCAACCGTTATGCTCTTTGTGGTTTCAGTAATGATTCGATGTACACTCGTTTGCGAGCATTTGTAGGCCATGGCTAAGCTGCTTTGGGATTTTCCCGTTGCTAGATACCTATAAAAATACATATTCTAGGTCAGAACTTTTACTAAACAGTCATCTTAATATGTAAAATATACAATTACCTTAATATAACAGCTAATCTTAAAGTAGGGCTCAACGGTTCTCTTACGATATTTTGCTTTTGTATGTCAGGACCTACCATCGTTAGCAATTCGGCAAAATTGTCTCTATACATCCTAGTATAGCTGTAGAAAAGCTGTGGATCATGTTCTAGATCTCGAAAATAGATGTAAATGCTCCAATCGTAGCTCTTTCCAAATAGTAGGGTCTACAACATATTTTATTTTCAACGCAAAAATTATATTAACCCTACTAACGTCTGGATTAAATTGACCCATTGCGATGAAAATTTAAAAAAAAACATAGAAAACGAATTGTAATTAACTTCATGTTACTTGATATCTAACCTCAATCTTTACTTGTCACATCAAAATAATTTTTAGTGTGGTTTTGCAATTCGAAGGAGGTGGGTAGTTATTTTAGAAAGTGTCTGGGTCATTTTGGCCCACGTTAGTAACAGTGTTCAAAAATTTAAGGTATTTGGGTCATTTTGACCCACGTTAGTAAATAATTAATAAGTATTTATTTAGATAACTTTAGATAATGGATGATTATGAGCGTCAGCAAAATCGGCTACGTGCTATCTTAGCCGAGTTAGACAGCGAGGAGGAAGGCTCTGTCGATGGCTCAGATGTTAGTGAAACAGAAGACTTAGAGCTATTTAGCAATCATGATTCCAAAACAGAGCAGGAACTTGATCCAAATAACGACGAATATGAGGATTTAGTGAGTAAAGATGGCTCAATATGGACGCATTTAAATCTACACGGGCAGTTACGAAAAACATTTTCCGTTCGTCATCAAACCTTACAGATTTTTAGAAATCTGTTAAAACACCCTTAGAAAATTTCCAATTATTCTTTACTTTCATCAATGATATTGTGGAACACACAAATCTTTTTATAAAAAAACAACAAACAAAATATAAGGACGAGAAACATGCTGCAACCACCGATTATACAGAAATTAATGCTTTATTTAGATTGTTGTATCTAACGGGGTTGTATAAATTATCGCATGTGCATGTACGAGATTTGTGGGCCAGCGACGACACTGGTTTGGAAATATTTGCTGCAACCATGAGCTACAGTCGCTTCCAATTTCTTATACTTTGCATTCGATTTGACAACATCGAAACTCACATGGGACGTCGTTTGGTTGATAAGCTCGCCCCAATTCGTGAAACCTTCGAAAAATTCAACGTAAATTGCCAGCAAAATTATAGTGTGGGTTGTTTTATTACAGTAGACGAGAAATTAGAAAGCTTTCGTGGAAGTTGTTCATTTAGGCAATATATACCCAGGAAGCCAGCGAAATATGGAATAAAAATTTTCTCTGTTGTTGATTCCGTGTCATTTTACACATCTAAGCTGGAAGTTTACTGTGGACAGCAACCACCAGGACGATACAATTTGAGTAATAAGCCTGACCAAATCGTATTACGTTTAACCAGACATCTGCAAAACGTTGAACGTAATGTCACAGTAGATACTTGGTTTACGAGCTACCCTTTTCCACTAGAGCTGCTTGAAAAAAAACACGACTTTAGTTGGCACAATGAAAAAAAAAATAAACGAGTGTTGCCACCGTCGTTTACCATTACAAAAAATCGTGCGATTAAATCTACAATTTTTGCTTACCAGAAGAAAGCCACTATATTGTCATACGTGCCAAAAAACAAATGTGCGATCTTACTATCTACGATGCACAGAACGGGCGAAACATCAGAACGGCCAACATCTTTACCGGCAATAATCGAATTTTACAATCGCACGAAGGGCGGCGTCGATACTACGGACCAGCTTTACGGTACATACAATGTTGCAAGAATTGCAAACCGATGGTCAGTGGTAGTTTTCTTCAGCTTATTAAATTTGGCAAGTATAAATAGCCGAATAGTTCTATTATCCACCGAGAATCCTCTAGTACTTTTGCAGCTCTTATGCAACCACATATAGATAGTCGGAGTAAAATCCAACAATTGAGTACAAACCTCAAATTTAGTTGCAACAAATTTGTGCAAAATCTATCGTTCGCGCCTTCGCCAAAAAACCCAAATTGAATAAGCGCGGTAGATGCCAACTCTGTCAACCGACTCAAGATCGTAAGACAAACACAACTTGCTCCAGATGCAATAAACTTATCTGTGGGAGCCATTTGATTGGTATCTGCACTCTTTGTGAAATTCTCAGTTAGGTAATTCAGACGTTTAGATTTAGCCATATTTCAAAGGTAATTATTGGAAAAATACTTCATACACAAAAAAATTGTTAATTAATATTTTTTCGCTCACAATTCCAGCTTTTCAACGATTCCAACCTTTTGAAATTCTGGGTGATAGGACGCGAAGGAGAGTTTTAAGCAAGCCTTTATATTTTTTAATGAAATCTTTTATATTTTGTGATATATATTTTTATTTTCTAAAGACTGAAATAAAATATTAAATATAATTTAATTTAAAAAAAAAAAATTTGGTGGAATATATTAACCGTTGCAGAACATTGGTCTTTTTAAAGATGGGTCAATTTGACAATTTGTCAATTTAGGATTTTGCAACAATGGCAGGTATAGTGTTCTCCATCACATTTCAGTCGGGTGTATTGTCAATTAATTACGCAAGTGTCTTAAATTTTTTTGGGACTAAATTTTTACTTAAGATATTCTGTCCAAATATGAATTAACCCACTGTAGTTGGTAATGAGATATTTTCTTTATAATTCGGTACATAACGTTAGTGTTCCGAATCGAGCGTTTGAGTGGACTTTTTCACACTTTTCTTACAAAAAAATGTTTGATAACGATCGCCCGTTTTAATTAATAAAATAGTATTTTGTGTTGATGCGATCGTTCGACTTTAAGTAACAAAAATAAAAAATGGAATGAGAATTTTGCAAGATGACGTACTTTTTTTTTGTTTTTTTTAATTGATTTTAATAAATGCAGGTGTTGGTGAGTACATTGTTTGGTGATACCAAACATTCCGCCGACCTTGAACTATTTAGTTCAAACTACTGGTAGTAAGACGAGCTTTACGATCGGTCGTTTGATTATGCCCGCCTTAGTACGAAGAGTGACTACACGAACAACTCCATTTTTCCCTGGATGAGTTTCAATGATTCTTCCGAGTGGCCAATTTGCTGGAGTCATATTTTCATCTCGAATTACTACGACGTCGTCGACTTTCAAGTTATTGTGCTTATGCTGCCATTTCGATCGATTATGTAGCGTGGTTAGGTACTCCTTATGCCAACGAGCCCAAAAATGCTGCATCAGGTTCTGAATGAGCTGCCATCGTGATAGCCGATTTTGTTGTATAGGCTTGTAGTCCGGTTCAGGAATCATCGTCAGCGGTTGCCCGATTAGGAAGTGTGCAGGTGTTAGCGCATCTTCTTGTTGTGGTGATAATAAACAGAGCGGTCTCGAATTTAAGATCGCTTCAACCTGTGTCAGGAACGTAGACATTTCTTCGAAATTCAGCAGTGTGGTGCCAAGTACTCTTCGGACGTGGTATTTAGTAGATTTAACTGCGGCCTCCTAGAAGCCACCAAAATGCGGAGCTGATGGTGGGATGAAATGCCAATTTGTATTGTAATCTAATAAAAAATTAGAAATTAATTGATTATGACTTTTAGAGTTATTTAATTTTTGAATTTCAGCAAAGGTATTTTTGGCTCCAACGAAATTGGTGCCATTATCGCTGAACATGTCAGCAGCCACCCCTCTCCGAGCCATGAAGCATTTCAGGGATGCGATAAACGCGTCGGTGGTTAGATCACTAACTAATTCAATGTGAACGGCCTTGCTACTTAAACATACAAAGATGGCTATGTACGCTTTATGTGAGACAGATTTCCGCTATATGGGACCAGCATAATCGACTCCGGTCTGGTAGAATGCGTATTTAAAGTTGACCCGTTCTGGTGGTAATTCACCCATTAGTTGGGTTTTTCTCGTGGCTTTGTAACGTGTGCAAGGTATGCACTTGTGAATATGTTGACGTATTAGGTTTTGCAATTGATGATCCAATATTTTTGTCGTATAGTAGTTATCATGACGGATTGCGGTGCGTGTAAGTATTTTAGGTGTGTCTCATCAATTATTAAGTCGGTTATAATATGATTCGCAGGTAATATTATTGGGAATTTCACACTGTAGCATACGTTGGCATTTTGGATGCGACTGCCTACCCTCAACAAACCAAACTGGTCGAGAAATGGATTTAAGGGAAGTAACTTGCTTGACGATGGTAATGCTTTTTGTCGCTGTATGTTCTTAATTTCGGCAGTGAACGCTTCCATTTGTGCCCACTTGATAACTCGTTCTGACGCCAATTTAAAGTTGGTTGTTGATAGGAGGTCTTCCTTTGGTTCACCGTTTATCGCTCTTCGTAGATTGGAATAAAATTGGAATATTCTAGCAATAACCCTTAGGAGTTTGGAAAATTTGAAGTGTCTTTGGGCCAAGTTTGTTAGGAACTTATTTTCGACGTCAGCGTGGTAATTGGCCACTGTAGATGGTCTGCATTCGGAACTATCAGCGGAATATTGCAATTGTGTTTGATCAGGCCACAATACCTTTTCTTCACGAAGCCAACTAGGTCCCTTCCACCACAGTTCAAAGTTGAATGTAAAATGCCGCGGCTAGCGCAATCCGCTGGGTTTTCTTTTGTCGGAACATAACGCCATGTCGATCGAGATGTAGTTTCCAAAATTTCACAGGTGCGGTTCGCTACATATGACTTCCAGGATCGGGGATGCGCTGATAACCACCATAACACAGTTGTAGAGTCGGTCCAGGTAAATAACTCACTCGCAGGACATTGTAACGATTTAACCACCATTGTCATCAGCTTGGTTACTAGAAGCGCAGCACATAGTTCCAATCTTGGAACTGATACCGTTTTAATGGGTGCGACTTTGGTTTTCGCCGTTACGATGGTCGTTTCGTACTTCCCAAACTTATTTTTCGTTCTAGCATAAATAACGGCCGAATATGCTACTTCTGACGCGTCGGAAAAGCCATGCAATTGGAAATCTGACTCTTCGGTATGAAGCCAACGAGGTATTGCAATTTTCTCTAATTTCGTTAACTCCTCTCTTAAGGCTGTCCATCTCTTGGTGATGTGGGTAGGTAGAGTATCATCCCACTGAAGATTTAATAGCCATAGCGATTGGAAGAGAATCTTGATCATCACTGTAGAAGGAGATAGCCATCCAATAGGATCGAAAATCTTGGACGCTTCTAATAACATTCCTCTTTTGGTCATGGTGGGTTGTGCTGAAATGGACACTTTAAAGTGGAAGTTATCGGTTTGCGGAGTCCACTCTAGTCCTAATATTTTTATGGATCGATTTTCTTCGCGAATTTGAATAGGAACCACTTCTTGATTCTCCAATGGAATGGTGTTTAATAATGCTTGGCAATTCGTGTCCCACTTCCTAAGATGAAAACACCCGGATTTTAGTATTGTAATAACTTGGTCCTTTAGCAGTATGGCTTCTTCTTCCGTCTTAGCCCCCGACATTAAGTCATCAATATATAAATCCTCACGAACAATTTTGGAGGCGATTGGGTACTGCTCTTGAAATTCATCGGCTAGTTCAATCAGCGTTTTGGTTGCTAGATACGGAGCGGTGGCGGTTCCATATGTTACGGTTACTAGACGATAATGTTCAATCGGTGTTGCTGGATTCTCCCGCCACACAATTCTTTGGTATTCGGTGTCAGCTGGGTGCATGGCAATCTGCCGGTACATTTTCTCAATGTCTGCCGTAAAAACTATTGGATGTTTGCGAAATCTGAGGAGAATAGCATATAGGGTATCTTGTACGGTGGGTCCTACCAACAAATTGTCATTCAACGAAATTTTGTTGGACGTTTTGGCGGAAGCATCAAATACAACGCGCACCTTGGTAGTAGTACTTGATTGTTTTATTACGGCGTGGTGTGGGAGGTAAAATGAAACCCTCGAATCTATGGTAACTTGTTCCGGTGGTATGCGTTTCATATGCTCCAATAGCTTGTATTCCCGCATGAAAGCGATATATTCTTCTCGTAGCTTCGAATCTCGCTGTAATCGATCCTCCATTGCAAAAAATCGCCTTAGTGCCGTATTAAATGAATTACCTAGTTCGCTTTTGGTAGGTTTGAATGGAAGGTGGACTATGAACCTCCCATCCGGTGCGCGGGTTTGGAACTCCTTAAAATGCCTCTCACACAGCTCTTCATCGTTGGTTAAAGGATTGACTGTTGCTACCTCTTCGGTTTCCCAAAATCGCTGCAAAGATTGGTTGATATCGATCTCTGATACCAGACTAATGGTTGATGTACCTTGAACTTGATCTGGATACATATTACCGGCAATGACCCAGCCAAAAATACTATTTTGCGCGATTGGTAATCCTTTGTCCCCGTATATTTTGCCATCCTGGATGACATCAAAAAAATGGTTGGAACCGATTAAAATGTGAAACGGAAGTATGACTTCTACTTGCGTAGAAGCCCACCCGATTCATAGATTTGCCGTAACCTGAATTGTACCCCATGCGGTTTAGATTCCCACCGCTCAGTCGGGTAGAGGAAAATGGTGTGGGTTTTTGGGGTACCCAGATTTACGGCCTAGATTACCGCATATTTATATAAAAACAAAGTGATGGAACGACATCAAGTATGCCGTCAAATTGAGGGATTATAGAATTGGGCAAGACAGTACCCAAGTTGAAGGTTTCCATGCCTTACGCTGTCGGCAGGTTCCCCGCGGTTGTTTTAATACTTGTTTAGGGTAACATAATTACCCTAGACTAAGCATAACAAGTAAGAGAATAACAAAATAAAAAAAACATTATTATTTATTATGGCTGAAGGCCCCGAATGTTAGTAAGTAAATAAATCGGTAAAGCGTTACCAACAGAAGGAAACCCGCGTGCCGAGGCACTTGCGCGGTTTCCGCCCCTAATGGAGCAGTTGGTAGACCCTTTACTAATTGGGCCCCTTTATGTTAGTATTTAGTTTGTTTTTAATCATACTTACTTGAACGTTACGTTAGAAAATTAATACACAACAATTTATTTTTTTATTACTACAAATTGTTTATTTTGTAAAATTTTACTTTAATTTACACTAATCTTCTTTTCTCGCTAATTACCACGGCTAAAGCTCTGTGCGTAATTAGCTAGAAACACCAAAAACTGAACTGACTTTACCAAAAATTTGGTACGGTATTTATGCGAAAATTAATTGATCTAGAAAAGAGGGGGAAATTAATTTTTATAACAGAATTTAATAAATGAATGGCCTCTTTTCAATCAATTAATAAATTTTGCTGTTTAATCAAAAAAATATTCATAAATACCGCCCAGTTTAAAAGTGTTATAAATTAAATTTGTTTACCCCTTACATAAACAAATTAATTCATTTTACACTCAGAGAATTTTTGTGTATTAACATAAATGCAATGTCTCAAATTTGTAGGTAAGTCGATTACCCTACATAATTATGTAGAACATTTGCGTTTATCATATACTCGTACTTGAAAAAAAATATATGTTATGTACTCAAATTACAAAACAATGAATTTAAAAAAATTTTTATATTTGTAGCGACAATTTGCAGCGTACTATAAAAATGAAAAATGTGTATTCCTGCCAATGACTAATTATTTCCGTGATTTTTGTGAAGATGATATCTTCAAGGCCGTGGCGGGATTACATATGATTACAATTTTTGGTTGATTGGATTTATGAGTTGATAACGGAATGAAGTTCCGTTACAAATGTCAATGCTACTGGTCTCATTAAAATGTGGATCCGCAAGTTCTAGGGATTTCAGATGGTTCCAACTAGATGGACAAAAACTGCTTGATGGTAATGGCATGGCGACTTTCGGCAATATGAATGCATTGACGAAAATCATCAACTCTGGATTGCACCGGGAATATATATGCAAGCGGGTACTTCCTCGGGAAGTTCCAGCTGATAAAGCACCAACTCCAAGAATTTTAACATTAGCTCGTTCGGTAGGTAAACCCAGACGTTTGACACAGGCTGAAGTTATAAAAGACGCCTCGGATCCGGAATCCAATAATATACGACAACAGTGTAACTGTCCTGACTTATCTTTCACATGGACCAATGCGGTTGGTAACAGCGATCGACTTCGATTGATCTCGGGTGATTTAGGTACGATCGCTTCATACTTATTGGTCAGGTGTTGTTGATAATGGTTGTACAATGGTAGTTCATTCAACTGCAAATTATTGGTATTGGATGGTATGTTGATTGCTGCATGGTTTGTAATGGTTGGTGATTTAATTGGAGTTGCGTTGGAGGGCAACGCTTTTGTTGATCGTTGATTGGTTGGTTGAGTGTTGATTGAAGATAAATTGTTGATTGATGGAGAGTTATTCGGATTTGGATTCAAGTTTGACATATTTTCAATTAATGGTGTATTGGTTGTACCTATTGTATTGTTGAGTGGTGAACTCGGTTTAGGTACCGTGAAATTTATTGGGGGTGGGCTTATTGGCGAATTGGTTTTGGTCGATGATAAACTATCGGTAGGTAATGGAACGTACGCGGTATGTGCTGACTGAACGATAGTATGAGCTTGCGATTCTCCTTGGTTTGGTTTTGAGACATTCGGCAAATGAAGTAAGTTGTGACGTTTGCGACATAATTGACAGGAACGTTTCGAGCGGCAAGATTGTACGGTATGGGTGTCACTTAGGCAATTGTAACATCTTGAATTTTGATTTATAAAATTTCTCCTCTCCGTGATGCCCATTCCCTTGAACTTTTCGCACTGGTATAATAAATGTTCGGCGTTGCACAATGGACATTTTAAATTGGATGCGGTGACGGTACATGAATTTCTCACACTTGAAGCGAGTCGCACTACGGGTTTGGTTATGGTTTCTCTTACTCCTTCGAGTGTATCTGCTCTGGTTTGAAGGCAATCCATTAGGTGTTGCAGCGTCGGGTGCTCTATTTTCGATGACTCGTGCTGCCTACTATCGTCATCCAACTTATTCACCACTATATATATTAACCACGGATCACGTAACTCCCCCTGGGTGCCAATGGCCTTTAGACCTCTTATAATCTCATCGCTGGTATCGGCTAGCTTGCGAATGGTGTTCGCGTTAACACGAGTGATAGATGGTTGCTTAAAAAATGTGTCGATGTAATTATTTATGGTGACCTTCTTTTTATCGTACCGTTTAACAAGAATCTGGTAAGCTTCGATATAATTCGCGTCCGTTATATTCAAATGCTTAATAAGGCCTAATGCTTCTCCCTTGAGTAAACCTTTTAAATGCTGAAGTTTTTGGGCTGCGGACAACATTACCTTATCATGAACTGAACTATTAAACAGATCAAAAAAACTTTGCCAGTTTCGAAAGTCCCCTTCAAACATAGGTATATTCAATCGTGGTAATTTGGTTTCGTTTGAACCCGAATGACCTTGACACATGCTTTCGTTACGCGATAACGTGGTATTTAACGGGATGGAGGTATGAAAACGTCGAATTGCAGCATTTAAGAGTGCCACCGCGTGGTAATAACTTTCATCGAATTCGTCTGACAGCGAAATTAATTCTGCATCAATTTCAAACATTTTATTTTCAACGTGTGCGAATTCAGTAGATAAGACATTTGTTTTATCTAATCGAACCGTAATATCTTCCAATCTTGTCTCAGCACAAACAGACTCTGCAAATGTAACAATTTTGGTCATTTGACCTTTCACTATTGAGCGCCGCCTTTTGAGAGCTTCCATCGTGCGGTAAACCACTTAGATTCTCAACCGGTACGTATACACAAACTGTAGTTACGAAAAAACGACTATAACGTTCAAATGTAGGTATATTTGCAACGTAAAATGTGGTAACGAAATTATAACCTTGAACCAAGCACTACCGCGTCGCGATAAAATACGAAAATGGAAACTGTTTGCCCCAATACTAACCAAATGAACACCAATTTATGTCAATAATTTATATATGTTTCTCGTGAAATGAACAAATCCAATTGCACCAACAACAAACAAAAAAAAACACTGATTTATATGCAACTACGTTATGTTCAAATTTTTCTCACAACAAAATATAAACTAAATAGCTGAATTGGATTGACTTGGTTGTCAATTAACTTTTGTTTTATATAGTATATCAATAATAAAAAAAAATTGTACTTAAGGTTTGTTTTTCCAAAACTGCGAACCCACGCTGGTACTTTTCTCCCGATCCGGCTCGAAGGACCATGTTCCGAATCGAGCGTTTGAGTGGACTTTTTCGCACTTTTCTTACAAAAAAATGTTTGATAACGATCGACCGTTTTAATTAATAAAATAATATTTTGTGTTGATGCGATCGTTCGACTTTAAGTAACAAAAATAAAAAATGGAATGAGAATTTTGCAAGATAACGTACTTTTTTTTTGTTTTTTTTAATTGATTTTAATAAATGCAGGTGTTGGTGAGTACATTGTTTGGTGATACCAAACAGTTAGCATCCGGGTCAAAATTACAATCTAACTTTAACCATTTAACAATTGTTTATTTTTTTTGTTATTTTTTTTAATGTACCTACCGATTCTGCTAGTAAAATCTTTCAATTTCTCATTCAGCATACTAGTCTCTATTTAATTTAATATATTTTCCTTTAATTTTACTTTTTAATTATTTTGATTTTCTTTTCTACGAAAGCGGTCGCGTAAGACTAATATAGCCCTTTGACAAAGCCCACCCCTTTACTCTTGAGCAGTAGCCGCACATAAAATAATCTCATCCTTCAAAATATTATTTTGGGCGGATTTTGGGTGGGTAAATTAATTCTATAAAGCTTAATGTTTAATCTCTGTGCAGTCAAATCAATTGGTCGGATGTCGAGCGAACACTTCAAAGGTTTTGATAAAATCACAAGAAGAGGTATTATGCGAAACCCGGTTGAAAGAAAATTTGAGTAAAACAGATAATAAAACAAAGAGTGATGAACGTTCTACTGTACAGTCTTCTCTTTATATACCTTATAAATAATAATACCTTATAAATAAAGTATTTTTGTTTGTGTACAATTACTGACATACTAGCACCATCATCCTTCCTAGGTACCCAGATACTCTAATTGCTATAAACTGTTCCCGTTCTTATCTTGTAGCCGTCAAAATCATTTAAAGAACCATTTACAACGACTAGATTATGACAGGTGCCGATACAGACACGGAAGCACTATAAAAAGCTATACTGCTGCAGTGGATATCTAACTATCGTACATTACTCGAAGACATTCCATTAGCAGATCAGATTGGGCCTTGAGTGTAATTCATTATAGATGTCTTCAAGATCGAACAGAGAGACAATCACAAAGCAGTTGGCTCGCTTCTACAAATATTTATAAAAAAAAAAAATTCTATGTAGCGGTCATGGATCCTGAATTTGGAATTGGACAAAATGGTACCATCAGACAAAGTTTTGTATTGACATAAAATACAACAACATATGTATGCATTGGGAAAATCGCAATACCGAGGCACATCAATAGTTTTGCGATGTTGGCTAAAATGTATACACCTCTGTTTTTTATTGTCGTGACCTATTAAGATAAGCTTAATCTCAACCAAAATAAAATTGAGTCTTATGAAGTAGTTGTTCTTTAAATCACAAAGGAGCTATGTGGTGCTGTATTATTGGCCGGCCTTATAAACCTGGGGGCCTATTTGGGAAATCGATTCGAATTGCTTTTCGGTTCGATTGATCAATTCGATTCGAACATGATTTGGTATTTGGGAATTCGATCGAAAATAAAAACTAACACTGTCAAATAAAAACTTGGGGAAATTATTTTTAATCATTATACCTGTAATAATAATTTAAATCTCGGCGATATTTTGACGTTTAATTGCAATTATATTTTTTGTTTGGTGTTTGTGAGTAAAAAAAGATAATATTTGTTAAAATAATCTAAACTAATTAAAAGAATATGGAATCTGTTGCCATTTATTTATCAAGTGATAGTAGTGATTGCGAGGATAGCCCTTCATTACGTGTGCGATACAAAACACTACGCGATCAATCCAATATATTTGAAATTCATGATACAATGTAAATCAAATAATTATTATTTTTTCTATAACTTTAAGGATTTCTGTTTACTTTCATTAATACATTTAGGTTCGCCAAATTATTCAGATTATCCAAAGACGCAGTTAAATATTTAATGGATGATATTGACGTTCATTTACCTACTCGTTCAAGATCGGCATTCCCTAACATTCTGAAACTGGCTGCAACTTTAAGATTTGTTTAGCTATCAACATAGCGTTGGTCAAGATATTTTAATTGGACTATCACAACCATCCATATCGACTGCATTAAGTGAGGTACTTTCCGTGATGGAAGATAAAGTGTGCAGTAAATGGATTTCTTAGAAACAGACCAGCAGAGAGAAACAAGAAACAGCTAATTATTTTTTCAATCAAACTGGGTTTCCCGGAGTAATCGGCTACGTGGACGGAACTCACATTAATATCGTGCGCCCAGTAGTGAATGAACATTTCCATTTTAATAGAAAGGGCAAACATAGCTTGAACACTATGATTGTACGTAATATAATTATTTCTTCTACAATATTATAAAATTTTTTATTAAAACTGTATTTAAATATTTTTTTAGGTTTGTGACCACAATACTCGGATTATGTCAGTAGACCCGAGGTACGGAGGGGCCTCCGATGACTCATTAGTTTGGAATTTATGTAATTTCCGTCAATATAAACAAGACCAAACACGAAATAATGAATTTTCAAATTACTGGCTGCTTGGTAAATCTTAAACTAGTAAATTTAATATAGCACGTCTTTATATTCGAGTATTATTTTGATTATTAGGAGATTCTGGATATCCTCTAGAACCATTTCTTTTAACACCGTACAGGACTGCTACAGAAGGAAGTAGAGAAGCAAGGTACAACACCATCCATTCGAAAACACGAAGCAGTATAGGGAGATGTATTGGGATCCTTAAGGCTAAATTCAGATGTCTATTAAGCGCGAGAGAATTGCATTACGCTCCAAAAAAAGTAGCTCAAATAGTGAACGTATACGTAACGCTACATAATATATGCCTTCATTTTAATGTGCCATTCGACAGGCAAGAAATTATCAACGAAGAAGAATTACAAAATGATATTGATGGTTCTATTGTGGAAAGTTCTACAGCCAGACAGATTAGAGATAATATACTAAATTCTATTACATAAATAAAAAATTATGATTGTTTTTATAAAAATATATGTTTATTGAATTCATTTCATTATTCAATTCATTATTTTAAATATAGTTATTGCAAAATAAATATATCGTATCTCGAACATAAATATCACATTTGTTTTTTGTATCACGTATCAGTTGGTTGTTTGTAAATTTAATTTAATTCTTTTTATCTCTAACAGAGCTCTCACAATAGAAAAAAAATTTGCCTTTACCTTTTGCCTTAAACTTTTACCTTAAGAGTATCTCTCACAATGAGCAAAAAAATTATATTGAAACCAACTTCATTGTAATTTTTGACATACTGAATTTTGACATTTAATTTTGTGGTAAATTGTTTATTTTTGTGTTGTTGAAAAATTTCTGTGTTGTTGAATTGTTTATACATATTTTAAAGTGCTTTGTTACATATATTTCAAAGATAGTAAATTTTAAAATGGGGGGTAACTATGCTCATATAGATCTGTTACTGTTATCGCTAATTGGCGTGGCTTACATGAAGCTGAAAAAGCCGCAAAAAAGATATTGGGTTCATCCGCTTTGGCAACAAAGAGCAAGATTTGGATCTTATGACAATCTTGTTCAAGAGTTGTATAAGCATCCACAAAAATTTAAAAACTATTGCAGGCTAACTATAACAGAGTACCAAGAATTACTTATGAAAATTACACCGCTGTTGAAAAAGCACAGTATCAGGAAAAGTTTACCGTCAGGTCTCCGGTTGATGTTAACATTAAGGTAAAATTATTGCAAGTCTAACAAATTTAATTGAATCATTTTGTTAGTTATTACTTTTTATCTTTCAGATTTCTTGCAACTGGAAACACGATGATGAGCATGTCATACGAATACCGGGTGGGATCATCGACAGTATCTGGAATTATACACGATGTATGTGAAGCAATTTGGACTGCATTAAAAATTCCACATTTGAAACCACCTACAGAGGCAGAATGGCTTGCGAATGCCAATCAGTTTTATACAAAGTGGAATTTTCCGAATTGCTTGGGATGCATAGATGGAAAGCATGTTGTAATACAATGTCCTAACAAGTCGGGAACATTGTATTACAATTATAAAAGAACGTTTAGCGTGGTTCTACTGGCGGTATGCGATGCGAATCTTCGATTCATTTTTGTTGACATAGGAGCGTATGGTTCAAATCACGATGGCAGCATATTTCGGCAATCAGCTTTTGGAAAAAAATATTTTGGAAACAAATTAAATTTTCCAAATGATCAACCGTTTCCGAAGAGCAAGGATGGACAAAAGTTTCCGTTTTTTTTTATTAGAGATGCTGCTTTTCAACTGCATAAACATATGCTTAATCCATATGGTGGCATGGGTTTGTCTGTGGCGCAAAAAATATTTAACTACCGTTGAGCACGAGCAAGAAATTGCGTCGAAAGGGCATTTGGAGTTTTAGTGGCACGCTTTAATGTTCTATTTTCTAAAATAACAGCATCACCGAATACAGTAGACAGCATAATAAATGCCACGGTTGTTTTACACAACTTCATTATTAATAAACGCCAAAATCATTTGAGTGCAGTTGGAACAGAGCGACAATGCGCTCTAATTCTAGATAAATGCAGCGGCCTGCGCAGAAAAAAATCTACTGGATTAAGGTTCGGTGCTAGAAATTCAGCTCGCGAGAATTTTAATATGCGAGACAGGATTAAAGAGTATTTTATGAATGACGACATCCTTAGCTGGCAGATGAACAGCGTCAATGTGGGAAGAATCTAAATAATAAATATATTTTTGTTTATATAACTTTTTTTTTAATAAAATAATTTCATTATAAATTCAAAAAATGTACATATTTAGTTAAAATAAAGTTTTAAAATGGTACGCATACGTTTCTTTTTTGATGGTTCGGAACATAGAACCGACGAACATAAATTATTAAAATGGTCCACCTCAGGAAACTGACTGATTTGGTTTCGTTGTTTAACTAGCTCGATTGCCTCGCTAATTTTTTCCTCCAGCGGGCTTTGCGATTCACGGAGCTTGGCGCCTCTTTTTTTTTGGTCTGGCTGACGGTGCAGAGGATGGCGTGATTGTCGCCATGGTGGATTCCTCAATTTCGAAATGTGTAGGGGAAAGTGCGGTGGCTCCTTCTAAAAGTTGTTGTTCTTCTTCGGTCTCATGAAGAACACATTCAAAAAACTCATGGTCGTTATTTTGGAATTCTGTGATGTTACGATTGGAGCTAAAACCTTCGTCATAAACATCATCCTTTTCGTTATCGGACGTTATCAGATATTCCTCCAACATCGTTTCGTCCTGCTCCTCCACGTTTCCAAATGTTCTAAAAAAGAAACTTATATTAATATGCTTTCTGTAGCTATAACTTTACAAACTGACCTTCTGGTTTGAATGTGTGAATTCAAAAAACTGAGCTCACTATAAAATTTACATTTTTTTTTGGCACCCCGACCCACTTGGAATATTTTTCTCCCATTTAACATGTTTTGAGTAATTATTACGTAGAAGATTCCACTTACTCTTACATTGGTCCGGAGATATTTTCAGACATGTTCCAATGTCTGACCAGGCATTTTCCACCGCAACTTTATTTTTAAATAATTTACAACTTTTATCGTAAATAAAAATGTATTTTTTTACACACTCGATTAATTTTGCTTCCATAATACAGAATAAAGAAAATTATTAATTAATCGAAATATACGATAATTTATTTTTAGAAATTTTATTATACCAATATGTCGGTGTTACGCAAAAATTTTGTTTTCAAATTTTTTTTTGACATCATCGAAAAAAATACAACAAAATAGAAACGATTTTTAAATGCAACTAACTTCATAAGTCTTTTCTTAAGGTAAAAACGAAAAATTTATTTTTCTCAAGTTTTATTTTCAAACAAACTTGTAAGGCAAAAGGAAAAGTTTTTCTATTGTGAGAGCTCTGTAAATGTTCAACTTTCAATTTTCTTTCCTCTAGTTTGTCTTTCTCGTCCATTATCATTTTTTTCTGTTTTAACTCCATTTCCATTTCATTAATTTGTATTTCCCTTTCTTTTAATGACACCATTTTCTTATCCAAATCGTATTCTTTTTCCTTTAGTCTACACAACCGCTTCATGAATGTGTTCGTATTAATTAATATATCGTTGATATCAGTAAGTTTCTTCGTAATTTTGTCATGGAATTGTTGTTGCAGCTTAATTTGTTGTTCTATTAACTCGTTTTTACCTTTGCTTCCAGATCTTTTGGTTTGTGGTGGTTCTGTATTATTATTTTCTGCCGGATCTATTGTATTATTATTCACTTCATTAATAGAAACAGAGTCATTTGGTGATGGAAAGACGCTTCTATTGCTCGGTAAATTTAACACCGAATCTCCAAACGATACCGCACCAACGTTACCATCTACAGCTTCTGTCAAATTTGTAGTTCGAATTACATTTTCTTCGAGCGATGAAAACTTATGACTTCTTGAGGGACCGCCACCAGTAGCTGCAATATTCTGTTTGTTTTCCCTTAGTTTCTTTTTAATATTATTATTGTAATCACACCAAACTTTTTTCCAAACTTCGGACGATCGAATTGGCGGCCCATGACTATTTAATCGTGCTCCAATTTCATCCCAGAGCCGCTTATTTGATACGCGTGCTCCTGCGGTTACGTTGTAGCCTTTCGCGAAGTCCGTATTTTCTTCCATAAATGAGACCAAAATGTCAAATTGCTTTAAGGTCGTATTTTTCGCTGTCCTAAATTACATACAATAAATGTTAGTTAAAAATTACATTTTAAATTCCTATAAGCAAAAAAACTTCAATAGATATGTACAAATTCTATAATAAATGCGTACATAATTAAAACACAAATATTATATTATTGTACTATATATATATTTATATATATGTAGTACATTATATGTATTTAATATTAATTCATTTGATATTTTAATTTTCAAAATGGCGTATGCATAAATAAAATCAACGTACTTACATTTTAAAATTTTGTTTCGTTCGTATTCGCCTTCGTGAACCAAACTAACTACGAATAAAAAATCGTTCATGATCCTAGAATTATTGCTCGTAATCGAGTTGCCCGATAAGGGAAATTTTCGATCGTTTCTTGTTGTACGTTTTCGTTTAAATAAAATTCGAATTCCCAAATACCGATGATTCGAAAATGTCGTACGATTGATCGAATTCGATTTCCCAAATAGGGCCGCTGGTCAGGGCCGACTAAAATTTGGCTATAATCAATATTTATATGTAGATTGATTCAATAATTGTGTTGAATTCCTTGACAAATCATCCTCACTGTTGTCTACAATTAGGGGCTGGGGGTAAGATATTACCACACAACAATCGCAATCGATTAGAACATATTTCATAGAAAGAAAATCCGGCAGAGGTCTTTCCTCAGAAGGTTTACTCAACATTTGATATGGTGGAATGAACCAAATTGGTTCAAAATCGGTTTTATCAAAATTTTACTATCGAAATATTCCTCTTTTTAAATTTCAGCCCTTGGAACACCGAGTGCCACTCGATCAAAGTTGGTTGAATTGGAAGCTTTTTATACAGTGGCACAGTGGCAAATAAATACTTCATTATACATCAACAAAGTCAAAACAAATATCCGTTGCTTCTTTAATTCTGAATACAAAACAATTAAATATTAATTAATGATATTATGTTAAATTAGCATATCGCCAAACAATTAAACGAGTCCTCATTTCTTTTCGAACTAGTGCTTGCCGGATCTAGACAAATGAAACAGTTCTTATAAAAAGTTTGTTTGTCAAAAATCTTCATTTCCGCTTAAGGCTGTATGGTACTGAAATTGTCAAAAACGATGGTTAGTAAAAATCTGTTTTGGACCATAAAAAATTACCAAATACTTCCTTTAGCATGTACTTAGATGTATATATAATTGATGGATTAATACAGGATTATTCAAATAAAATGTTTAGTTTGTCTATGGTTAGGTTTCAAAGCTTATCGTTTTTTTGAAACGCACAAAACAATTTTTTTTAAACATTTTCCCTCTAAGCAGCGAAAAAATTTTGCATTAAGGTGATACATAAAATCGAGGGATTAATACATGATTATCAAGATTAGTCTTGCAATGACGTAGAAAATGTAAAATTTAGTTAAAAATATTCAAAAATTTCAAAAAATATTCAATTCAAGATTTTTATCGATTGAAAAATTACATCAAACGATAAGTTTATTTATTTCTACGCCGCAATGATGATTATTTTTGGAAAATTTACTGTCACTAGATGGTCTATTCCGAAATAAAAAGTGTGTCCAAGATAAGTGGTTATTAATTTATTATAATATGCAATGTTTAAATCAGCACTAATGAAAAATAATAAACTTATTAATGAATTTTACACATATAAATAATATAAGTAAAGTTTAGTAAGCAAATTATACTAAATTATGGTGCTCAAACTTATTAAAGAAACAAACCAGTACTATCATTTAGGGGCATTTAAATATCGATACTAAAAAATAAATTTGTTTTTCTCAGTATCATACAGCCTTAACTACCAGAAAATCAACAAAAACTATTTTATATCCAAACTTAATCTACAATATTTTTGGTTTTACTAGGATTTTTCGTAAATGCTATGCTATTAAAATATTTACATAAAACGTCAAACACGAAAACCTCCAAAAAACGTCAAAACCCGAGAACCTTGACTCATTCAAATTGGATATTTTGATAGTACCAACAAAATTCCATACTATTTGTTTGTGAAAGGTCTTCGTTCCATCCAATTTACTAATTTTTCAAAATCAAATTCGGAACTAATTTTGGAGTAGTGAGATTCTCGTTCATTCATTATTGGTTTGGCCATATTTGCTGGATCACAGTTACTCCACATTTTGTTTTAAGAAAGTTTACAATTTTAAACCAGATGATTAAGCAGGGTATTTTATAAGAAGGAAATTTATTTAGGTTAACGTTATCAGTATGCATAGTAATTGGACAACCTTGCATAAAAAGTTATAAAACTCATCTTATCCTAAATGCCGCTGCTTCTAATTCATTCTCCAAATTCATCTGCTCAAGGCACTAATTTTAATTTATTTATACATTCTGAATAAGAGCAGCGTCCTGCGACTGATGATTAAGCCAAATGAAGAAGGGTGATGGTGACTCTTGAATTTAAAATAAGAATAGTTCGGTTATCTTAAACTGTAATTGTATGTATTGCTACTTCGGTATGTGGCAAATCTACTTAATCGACATACGTAAAATTTCTAATATCGTGTCAAAGTCACGTCGATGGAATTAACAGTTATGTCGACATTTAACGTGGTTGATTACATTTATAAACCAATTATTGGCCACCATAGAATTCGGTACGGATCGTTTATGTTTCCACATTATGAATCTGCCGTAACCTATTAAGTTGTGCAGTTGATCTTATTCAATCGAAAAGAAATACCTATACATTTATGCATGCAATATTTTTTGGACTAGACATTTTAGACTGTGTAATAAATACCTGTAATTCTAATTTTACTTTACAACAGAAATTTACTTCGTGATTTTTTAAAATCGCCATTTATAAAAGCATACTAAATTTTAAACTGTAGTGTGTGGAATTAAAATTTACCAATGCAAGAACAATAAAACACGTCAATAATGCTAAATTCGTTTATTTATTAAATATTCAATCAAATGTATGACTTTACGTTTATAAATAACTTAAGTAGAAAATAAAATTAATGAAGTATTGTTAAAAAGCTACCTTTTTCTTTTGCCTTTTGTTTCTTTTGTTGGAGTTGATGTATTTCAAGATGTTTCATATAAGCTAAAAAGGTTGTCCAAATTAAACTGAAAACACTTGCGAAAATAATTTGATTACTCAATGGAATATATGAAAAATTTATTGTTTGTACGATTGGCCAATAAATTATGCCAATTTTATAGGTTTCTAGAAATTTGCTTGTAACTTCCTCTGACGCTTGATGCAATGTTTTACCTTCAACCAAACTCATGGACCATAAAAAACATGAAATGGCAAACGGATCGTATGCCACTTGTTCTGTAAATGCTTTAGCCAATGATGCTTTGATAGTTCGAGCTGGCCACATAGCTGATGCTAGTCGCATCCAAAAATAGAGAGTCGGACCTGCAACACAAGCTCCGTAGCAGCTGTATCTAAACGTAGAATACAATAAACATTTTATATAATTATAAAGGATAAAAAATTTGTTAAATTCCTTACAGAAAACATTTTCGGTAGTCGTATGTCTGGAAATTTTTGTTTTCCACCCATGTTTGGGTGACTAAACTACCAATTGGCCAAAGAGTTGAATATGCTAACATCCCTCGTAGCATACGATGTTCCCTTAAAAATGCTGTTATTATTTTAAACATATTGCCTTCGTGTTGTACTTATTCTGAAAAGAGAAATGAAAAAAAATGTTTTTATTCATTTTGAAACACCAAAATTCGTTGTACATTTCTGTATGAAATTCATTAGAATCATACCATTTCGCACATTAAGAATGTAGCATAAGATTAAATCGTGTGCTCTTTCAGAATCTGAAAACCGTTCTTTAAAATTGCTAATAGTTGTTAAGATATTGAGGCCTTATTTGTTCCATATCCACATTTTTAACAATTTTTTAGTTTTCATTTGGCTCAGAATCACATTTATGGCGTATAGAACAAACAATTTGTGTACAAACGCCCAAGCAAACGTTTATTTTCTACGGAAATGAAACCTAACATTACCGTTTGTTCCATATCCATATAATGTTTTACAAATTTCATCATATTGCCATATATGATGCAATATTGTAGGCAGTCTCCTTTTCCTATACATTATGAAACTGAAGGCTTCATTTTCACAATACTTTTCAAAATATACCTCAAAATAAATAAAATTAAAAGCAAATTAGTGGACATAGAGAGGAGTGTGAGGTTTTTAACAAAAAATAACAACAATACGCATACTAACATAATAAGAATTCTTGAAAGCTAAGTATAAGTTAGTTTTTACACTGTTAAGTATACAATTGAGCGGGACAACTAGTCAATATTAGGAAAGACCAACAAGGCGGACGCCATTTTCTCTTATTAGACTTATGTAAATGACAATACTATTCAATCTTAATAAGTTTTCTAAATAAGAATAATCGGAGTTCAATATTAATAGAAAATAAAATATAATATGCAGTGCCATAAAAGTGTTAACTGAGGGAATGTTGTATAGTTGCAAAAATACACACATTAATAGCACAGAAATTCTAACAAACAGAGATAATACAGACATATAAGATGCATAAAAAGACGTTTCAATGCGGACCCAGTACAATTATTTAAGTAAAATTCTCATCGGTTCCTTCTCGATTGAAATACATCTCATTTATTTTCACCATAACAACACATAACGAGGATTGCACCACAATAATATCGGAAAAACTCATACGAGTTTCAAACAACGATTGTACTGCTTCATTATAGACCTGCCAAGTGTTATTTTTTGGCCAAAACTCTCAACGGCTCTCCATTAGATTTTTTAGTGAATCTCATTTAGACCATTTATTAGACATCCCAGAGATTGCACCAACATGCAATCATCATCAGGGCCTGACTTAACAAACGATGTGTGAGTCATTTCGATAAGGACTTGCTCAGCACGATTATAACTCGTGCGTAAAACACTCATCGTAACTTTGTTATTTTGGAGGGAATCTCATTATGGACAAAATCAAGACGTCACATAAATTGGACCAAAATGCCACCAAATAAGGATAATTCCTACAGCTATCAAACGAAACATGTTTCGTTACAATGTGGATTTGCTCAGTATGTTTATTTAAACACTTCTCATCGGCTTCTTCTGATTTTTGAGTAAAGCTCATTTATTCACACAATAACAAGAAAATACAGAGATTGCACCACAATGCAACCATATAGGAATAACTCATACGGGTTTCGCAAATTAAACAGCTCCGTGTTATTTTTTTGAACAAAACTCGTTTTATTTTTGAGTAAATCGCATTTGGCCAACAAGCCAAAGAGAGTTTTATACAGGTCCTAAAAAGTTACATTTATTTGATTGTATTTTGGCGCAATCTCTGGAATGTCTATCAGATCAGATGGAGAGACGTTGAGAGTTTTCTTGCAAAAATTCGAACTGAGTAAGTCTATAATTAAACGGGACAATCACTGTTTGATTGGTCAAACCGGTAGAAGTTATTCCTATACGGTGGCATTTTAGTGCAATCTCCGTGATGGCTTGTTATTGTGATTACTTTTATTTGCTTGCATTTTCGCGTAACCTCTGGGATGTCGTTTAAATGGCCTCAATTGAGATTCACTCAAAAATCAGATAACGAGCCGTTGAAAGTTTTATTTAAAAAAATCACTCTGAACAAGTTTTTAATGAAACGGTACAATCGTTGTTTGATTGGCCAAACTCATATCAGTTATTCCTATATAGTGACATTGTAGTGCAATCTCCGTGAAGTCTTGTTATTGTGAGAATATGTGAGATTTACCCTACAATCAGATAGAGCTGATGAGAACTCTGCTCAAAAAACGTACTGAGCAAATCCAAATTGGAACCAAACATGCGTTGTTTGATAGGGTAAACTCGTCGGAGTTTTCCTATATAATTGCATTTTGAAGCATTCTCTGAAATGTCTAGTTTTTGGGCTAAATGAGAATCACTCAAAAATCAGAAGATGAGAAGTTTGCTCAAAAAACGTACTGAGAAAATCCACATTGTAACGAAACATGTTTGGTTTGATAAATATACCGGTAGGAGTTATTGTTATATGTTGGAATTTTGGTACAGTCTCTGTGATGCACTCAAAATCAAAAAGAGCCAAAATAGTTTTACTTAAAAAATGTCTCTGAACAAGATGAGAGCTTTCCTCAAAAAACATATATTATACATGCGTATCCTGGTATTACAATAGTTAACTTATTTAATAATATATGTTAGTCTATTTTAAATTTATGAAATTTAATATTTCTCTCAAATTTCTTATAAGAAATATTTTGACAGTATGATTTCTAATTAACTTATTTTTGTTAATTGTTAAAAACGGCACTCTCATAAATAGAGTTAATATGGGATAATCACCGATTTGAAAATAGATTAAATTCCGTAAAACCTTAGTTGCATCTTATTGTAACTCGCAATCTTACCGTTTAAATTGAATTTGAACTGTCTAATAGGTTATCTTTACATAAAAAATTCAACACACTTTGTCAACAATTTTACTCGTAAATTCACCTTAAACTTAAAAATGTTCACTTAATAAACACATTATAACACTTGTTTATTATTTCGCAAAAAACTTTTTTTTTTAAATTTGTTCAAAATGTTTAAAAAATTAGTCGATCGATTTCGACTTGTTAGGTCATCATCAGGAGTATCTACTGATTGGTAAAAATAAAAATTTAGTTATATATAGTAGAAATAAGCAAAACAAAATAAAAGAAGGAGGGACCAAAAATAGGCAATAAAAATTAATCTATTGATCGTTCCAACCATCTGTTGTTTACACGGAAAAATTACTAATAAAAAGGGGAAGGGGGGGGGGGGTGGAATAGCAGGTAAGCGATTAGTTATCGGTTGAGTAACAAAATTCAAGGTATATTGAAGTGCATTTAATTACCCGACGTATTAGTCATATTATTAAGAGCGTGAGAATAAAACAGGGCGGGATCCGTAATTGGTGAGAAGATTTCTCTCTGTTCGTTAAGGATATTTTGGTTAAGGAATATGGATTTTCGAATTTCGTAAGATTCTAAGGTATCTAAACGTCTGCTTTTGGGTTGTATATGTAATATGTCTAAATTGTTTAAGCTAGCTGTATGATTTTCTAAAGTTAAATCATTAAATCACGTTGATTGATTGCAACCAGATAAATGTTCTTTAGTTCTAACTCCAAAATTGCGCCCAGTCTCCCCAATATATGAGAAACTACAATCATTGCAATTAGTCCTATAAACACCAGACTTGGAAAGGCGATCAACTCTAGGTTTATTGTTAAAAACCATTTTCTTTATTGTGTGAT
The DNA here is from genome assembly GCA_963691935.1 of Nephrotoma guestfalica. NCBI lineage: Eukaryota > Metazoa > Arthropoda > Insecta > Diptera > Tipulidae > Nephrotoma > Nephrotoma guestfalica. The sequence goes on along the minus strand of OY829915.1, from coordinate 80,602,268 downwards.
TATTATAAAAATCAAAACTAATATTGGTATAATCGGACACGATGTTGTTAATCCGTTGGCTAGTTTTTCCTATATACTCTAAGCGACGCCAATTTTCCTGCGTTGGATTATCCGGTGGATAAATACCCGTTAGAGCTTTGCGCTTTAGCTTTTTATTTAATAACTTTAATATAGTCTTAGTTGCATATCCGTTATTCGTTGCTATTTGTAGAATTATATTAAACTCTATGTCGTAATTTGAATTTGTCAAAGGGATGTTTATTAGTCTATCTATAAGTGAGTGGAAAGCTGACATTTTAATATGTAGGCAGGAGCATTGGAAGCTATGTCAGGGTTTCATAAACTTTTTCAATGATCATACTAATTTCTTTTCGGCTTACTCGGTTAAGAACTCGGTAGAATTGATTAGAAAAATTCAAGACGTCGACATTCCACTACATTCAAAACTAGTTTCGTTTGACGTTGTCAGTCTTTTCACTTCAATTCCAATTAAAACTTTATCTCAAATAGTCTGTAATTACTTAGATAGGGATGTTGTAGATGAGGGCCTACGTCTTGATCTGAAGTTGGTCTTTGAGACTTGTATTAAACAAAACTATTTCTGCTTTGATAATACATATTTCAAATTCGGCGATGGTCTACCCATGGGCTCTCCTCTGTCACCTTTGTTAGCTGAAACTTTCATGAATTTCTTCGAACAAATGATTTTATCAAACAACACTCCTTATTTTCGTTATATAATCTTTTGGTATAGATATGTTGATGACATACTATGTCTATGGAATGGAACTGATAGACTGATAAACTCATTCCTTACTTGGTTAAATTCTCAGTATCCCACCATTGATTTTACGTTGGAAAGGGAAGAAAATTAAGGTATTAATTTTCTAGATATAACAATAACCAGGATTAATTTTTCTTTAGACTTCAAAAATTATCGGAAACCCACGTATACAAACGCTATTATTCCTAGTTCTTCAAGCCATCCCCATAATATTAAAATGTCAGCTTTCCACTCACTTATAGATAGACTAATAACTAAACTAAATTTTTATTTCATTTTTATTTAGGTCATCATCAGGAGTATCTACTGATTGGTAAAAATTTTTATTTTTACCAATCAGTAGATACTCCTGATGATGACCTAACAAGTCGAAATCGATCGACTAATTTTTTAAACATTTTGAACAAATTTAAAAAAAAAAAGTTTTTTGCGAAATAATAAACAAGTGTTATAATGTGTTTATTAAGTGTTAATGTGTTTCGCCAAGTACCAACGGCACATAGTGCTAAAAGTATTAAAAATGTTCATCAACAAATTACGACCTGTCATGAAATGGAACACATCTGTTGGAGTGCAAAACTCATTGGCCGACCCATCTTCCATGTCAGTATAGGCTGGCATGGAGCTATGCGATGTGCAGATGGTGATAAAATCGGACCTATAACCGTACGTCCTCGAATTGGCTAACACTGGCGTAAAAGTAAGGACGGAAAAAGCAAACCGTGAAAGAGTTGGGAGAGCCTTGGCCCCAGAACAGACTGCAGGGATAATAAAAAAAATGAGTTTCCTGCGTTTAGAATAAATGGAACCTTTACCTTTGGAAATGATAACTTATGCAGAAGCCAATATCCGTTTATGGGGGGGTAATTGCCACAGAGAGGAAAAACGTAAACATCATCACCGCTTCAAGCAACCATTGGGAACGCATAGAATAATAGACAAAAACGGAATGCTATGGAAACACGAACCTTTCCCTTCCTCCTATCCCCAGTATACTTCATCCAGCAGATTGTGCTGTCTAGGATTGAATGAACTGACCGATCGTTAATCCGAGGCAAAACTGATTATCGTAACCTCATATGAGGCCGCAACATTCCTTAGAATGAACGTCATGACTTGATTAAAACGGCCAGATATTTGACTTACTACGAGCATTACGACGTCAAATTGTTATAAATACTATTCGACAGAAACAGATAGATATTTATTTTCTATTCTCTTAGTGATATTGGGGAATCTGCTTGTATTGTGGAAGACGTTTGTTGAATATTAATCTATAGAAGACACCGGCACCAATCAAAAAAGGAGACATTCGAAGAAGATGATTGATGTGGTATACCTTGTGATGCCAGAGTGCACGAAATGATCATAGAAATGGAAATGGAAGAAAAAATTTAACAATGGGCCGGTGGAATTGGTGGATGGTTCATGAATGTAAGAGTTAAAATGATTGAGAAAATTGAAATGGTCGAAACTTGTGATGATTAGTTTGTGTGATGATCCTTAAAAATTTAATAAAACTGTGAAACAAAACGAGCCTAAAAATGTGGTAAACAATTTAATTAAAAAACGACCAATTTTATCGACATTTTGAATCCCATCTGAATTATTAAAGTAATATAGGGTTATCCAATTCGAGGTTGATAAAGTAGAAATCTGTATACCGACATCTGTCAAAGATAAACGTCAAGTACGCTGTCATTTATTTAGTTGACATTCTGCCATTTAAGAATATGGAGCATTTAACATACGCAAATTGGGTGTTGGAAAAACAGGCCGTCGATGCTGATTTTTCGAACAAAATTTTCTTCAGTGATGAAGCTCATTTTTCGCTTGGTGGATGTCAATTGGCCTCCAAGATCCTGTAATTTAACGCCTTTGGATTTCTTTTTGTGGGGCTACGCGAAAGATCGTGTTTACGCAAACAATCCTCAAACTTTTGACGAATTGAAAACTAATATTCGTAAGGTAATGGCCGAGATACCTATGTACGACTCGCTGTTCCTCTGTTTTGTGCCTTTAAAGTTTAATTTAAGATGTAAATAAAGTGATTACTAAAAATCATTAAGTTGACCAAGGATACAAGTATGTCTTTCAAATAAACCTAGATATTGATATTTTGAGTTTTAAGTGAGTATATAGTGTAATACAATGAGTAAATAATCCATGTGTTTTTATTTACAATATTCAAAGAAGAGAGAGAATGTTACAAAAATTATTACGGTTAACAAACAATACCTAATTATGAGTATATAGTGTTCTCTTTCCAACACCTCCTATAGAACACATAAACACATATAATTAACGACTTATTTGATTATAAGTCCCAATCCCATAAAACATTTTATATGTTTATTACTGAAGAGACTTTTACTCAATACATCGGCAACCATGTCATTTGTTCCGATTGAAACTATTTCAGTTTGATGAACATCAACTTTTTCACGAACGTAATGATGTCTTATATCAATATGCTTTCTGCGTGTATGGTAAATGTTATTGAAGCTTAGAACAATTGCATTTCATTTGTCACATAATATCTTTACTGTTGTTGAAGAACTAAGTTGGAATTCATTTTCAAGATTCTTCAACCACATGCCTTCTTGCGTTGTTGTAGATAAAGCCATATATTCCGCCTCAGTTGTAGACAAAGCGACTGTTTACTGTTTTTGACTATTCCATGATATTGGGCCACCTTGCATCATACAAATATATCCAGTGACCGCACGCCTTTCATCGACGTCACTAGCCCAGTCAGAATGACAATATGCTAGTAATTCAGGGTTAGCTTCCTTGCAGATGCTGAATCAAGTTTAGCAGATGCTGTGCCTTTTAAATATGAAAGAATTCGTTTCACTTCGTTCCAATGAGCTTTTTCCTGATTGTTATTAAATCTGCTTACCATACGGACAGCGTATATTATGTCGGGTCTAGTTCCTTAACTGCGTATAGTATACTACTCATCGCTTGTTGATATGGAACTTTTTCCATTGCTTTGAATTCCACTTCATTTTATTTATTTATTTATTCCACTTTATTTTTCATTGATCAACCCAAATTTTGTGTTGGTTTCGATCCCTAGTGATGTTTAAGCCGAAACATGATTCTGCTTCTCCCAAGTCCTTTATTTTAAGCCGTTGATTCAGCTCTAATTTTAAATTACGAAACATGATTCTGCTTTTCCCAAGTCCTTTATTTTAAACCGTTGATTCAGCTCTAATTTTAAATTTTCCTTAATTGAATACAGTTAGAGAAAATTAGCACCAACGTAGACTGCTACTGTAATCGTTCTTTCATTATTTATCTTATAATAAATGCATGGATCCACTTTTGACCATCTAGCTTCATTTTTCAAGCTCTACTTGCTTGCTTGAGACCATATATTGCCTTTCTGAACCGACATACTTTATTCCCAAAAACAAAGCCAGATGGTTGAAGCATGTAAATCTCTTCTTGTAATTCATCCTGAATTAATGTAATAACCATGTCCATATGATCAATATCCAGATCAAGTTCAAGTAGCCAAAGCATTTAAATACCTTATTGATGTAAACCGAACAACTGGAGCATAAGTTTCATCGTAATCAATATCTTTTCTCTGAGCACAACCTTTAATTACCAGTGTAGTCTTATAACGGATATTGCCATCGGAATCCATCTTCGTTTTGAACACCCATTTACAGTCAATGGCTCCTTTTGAAGATGGTAAGTTTTCTAAAGACCAGGTGTCGTTTTTAATCAAACTATCATATTTGTCTTGCATCGCTTCTTTCCAAAGTTCTGAAACCGATCGGTTTAAAGCTTCTTCTACGGTCAATGGATCTGATACTTTGATATTATAAACGATAAAATCATCCATATTCTTGGTTTTACGTTGTCTTTTAGAACGTTTTTGTCCGCTATCTTCCGACTTTATAGTAGATTGTACTGCCTTAGGATCATCTTCGAAACCCAAAAAATCTTCGCTACTATCGGTACTCTCTGATAAATTTTCTATAGATTTGTTTTTATCAATAGATTTATTCTCCACTTTGACCGCATTTTTATCTGCCTCTGAAGTGTCACCAACAATGTCGTTCATCGTTCAGTTTGTTTGCCGATTAGTTGAAACCTTTGTACTTATAATTTCATCATTGAAAACATACAATAAAAACGACGTTTCGATTTACCATGGTTTTTTTATGTTTTTGGTTGATATAATCGATATCCTTTTGTATCTAAAGAATACCCAACGAAGATAGATTCGTCGAATTTTGAATCCCATTTTTTACGCTTCGGTTTTGGAATTTGTGCCATGGCTTTACATCCAAAAATGCGCAAAGCTGTTAAGTCGGGACGTTTTAATGTCTATACTTCTTCAGGTGTTTGTTCATTTAATCCTTTTGTTGGTGATCTATTAATTATATAAACTGCAGTTGAAGCAGCTTCGGCCCAAAAAATCTATGATAGGTCCGCATAAAAAAGCGTACAGCGTACCTTTTCTACTATAGTGCGGTTTATCCTTTCTGCTACTCCATTCTGTTCGAGTGTAAATGGCACTGTAGTTTGATGTTGAATACCAGATGTGCGCAGCACATTTTGTATCGAATTGTTGCAATACTTGGTTCCATTATCGGTGCGTAAAGCCAGGATTTTATTTCCAGTCTGATTTTCTACAAAAACTTTGAAATCTTCAAATATACTGGTCACTTCATCTTTCAATTTTAAAAAATGTAAACACTTTCCTCGTAAAGTCGTCGATCAGAGTGAAGAGGTATTTGGAGCCACCTAACGATTTTTGTTCCATTGGACCGCATAAATCTGAATGCATCTGAATGTAATTGTTTCATATAGTGGTGATTTATGTGTCCCAATCTTCGATGCCATAAAATAATATCCGTCGTTTGATCAGAAGTTGAAGATTTGGGAACTATCCAGTCCCATGATCATAAATATGTCTATATCCCTCCGATAATCCCGCCCATAAGTAGTAAAACCAATACTATATAATTTATGAGCTATGAACATGAGCATAATCTTCGACAACGCCATTTTCCAGTTTGGTTGTAATTAGTTGTCTCAAAAGACTAACTTTTCTGGTCAAACCGGATTCTTCAAACGTTATTTTGAGCTTGTCCCAGACTCCCTTGGCAGTCTTTGCATCTTGGATATGCACATAATTTGTCGGGTCCGCCATCAAAATAATGACTGATTTCTCCTTAGAGTTTTCCTTTTTGACTTCTTCTCCTATTACACATGCCCAAAGTTCTTCATGCACTAGATATGCTGTCATAGCGAACTGCCATGTGCTGTAATTCTCACACTCTCTTAGTTTATTGATTACTGGAAATTTGTTTGCCGCGATTATTCTCAAAAAAATGCGGTACCACAAAAAAATATAACCTCCAACACCATGTGTTTTTATTTACAATATTCAAAGAAGAGAGAGTGTTACACAAATTATTACGGTTAACAAAAAATACCTAATTATGAGTATATAGTGTTCTCTTTCCAACAAATTAATACTTCTTTTTTTAAATTTTAGTACAGTAAACGCTCGATTTAACGGACCCTGATTTAACGGACGCTCGATTTAACGGACATTTTTTTATTTTCCATTTTTTGGTTACCGATTATGATGGGATTGGATGTTTTAGTTGAAGCATAAGGCTGTGTCGCATTTTTCACAAACCACGTATGTTTGAGCATCACAACTTGGATTTTTACAGAGCAATCGGGTTTCATTCCAAATGGGAAAGTGGTTTATACTATCAATCCCATCATAATCGGTTAAGAAATGGCTGAGTTCCGTCCCAGGTGGCCATATTTCAGAATTTCTTCCAAAAATCAATTAAGAATCCCATTTCTATCCAGTGTAAACAAGCCCAACATAATCGGCTAAGAAATGCCTGACTTTCCCAGATTAAATTCGATCGAATCGATTAAATTAAAAAACATTCGGATTTAACGGACATTCGGATTTAACGAACACCCCCAATTAGTTCGTTAAATCGAGCGTTTACTGTATTTTTTTCGTAGTTCAAAAGTCGAATTTCGAACACCCGATAATTTGACACAATCCAGTTCTATCTAGTTGTAATTTAGAAAGGTAACAATATTTTATTATCTTTATCCACAAATTAATAAACCTATCTCTCCTTTTAGATTGAATCTCTGTTTAATATTGAAAAGTTTATTGTCTTGTTTCGCAGCTTACGACTTAAATCTTCCCAAAAACTTGGTCAAAAATGAATAACAATCTTCATAAGCCAGCGTATGCCTAAAATTAAAATTGATTGTGGTTTATCCGTTAGTCATGCCGACAAAAAATACTGGGCACAATGATAAAATAAACCTTTTTTGTGTTTTGCCATGACTAAAAAATAATTTGTAGTTTTTTTGCGTTACACAAAATGGTCATGTTTGATAAAACTTGGATATTATGTATCGCATATACTCATATGAGTACATAAAATATATATTTTGTATACACATATTTTATGTTTATTCTATTTTATGTCATAAACATAAACCAAATTTAATGTGATTCGTATAGATTGTGCTCGTATGTGTTTATTTGGTTATCTCATTATTTATGGAAGGAGAAGAAAATTTTTTAAAAAATTTTTGGTATAAATATGAAATCATAATTCTAATCTATTTTATCGATTTGCTTTTAAGTTGCATGCTTTAAAATATTACAGATGAGTGTCTCATAACTACTGAATAAGGTTTACCTCCAAATTATGATGATACATTTAAAATTCATTTTGGAGGTAACACAAATTGGGAATGATAAATCAAGATTATTTGCGTCACCTTTCTATATAATTTATATACGACGCGCATTTCGAGCTAAAGTTCAAACTACGGATTGTACTCTTTATTGGTTAATTACCGTGTTAAATATTATATTGGAAAATATTATATTAAATGGATATGGCATCCTTCTGTATTACTAAAAGGGAACTTCATGTATGCATTTGTGTGGGAATGGGCGCTTCAGCCGCCGCTAAACCGACCGTCGTGTAATTTTTACCATTTATAATTTGCATGACGAGGACAACTATAAGAGACGATTTTTTTTCAAACTTTCGTCTCGTTCACCTCTCGAGAAGTTCGCTAAATTTTTGAGTTTTTCATAATAACTTTTAGCCGATTTGTTTTCAGGTGAGTTTAATAAAACTACTAATAATTATGGATATAATTAACATGAATCATTGAATGCCCCAATACCAAAAAATCTTGGTATCTCCCATTGAGTGAACAAAGTGCTCACCTACAATTTTTGAGTGAATACATAGACAATTTTTTATTTTTTTGTCCACAACAAACCAAGATGGACGGACATAGTACATATTTAATTTTAATTTTTTTTATAATGATTACTTTTGTTCCATATTTTCAGACAAAACATTAAAATAACAAATTACAACCAATATGTTTGCATTGATTGAAAAAGTGGAACAGAACCTCGGTATAGCTAATGGTTTTCCAAATGTATAGTAGGTAAAAACAAATCGTCGGTTAACGAATTTTGGAAAAAGTTAAGCTGTAATTTCATTGCCTAGAACCTCCTATACAAGAACCCACAGCATGGAGAAACGCAAGTTTTAATAACAGTAATGTGTTATTGTTAGTATTATTTCAATATTTATTTACAACCTGTATAGGTTTTGAATGATTATAAAAGAAACATTAACCAAAACATTGCAGACAATAAAGAGGTAGTTCGTGCAACTGAAGGTTGGCCGAATTCGCTTATTTCATCGCTCGAACAGCCTTATTAATTTAAGCCAATCTGGTGGTCCGAGTGGAAATGCATATGAAATTGGTAGAAGTTGCTCAAGCGTAAATGGTGAGGTGGCGGTTGAAACTAATATGGTTTCATCATCAAATTCTTCGTCTGTTCCATATTGCTTCAAGTCTCCTTGTAGTAGCTTCTATATATGGTATTATTAGGGCAGTGATGTATATCCCGAATCATCTATAAATAAATTTATATATGTTGTATGCTAAGTGATTTATATATGCTTGTGATCACATATCTAAGAAATGAACAAAAAATAAAATATATTAAAATATCGTTTGAATTATTGTATGCATTTGACAGATTTCTTAACATCCTTTCTTATTATAGTGTAAGTATCTTTGGTCTCTGCTTTGAACTACTATAGGAATACTATTTTGGATCATAAAATGAATTTAACAATCTAGTTTCTCAGTTCCATCCATTCCCACAAGCCACTTCCCACATATATGAAGCTCTATTAAATTTACAACGTCTTTGAACACCGTAGAAGTGCGCCACACCGATATGAAAATCTTTTTAACATTTTGCTAATAACTCGCGATTAAGAAAAGGAGCAGCAAATTTGAGGATCGATGGTATATGGATGATGTGCGATCCGCAGACTGAAATCTGTTATTGAGGCCACTGAGTAAATATTGAAATACACATTTAATAAATCTAAAATATTAACAAATTCATATGTTGTTTATTTAATACAATATTATATGTAACACGTGTTTAGTCACAAGAAACCTACTTGTCTTCTGTTAGTGCAAATGGATTGGAATTATCCCTCAAATATCTTCTAATATGGACGACCCTTTCCTCTTCGATGTCATCAGAGAAAAATAAATCAATACTGCTCAGGATGATTAGCAATCGATAAACTAATTGTTTGTTTTAAACTAATAAATTTATTTTAAATAACAATAATCTATTAACACAGAAAGTATCAGAAATAAACTGAAAATTGTCAAAAAATTAGGATTAACAGTGCTGCCAACTTAAAAACTAATGGCAACTGTCATAATAAAAAAAATGGACAACACCTGCCCACGATACTCGCCAAAATATAGACGAGAACTATAATACCAAATTACTAGTCGCAGGACTGAGAACCATGATAGGGACATAAATTTGTTGATTGTTGTATTTTTCATTTAACCAAATAAATGTATACATGATTGCGAATTGTAATTTCTTTTAATTCTGCATGGTTTACCTTGTGGCATTAAATTTTTTGTTTAGAGCAAGACCAATACATTCGAATGAACGAGTTGAAGATATTCAATTCTATACATACAAATAAACTTGCTGTGGCTGTCTGGAATTTTTAAATATATGACTTTTGAGTTGTCTGCATTTCTTATTCGATAAGTAGTCCTGATCAAGTGTTTTCAAAATTATTGGCTGTCTGTCTGTATGTCCGCACCAGCTTCGTTTCCCGATGTTCACGCCAAAATCGCTGCACCGATTTTAGTGTAGCTTAAATATATTTGAAGCTGTCAATCACGAGAGCAATCTGCACATCGTTTTATCTCGATATCTTACACTATTTTAAAGTTATAAGATGAAACATAAATAGGTCAGTAATAGCTAGCCAAAGCGTTTTCCCGGTTCTATTTTACGTTCCTCTTTTTTCAAAAACAAAAACAAAATAACAATTTCAAGCAGTTTATCGAGATGTGTGTAGTAGAACAATACAAATCCAACTGGAATTTTCGTCGCCTTCTTAGATTAAATTTATGTATTAATGGAGGAGTTAGTTAAATTTTATTTTGAATTTTTCTACTTTGTATAGGTTTCAGTGGTTGCTTACTGTACACTTAGGCCAATTTTTAGGCACATTGTGATACCACTCATTCACTCCACATCATTAACCCACCTACTTCACCTACTCACACAACTACAGTATACCACTTGCACATTGCAAGCTCCATGTCAACCTGTACATTGACATGGAAGGTGGGTCGGCGCGTGTCACGGAATTCTGCACTCCATCAGAGGGTCTTAGTTGTATTTATTAGCATCACCGATCGTAATCGATGATGAAAATTCGATTTGCATCTAGCCTCTGATGGGATTCGAACCCAGCACCTCCCGGTCCAAGTGCCGAAGCTTTAACCACTGCACCACTTGTCCGGTTACTTTGTAGTAATGTTATGCGATGTTTGAGATAATATTGTTTTATTGTTTGTAAATGATTGGATTAACGGAATTGCCAACGACGTTTTCCACGTTTGTTTTTGTAAGAAGGAAAGAGATGTATGGTCGTTATGATTGCGTAAATCTTAACTAATTTAAACACATTATTATTTGAAATTGTGATACGTTGACATATTGAGGTTGAAATGCTGAAGGGTTTCTTTTAAACAAAAATAGATACATGAACCAGACAACGCTGGCTTAATAGTATGATGAAGTGTATGATAATGTGTTCCACATCGATTATTTTTAAGTTGGTCCTTGACGATATCATCAGTAGCGCGATATATTTACCTGTTTGATATCTGCAACGAAATGAACTGGGATTCAGGTCGCCGCAGAATTATTCACACAGGGGCTTAAGAACCAAAGCCTGTGTGGATGTCAAGTACACCGCGATAATAAATTAAAAAAACATAATAATAATGAAATACAACGAATCATCTAGGACAACGCTATTCCAAGGTCACCATCTACGTATACAAAAAAAATCAATTTAGTTGCACATATTGAAAATAATTAAATTAGATGAAAGTAATACCAAAGCGACAAAAATCGAACGGAGCAGACGTACGATCTAAAACAATTAACAAAAAAAAACAAGTCCCAAGAAAAATAACAAAATGAAAGGCGAAATTTTGGAGTTATTTAAAAATCGAACGGACCGATCCCGGCATTTATTATGTACATGAAAATAAACTATCGTCATTCGGCACACACTATATCCTACTCAACCCAAAACCATACAACAATAACGTTATATAAGAAATTTAAATGAATAAAACGATTTAGGAAAACTGGTCTTCTTTTTTTACGGAAATTAATGAATACTAGATCAAGACCACTTATACGAGAGAGAGAGAGAACAAAATCTTAAGAGCAATAATAATGGTACTGATTACTAAGAAAGCAAAAAAATCTAGCAAAATCTCAAACTTGGTTTCCGCTACTGTGGTTGATGTTTCGCATCCTTGATGAATGTTCCTCCACGGTAAATTAACCTTGTGAGTTGGCTTGATGCAAGGTCCCGAAAATCACCATAGGTATAGTTAGACTGGTTTAATCAATCCGACCGCCGATTGTCCAAATCTCACAATTCAACCAAGAGATGACAAGGTTAGTCACTATTTTCCACTTTTTTTTCTTCGAGGGTACAAGGAAAAAATTTAAGTTTACGACACGTACCTGTTGATTGGTACGGAGTACCGTACCAATCAACAGGTACGTGTCGTAAACCGCTGATACAAGTGGATCACGAAATTAAACGAATTGAATTATACGTGTCTCGCACTAAAACGGTCCGTAAACGTTGCAATAGAAAACTGGTATGACGAAGTTGACCAAGAACTTCAAAGAATAGTTGGTGCACCACAGTGTAAGCACCAAAATCTTTGCATGGAATGTGAAATTAAAAACGGAGAGTGTGTGTGTTATGGAAAACATAATCAGTCAGCCAACCTTTTGGATTCGCCCGCCAAAATAAATTCACGTGCAAATACGAAACGTTGAGAACCAAACAAAATTATTGATTTTATTTACGATAAACGAGATATTTGCAGTACCATGATGACTTTTTGATGCAATCTCTGTAATGTTTTATGGTTGGTCTAAATGGCGTACACTCAAAATACAAAAAACAACAACATAATTTAACGGGACATGCTTCGTTTGTCAGGGCAGATCCTTAGAAGTTACTTATAATGGCTGCATTTTGATGAAATCTCAGTGACCTCTTGTTATTAGTCCATGAGTGTTTCGCTGGGTGGTACAATTCGCAGAAATTGTACTAACAATACCATATTGAAACGACTCAACGACAGCTCAAACCTATTAATAATTCTCATTTTATGTGCTGTCTTGTTATGGCCAAACAACGAGATTCACTCAAAAATCAAAAGTAGTCGAAGAGAGTTTTACTTAAACAAACCGTACTGAAAAAGTTCATATTGAAACGGTCGATAGATAAAACCTATAGTAGTTACCCGTGTATGACGGAATTTTGGTGTTTTTTCTGTGATGTTTGTTAGCGCTAAAAGAATCCTCCTAAGTGCCTATTGAAACGTCACATATATTATTTGATAGATCAGAGGAGGTATATCCTTATGATAAAATTTTGGCGAAATCCCTGTTTTTTTATCGGCCATATTTCGTAATCCTCTTTGTTATGAATTTCACTTTCATGTTAAGTTTGCGATCACTCATTTTTTAATTAAGTAATTTATTATTTCTGATATATTTTTTATTATTATATTGTGATAAAATTATTGCACCAGAAGAAGAAAATCGTGAGTGAAAAGTTATCCTAGTTAGTAAATTGACTTTTCGTTGGCCGCATAATGAATAATAGTTGAAGCTTCAACATAGTCAAGCAAGTTGATTTGCTTGAATTTCTTTGCTGATAGAAGTTGATTTAAGGTACTCGTATTTGTGATTTTTAGTATTGGCCGCTTTACGAATAACCATAATAGTCAGTGGAAGTTGTAATTTCCGGTGTTGTTCATCGGTCTCACTAAAATTTTCAGACAGATCTGGTTCTAGCCATTACGAGCAAGAAGTTTCAGGATGTTGTGATGGGACCCTTATACCGAGAGTATAAGGATCCCATCACAGTCCTATATTCAGCCGCTTTACGGTTGTTCGTAATATTTAGTGGAAGTTGAAATTTTCGGTGTTGTTCATCGGTCTCACTAAGATTTTCGGGCAAATCTGGTTTAAGGAGGTTGTGATGAGGTCCTCATACCGAGAATGGCCTATATCCAGCAGCTTTATGAAAAACTATAATATTTAGTGGAAGTTTAGTCTTTGGGTATTGGCCATCCATCGGTCTCACTAAAGAAGAAAAGCGCACATAATAGTATTCTCTTTTAATTACTACACAATTCTCCGTCACACATTGGAATATTTCAATTTTCATTGTTTTTGTTGTAAAACAGATGTATACATTTTGCTTTCGGGATGAAGCTACACTTTTATAGCATTTACACTTTTTCGGGTTGAATATACTTTAGCTAAGAAACGCACCAATTAATTCGGAGTTGGACTAACTTCAGCGACTTAGAATATGACCCATTTTCGGTATAAGGGGCCCATTACATGCTCCTAAAACTTCTTACATGTAGAGGCTAGAACCAGATTTGCCCGAAAATCTTAGTGAGAACGATGACCAACACCGAAGATTTCAACTTCCACTAAAAATTATGGCTGTTCGTAAAGCGGCTGAATATAGGCGATCCTCGTTGTGAGGCTGATGTATATTAAAATAAAAACTAATGAACGGATCGACTAATCCTATTTTATATGATGCGTTTGTTATTAAATTCCGACATACGTCATAGATTTTTCATAGCGAAAAAATGTTTTTGGTTACTATTGAATCCTTTCTTAATTTGGTATTAGTTATGTAAAATTGCGAGAAATCGATTTTCTAAATAAAAGTTTATATATTTCGAAAGATAGTAAACAAAAGTAGAAAGTTCAGTTTAAATTCGAAAAGTGGGTAATTTTGTTGCATGTCCGCCCGTCTTTGAAACTCGAGGTCTTATAACGGGTGATTTTTTAAGAGCTTGAGAACTTTTTTTTAAAAAAAAACGCATAAAATTTGCAAAATCTCATCGGTTCTTTATTTGAAACGTTAGATTGGTCCATGACATTTACTTTTTGAAGATAATTTCATTTAAATGTTGACCGCGGCTGCGTCTTAGGTGGTCCATTCGGAAAGTCCAATTTTGGGCAACTTTTTCGAGCATTTCGGCCGGAATAGCCCGAATTTCTTCGGAAATGTTGTCTTCCAAAACTGGAATAGTTGCTGGCTTATTTCTGTAGACTTTAGACTTGACGTAGCCCCACAAAAAATAGTCTAAAGGCGTCAAATCGCATGATCTTGGTGCCCAACTTACCGGGCCATTTCTTGAGATGAATTGTTCTCCGAAGTTTTCCCTCAAAATGGCCATAGAATCGCGAGCTGTGTGGCATGTAGCGCCATCTTGTTGAAACCACATGTCAACTAAGTTCAGTTCTTCCATTTTTGGCAACAAAAAGTTTGTTAGCATCGAACGATAGCGATCGCCATTCACCGTAACGTTGCGTCCAACAGCATCTTTGAAAAAATACGGTCCAATGATTCCACCAGCGTACAAACCACACCAAACAGTGCATTTTTCGGGATGCATGGGCAGTTCTTGAACGGCTTCTGGTTGCTCTTCACTCCAAATGCGGCAATTTTGCTTATTTACGTAGCCATTCAACCAGAAATGAGCCTCATCGCTGAACAAAATTTGTCGATAAAAAAGCGGATTTTCTGCCAACTTTTCTAGGGCCCATTCACTGAAAATTCGACGTTGTGGCAGATCGTTCGGCTTCAGTTCTTGCAGGAGCTGTATTTTATACGGTTTTACACCAAGATCTTTGCGTAAAATCTTCCATGTCGTCGAATAACACAAACCCAATTGCTGCGAACGGCGACGAATCGACATTTCACGGTCTTCAGCAACACTCTCAGAAACAGACGCAATATTCTCTTCTGTACGCACTGTACGCATTCGTGTGGTTGGTTTAATGTCCAATAAAGTAAACTGAGTGCGAAACTTGGTCACAATCGCATTAATTGTTTGCTCACTTGGTCGATTATGTAGACCATAAATCGGACGTAAATCGCGAAACACTTTTCGAACCGAACACTGATTTTTGTAATATAATTCAATTATTTGCAAGCGTTGCTCGTTAGTAAGTCTATTCATTATGAAATGTCAAAGCATGCTGAGCATCTTTCTCTTTGACACCTTGTCTGAAATCCCGCGTGATCTGTCAAATACTAATGCATGAAAATCCTAACCACAAAAAAATCACCCTTTATATATATTATTGTTCTTTAAATATAATATTTTCACGAACCAATAAATAATAAAAATTGCTTCTTGGCTGTTTTACTTTTATTATATACGGTTACAATGGTTCCTTTAACTATGAAAATTTGAATTTTGAGCTGAGTGTGTTCGACATAACTGTCAAGACAACTGTTACTGTCAAGATAAAAAAATTAGGCTTAGTTCAAAAATCTATAATGAAAAACATTTTTGTTTTTTGGGCTGACATTATTAAAATGTCGTGCTATACGATTTTTTTGAGCTGACTGTTCATACGTGACTGAAATTATAGTTTTCGTGTTGCCATCGTGTTGTTTCGTGGGGCTGATATTTGGGCTCATTCCAATATAAAAAAAATTCAAAAATGATTTCTTCCATTTAGACTGTACACAAAAGATGACATTCTTAAATGACCGATTATTCAATTTTTTCCGTTTAGCTATCAATTTTTCATTTCAACTCCACTGAAAGCGAGTTGATAAAACTGTACACCCTTAACGTACGGAAAACAGGGTTCGTTATTTTAAATACCTCTCTGATGAACATAATATTTTATGATGGATTTAATGAAAATAAAGTGCCCTCATAATTTTTCGTAAAGAATTAATCAAAACGTATTTTTATCCAACTGAAACTCAACCACAAACGCATTCCTATATAAAGACCAAATTTTGTGAACTTTAAAACAGCAACAACAACAAATCGTACGCATTCTCGTTTTATGTCAAATAGGGATATGAAATTTCATTCATTTTAGGGTTCAAGTATGCCAGTTCATTTATTATTATTTTTATGTAAATTTTAACAAACATAGAAAGAGTTTCTATACCATATACATAATATATATATATATATATATACATTATGATTTTATATATTTTAATTTTATGGTTACGCTTATCTATACGTATTCGTCTACATGAAGAAATATAACTTCACATACATTATAATTTATTTTTGTTATCACATTTATTTAAATTTTTATTTCGATTAGAATATAAATCCTTGATTTTTATTTTATTTTTGTTATATGCACATATTCGTACAATTATGGTAAAATATTATAATATACTTGGACGATAAAGTATTCATCATGTAGTTGGGAATTAAAAATTTATTTTTATGTTTAATGATATTTTTTGTATATTTCATGATAACATTTTTAAAATAAATAACCGAAAGTATAAACTTGGTAAAATATAAACTTCCAATGATAAACTGATAACATACAAACATGCTTTATGTTGCTTTTTATAAAACATTTCTATTTTACATTTAGGTTTTTCCAAAAATTTAAGGTTTTCTGTTTTACTGCACACAATCATATTGTATGTATAACGGTATATGTTTCAAGTAGGCCAAGGTTTCAAATCAGAAAAATTAGGAGGTTTTTAACAAATTTTGGATGGTGAAACAGAATTCTCCTCCGCGGGCGACATATTCAAACGTTGTTTTTTCGGCAGTGAATCGAATCTTTCTTTCCTAGAATGACATCGAAGAGTGTTACGATCATTATTCATATCTTTTCAACTGCGCTCACGACCTACTAGAACAAATTTTAACAATTCTCATTTCACTGATATCGTTGAAATATCGAAAATAAATTATTTAGTGAAAGAAAGGCCACAATAGTTTAATGAAGCAGGCTGTTATTTGATATAACAAGTGAAATTGTATTTTTTTTTCTGAATAATTAACTTCGATGGAATATCGAGAATGTTATGATACAACATTCACATGCCTCCTTTATGGACTGTCACAGTGTATTCGGAAATATTGCAATTCAACCCACTGTGGTAACACAATAAACATTTAAAAAAATTATTATACCAAATATTATACAAATATTTACTGTTCACTTATGTATTTGGAGGGAATATTTTCTTATTAAAACATCCACATCTTTTAACACAATGCATAGAATAGCTCTCGGTAATTTCAGGAGCTCGTAGAAAGTACATTCGGTTTAGACGGGTACAGATGCAAAGCAAATGGAGTACTCTTTGTACTCTGCAACTTCGCCCCTACGTCTGTAATCATGTGATTAGACATCAAGTCGACTCACGTTTTACTGCAATAAAACAGTGTTCTGTAAAAGCTCTTCCATCCTTCTAAATCTACGCAGGTCTAATTTTTTCATAACTACCAATTTAATACACGTGAGGTGCTATTACTCCAGCTGTCATCCGGTAAGCCTTACTGCTTGTATAGTTTAAATGAAACCAGTAGTATTTTAACATTTAATTTGTTTGGTGAAATTAAACTTTCCTGACTCTCCGTAGGAATGAAAAATCCACGCTAAACCTATATTTTAAAATGTATTTTACTATTTACAAGAAAACGATTAGGTTGCGAAAAAATCGATCCCTATATAGCCAAGATGAATTACGGTATGAAATTGATACATAAGCTTTTTCCATAAATTGGGATCTCTCAGATATATTTGGCCGCAGTTAGCCTACCGGAAGTGGTAAATTCCATAGAAGCTTCTTCATTTTTTGCAAATATTTTAAAAAGCATATCAATTATGAAAAAATCAACAATGACTGATATCGGTCCGCATCGATTTTGAAAATTTTAAGCAGAAATGATGAATTTTGACTGTTTAAATTCTTCTACGTAGTAAAATACAGCACATATAGTAATCATAAAAATTTTGAACCTCGGTAAAAACAAGTTGTTTTAAATAATCTCTGTGAGTGTGTGTGGTGCTGTGCAGACTTTATGTTTGTGTCGGAGGTTTGTCTGATCGGAGGGAAAATTCAAATGTAAGCCTTTTTCGTAAATTGGGAGAACTTAGTGATATTTAGTCAAAATCTATCCACCGGAAGTGGCATATTCCATAGGACCTTCTTCGTTTTTGAAAAGTGTATCAAGTATGAGAAGATCCACTATGAACTAAAAGATTTTAAATTAAATTTATAACAATAGCGATCCACGTCAATCTTCCAAGGTTTAATCGGAAATTACGATTTCTGACAAAAATTGTTTTTACTTGCAATGGAGTGGTTAATGATTTGGGCCACCCAACTTTATTTTACCACAAATCTACATATCTAGTTCTCGAATAAACTATATTTCATTTCAAAAGCGAAAAAGTAAACCTATCGAATTTTTGTTAAAAACTATCTTAAAAATTAACAAGATCATCTCTAGTTGAAAATTTAACCTTTGAATCTTTTAATTATCTGTCGTTTTTTATTTTTTCAACCTCATTGCAAAAATTTGAAATCTGGCACGGAAGCTGCCACTTCAATTTATGGGAAAAGCTTTAGTATGAAATTTCATTCCAAATAATCAACCTGCGAGGATTATAAATTAACTTTCAGACAAAATTAGTTCACATATTTTTTTAAAATTTTTCCGGAAGTGATAAGCATTTATAATAAAAACTTTATTTTACTAAAATTTTGCGTGAAATTTAATTTACAATCTTTTTGATTTTAATCGTTTTTTCGTAAGTGTCATATACTTTTACAAATAATTTGAAAAAGTGAAAAGGCTCCCAAAAAGCTGCCACTTCCGGTGAACCGATTTCGGCCAAACGCAGAGATCGAATTTTGTTGATAAACAGTTATTTTTTGTCAAAAAACATCATGTTCACTTAAATTTTGGAAAACTGACGTAGGTCGAAATAGTTGCAAATTTAATTTAGGATCTCTCAGTTTATAGATATTTACTCTTATTTTTCAAAATATTTGCAGGAAACGATAAAGCTCCTATGGAAGCCGTCGATTTATTAGCTTACATATGAAGTTTCGCCCCCAACAGACAAACCCATACGGTTGGCTATAGAAGGGACACAGAAATTTAGTATACACAGCCACACATACGAACACACCCAAGCTGAAGAAAGAAAAAGTGTATAATTTACAAGAAAAATGATTATTAACTAAAAGATTCTAAATTAATTTTACAACTACATTGGTAAAGATTAGTTTTCCAAAATTTAAGCGGAAATGGCTATTTTCAACATAAATCGGGTTTTAAACAAAAACTTTGCCTCGACAGTTCAGACAGATTGATTGATCTGGAGAAAACTTGATACGTGCTTTTTCATAAATCGAATATACATTTAAAGATTCTAAATTTAACTTGCAACGTTATCAGTCCACATAAATTCTCCAAAATGGAAGCAGAAATTACGGTTTTTGACAAATAACTGTTTGTTTTTATATAGAAATCAAGAACATTTCTGACCTACATTTATTAGCAGATTTTCCATTTGCTATATCACCGATGTCCGAAAAAATGATTGTCAATAAATTCTGCGTATGTGTGTGTGATGTCGTGCCGACTAAATTGCTGTCTTTTCTACGATTCTAAATTAAATTTGCCACAATACAAGTCCAAAACATTTTTCCAAAATTTAATCAGAAATTAAGATTTTGGACAAAAATAAGTTTTTCAACAAAAATTCGGTCTCTGTACAGCCCAGAGGGATTAATTGATCGGAGTGAAACTTCATCCTTAAGCTTTTTCCATAAATTGGAAGAGACATCATCCATATAAGCGTTTCCGTTTCTTGAAAATATTTTTAAAAGTTTATCATTTATGAGAAAAATTACTATATGAACTATACGATTTTAAGTTTGCAACAATATCGGTCCATACCAGCTTTTCAAAATTTAAGCTGAAATTACGATTTTTGGCAAAAACTGTTTTCCAACAAAATTCGGCCTTTGTACAGACGCATTCACTGATATGGAATACAATTTCCCACTTAGCTTTGTCCACAAAGTTGAAGGTCCAAAAGCTGCTCCATTTAAAATTTCCGCCATCTCTGTGGACTCTTCTTTTTGCAATTATTTAATATTTTTATCACGTGTTGATTTTTTGTTATATTTTATAATGATTTTCGGCTGAAAATTCAATCGATTCGAAGGACTATATGTTTTATTACGATATATTTCACTGATGTCATCTGAAACCAAATTTATTTCCACATTTATTCAGATTATTTTTGCTGCTTCCTCAAAATTTTCATTATCTTTTTGCTCGATGCCCGCAATTTTCAAACAGCAATTTAACTTTGAATTTTTGACTCATTGATGGACAATTTGTAAGAATCTCAACAATCAGTTTCGAACGGATGAGATTAATTGATTTGAAAAAATCAGTATTCTCATCAGGTCGCGACGACTGATGTTGTATTACTTACATTGAAATATTGGTTATTTCGAGGACAATACCATGTATTTGTAGTACTAGCGAATTACTGCTTAGCCTACGAAATCGATTCTTTCATATTTTTCATCTATATAATTCGAGAGCACTGAAAATAGGCCAATGTACGGAACAATCACAATAAAACCATTACAATAGAAAACAAAAGGAAAGCAATTTAACGTTCATTATTTATACTTATTTAATTAATTTTCAAAGTGAACAAGATTACGGAGGACACACTTTTCTTTGTAATCGCTTCATTTGGGCTAACCAATAATTTAATGGTGTTTTCTAAATTGCTCATCGTGTTTTTCATTTTCATTAATTCGTTATAGACGCCAACCAAAATAATTTCAATACTATTGTCTCATCTGTCATCATACAATTTCACTGATTTATGAAAGAATTTCTGCTCTACCTGGGCTATATGAATTGTTAGACTCACGTTTTACAGCACGAATATTTGGTAAATTTGGGATTCAGCAAATAATTGTGTAGCGCACTTGGCTCTAATCCAGAACACTGTGGTTGTTCTTTGACATTATTTTTTCACATTTGTCACATTTCTTATACATTTTTCAGCAGACAATTTTTAGCTGAGTACATATTTTGTTCGAAAACTGAGATTTGAGAGTTAGGAGTTTAGCACTAAATTAATATTATTTTTGATTGATGTAAATAAAATTTAAATTTTATATTTACATCTAGTGTGCTGATGAAACATTAGAACAACACCCCACTCTCAAGTCGCGTTTTTCGAACAAAATTCGTATACGTTTAGCTTTATGAACCGTGTATAC
The DNA here is from genome assembly GCA_963691935.1 of Nephrotoma guestfalica. NCBI lineage: Eukaryota > Metazoa > Arthropoda > Insecta > Diptera > Tipulidae > Nephrotoma > Nephrotoma guestfalica. The sequence continues at coordinate 80,580,677 of OY829915.1, read as the reverse complement.
TTGTGACAGCCGCAAATAATAGAATTATTAATTATTATTATTTTTCAGTTGGTCTCGTCTTCATTCGGCAACAAACTTCCACTTCGATATAACCAAAATCAGAGAAGCAACATCCGGACTACTTGGTAGAGCCTCTAGAGCTTCTTCGGTACGTTAGAACATGGTTCACCGTTATGGTTGACCGAATATCCTAGAGCCACGAACCATTTTCAAATTCACACGATTGACTTGAAGCTCATTACCATGTTATCAAGGCAATCGTTTTACAGCCAGTGCTAACCAAAACCTCGCAAGCGCGATCGATACCCAAAGCTAGAAGTGACTCACCCGATACCCAAAGCTAGAAGTGACTGTCGGCCAATTTTCACGGCTGTTGAAAACTGCGATACCTTGGTATTACGACACAAAAACCCTGTATTTATTAAGAGTTCAATCTGGATTGAACCCGTATTGAAAATATGATGTTCATAACTTAGCGTTAACTGGACCCGATCTTTCAAATTTTGGAATCGTGTTATCTCATTCTTAAAAGTTTCAATATTAACCAAGCGGAGTCGGAAGATGACAACAACATTATTTATTTCAACAAATATTTATAAAAGCAAAATCATTGAAGTGTTTTCAATTTTTAAAATGTAATATTTTGTAATATATGTATTCAGATTTCGCATTAATTTAATTTTATATCTATTGAAGGTTTTTAGTGCCCCAATAGCGGTTATTCTGTTTATTAACAAAGCCAGCGAAGTCGAAATGTGCTTCGTCGCTCATAATCATTTTTTCCAAAAATAAAATATTTTAATAACTTCAACACGTTGTTGCGGCGTTAGAACGACTGTCGAAAACGAACTGACAAATGTCATCCAAAACAAAACGGCGGCCGAACAATATAAATATTAACTGTTGCATCGAATAAGTTCAACATCAAATCAAAAATATTCCGAAAAAAAACTTCAAAATACTTGAAGATTTAAATTTAATTCTTTAATTCAAATCTTTCTCCACTACAATTGACAACTTTAATCTTCCAAAATAAAATTTGGAATTTGGAACACGCGGTGTTTGTGGTATTTTATCATATATTTTAAATTAATAATAATCTTAAGTAATCTAAAGCATCAAATATATTTATGAATCACAAAACACTTTTAATTGTATTCATTTCGCGCAGAAAGACAAAAACACGTCTTTCCCTTACGACGATCAATCGAAATTCTCCAAACTTCATCTACATTATATAAAAGCCTAGTTCCTTTGGCGTTAGCAAAATACTCTCAAGTACATCAAGTTAAATAATCAACAATTTTGTTTTCTTATGTTTTAGTTCTAACTAACAATTTGCGTACCGTTGAACAAATATTTCCAAGTACTTGGAAGTACTTTGCTTACGTGAATGAAAACCGGCTATAATAAAAAATTAAAAACAAGTCGCCTTAACATCTATACAGTAGTAAGGTGATGTTGCGGTCAAATATAAATGTAAAGACGGCATTTTTTTATTTATCTTTAATCTGTTTTGGGAGCTAAACACTCCGAACTCTTTCGCGGTTCGCTTTTCTCTCCCTAATTTTTCAACCTTTCTCAACCAATTCGAGAACGTACGGATATAGGTCCGATTTTCGTAGAACGGTCTGCACATTGCATAGCTCTATGTCAACCTATAAGTACTGGCATGTAAGGTGGGACCGCCCATGAGTTCTGCACTCCCACAGGGAGTCATAGTTGTGTTCATTTTCTTCTCGATCGCCAAAGCTTCCAGTGTGCAATTTCGACGGCGCTTTTGCCCCTTACTAATCCGTTTTTATTTTATAAGTATAGACCGGTGTGAATTTTTCAAGATTTATCAAAAGTGTAGCTACACAAATTAACAAAAAACAAAAATGTAGATACACTATTTAACAAAAAGTGTAGAATTAAATAAAAAAATATGGTAAGGTTGAATTTGTTAAAATCCCACTAAATCTAATCTAATCTAATCCACGGCATTTCACTAGTGTAAATGGAAATAATAATGTAAAAAGTGTAAATCGGGTTTTGTGGATGTTTAAGGGCCGGCCATTAACACTTAATTCTAGAGATGACACCATAAATCTGATTGCACTGGCATTTCGGGGACAATTTCGAGAATTTTTAGTGATATGCGGCATATCAATGTCCCTTAAACATCCACAAGACCCGGTTTACACTTTTTACATTATTATTTCCATTTACACTAAACAAAAAAAAATCCCCGAAGGACGCAGTGATATGTCGCGGATTATATTAGATTAGATTTAGTGGGATAAATGACAAATTCAACCCTGCCATAATTTTTTATGTAATTCTACATTTTTTGTTAAATTGTGTATCTGCATTTTGTTTTTTATCAATTTGTGTAGCTACACTTTTGATAAATGTTGAAAACTTCACACCGGTTAGCATAGAACTGAAATTTCATTTATAACTTTTACTTTGTGATAATAAATTATAAAATAATATTTATGATTGTTTACGTGTCAAAATAAAATGTTTTCTGTTAATAAAAATGATTAAAATTTTGTATTGTTTCTTCATTTTTTTTGGTTACATATGATTTGGTACATATTTTCAACAAATATGTAAATATCAACCTTGAAACTCATTTTAAGTTTCCAAGTGGTAACACTGAATCAAGCAGCATTCTGTTTTACAAAACTTTTGAAAATCAATATTTTTAAAGTTCGTAGAAAAATTTCAAACTTTCGTTAACAACATTGAATCTGATTTATTCATTACAATATAATAGTAGAACGTTTCTATTGCGTATTGTTAAGTAGAAGTCGTATACAAACTTCTAAAAACATTAATCACGGTTTGAAATTGTAGTAGGAAAATAAAATATATAGCTAGTTAAATTGAATTTAACAAGAAAAGAATTTTAAATTAAATAAGTAGAAAAACAACAAAAACAATCATAAAGAAAATAAATCAAAACGTCATGCCAAGGGAGAATAGGTTTCATGAAAATTTAATTAAAATGTAACCATACCATTAATATTTTAAATGATTTTTCTTGTTGTGTGTCGTTTTGAATATTTCAACTTGTGTATTTAAACAGAAAAAAAGTTTTCAACTTATCAATTAACTGGAAGTTTGTGCCTTGCCCAGTTTACTTTCTGTTATTGATGTTTTAGATAGAATGTGAATACCCACGCAATGAAATATTTTTTACGTTTTTGGAATATAATTTAGAAGATCAAATCACGTCGGAATCCGTATTATGTTGATGCGTATTGAATCACATTATAAAATGTTTCGCGATTCGTTGATCAGCATGTTTTGTTTTATAGAACAGGAAATCTGAAGTAAATACTTAGTTCTCCGATAAAACAGATCTGACAATATTTAAACGTCCTTTAAACAGGTTTTGAGGGAAGTCGCAAACACTAGTACGCAGAAGCGAATTTTACCTATCACAAATTTATGAGAATATAAAGTATTTTATTAATTGAAAATAAACATGATGTAGGAGGGTAATATCGAATACAACGTGCAAGGAATGGTTTCGACGATTTAAAAATGATAATTTTATGAGCTCTTTATGAGCGTAGAAAACCTCCAAAAAAATTTGAAGATTTTGAATTGGAAACATTATTGGCTGAAGATTCTTCTGATGTTGCAAAATGTTTAGAAACCATCAGAATGGTTCAAAAGGCTAGCAACTGGGTTACACATTAATTAAAAGAAAGAGAGCTCGAACGTCCAAAAACTATTTGTGAAATGCTGCTTCAGAGATAATAAAGGAAAGGTTGTTGCATCGAATCGTACACAGTATGCTAAAATGAATGCTAGATGTAATCAGAGCTCCTGGAGGAAATACTCGACATTAGAGTACTGGCCGCTTTTTGGCAATTTTGTTATTTCATTTGTTTCATTTGTTGTCCTGTGGTTACTTTTATTAAACAAAAACTTGTTCCATTAGTGCCTTTTAGCGCATATTATATTATTTCGTACAAACATAACTCGAATAAGGCGAATAGTTACCGTAAACACAAATATTTACTGAAAAAATGTAGTGGCGGAATTTTTTGACGAGCAGTGTACTAAAACGATGGATTCTTCCAACAAAGCGAGATTATTTAAATTCCAACTGGATTCAGCATACTCTTGATCCTCTTTCAACAAATATAAAGAGGTTTTTGTTGGGAATCCAGAACCATGATCGAAACTCATCATTCAAAGCCTAAACAAAACGTTGAGCTCCTAAATAAATTAATGTATTGTTTTTAATTGATCTGTAATAAATTTCATTAATTTTGTTTTTATTAGTTGTGTTCGGATCCATTTAATACAATAAATTATTTAGTGAAAAGCAAAATCGTTTTTAATTTTTATAATTACAATTATTATTAAAATGATCAGATTATGAAAAAATATAAAAAGTTATTTACCATATTGAAGTAATAATTTATAATTATAATTCTTATAAAATAGAAAATTAAAATTTAACAAACTACATATGAGCCGTTTATTTTGAAAGGCGTAAGGCATAAGTCGCTTTTTCAAAAACTTCAGGTAATGATAAAATTAGTTACTATTTAACGGTATTTCTTCAAGTTAAAAACTTTCCAATCAATATAACAGTCATATTGATTGGAAATTTTCTTAAAATGAAGAGGTACCGTTAATTGTAATATGTACATATATAGAAAATCATATATTGAAAATTTTTTACATCCTACACAAAACCAAAATAAGTGAACAGTACTTGGCTAAACAACTGTATATCAAATCTGTTTTACTCTAAAAAATTATGACATTCATAATAGAATATTTTATTGGTGGGTTGGTGAAATCTGTTTATACATATATGTTAAGTCAGTGCACCTAGAATACTACAGGCCACACACCATATAAACCATTTTGGTTTTCACTAAATCATTTTTTGTATTAAATGGATCACAACTAATCGAACACAACTAATAAAAATAAAATTAATGAAATAAATTAATGTAAACAAAAAATTTACTGTCACCTATAATATATGAGATATTATTTGAATTTAAAATAATTGTTCAATGTCGACCCGTTATGTAGCGGGATACATACTCTCGTAAGTTGATAAATGATCGTTTAAAGAGCTTGCACGATTTTTCTAAAATTACACTAAGCATCGAAGCTGAGATATAGTCCTCAAAAAACAGGAAATATTCTTTGACCCAACTAATGGCGCAAATCGTTTGATAGGTAAATGTTTAAAGAGCATGTACGATTTTTTTTTTTAAATAAACATTCTAATATACGCCACTAATTGGGCCAACGAATATTTCTTGACTTCTACGGGCTATATCTCTGAAAGAAAAGTTCTAGCATAAAATCCCTTTCAAAAGGGTATTTCTCGAATACCAAACATACAAAAATTCTCAAAAAATTATTTAAAATACGCTAAACCTTCCCTTATGACCTGATGTGACCCACTAGTCCGGCAATCGAATAGTTTCAGAATTCAATGGTCTAAATTTCGAATGCTAACCATACTATTTTCTAGTATTTTAACCTACATATTTATATTGATAAAATTTTCTTTCTACAATAAATTCGCATAATTTTTTCAATATTTTTTAGGTGATAGTGTTTTCGAGAAACACATTTAAAACAAGATGTTTTTATAAGTATTATTTCTACTATCAGCCCCGAAAATCTCGACTATCATGATAGTTTTTAACTATCGAGATAACAAGAATTTTCAGGGCTGGGAGTAAAAATGATGTCATGATTTTTTGGGCTGAGATTAAAGAATGTCATAATAGCAATAATTAGAGTTTCCATCGCATTTTTCGGAGAAGGAATTTGGGCTATTTACACATACATCTGTTATGTTATACATTCGTTTCTGTATTTTTAAGATATAGTAGTCAAGTTATATTTAAAACTGGAACAATAATGTCAATGTTCTCCTCAAAATTATTTGGAACTGATAATTTGCAATATATAACAAAGTTATCATGGTTTTATGCCCAAATGGTCAGTTGTTCATTCAACCAACCTTACGGAGTTCACGAGCTGCACGATTATAGAAATTGAAAATTACAAACAGCATTTTTATTAAACATACAAGTATACGAAATGTCAAATTTATACTTCCATGTTTCTAAAATTGTGTTAACACTCAATTTAATTATAATTAAAAAACGTTAAATATATTTAACCCTCATGTGAGTGAAGAAAAAATATGTTAATTTGAGTGATTAAGGTACCCAGGTACCAACATGCATTTTGTATGGAAACTAAACTAATATTATACATTTTTTTTGCAATTATGAAATTAACGAATTTTGTTAAAATTAAATAAATTGAAAACAATCTTGCATTAGCTGCAACATGTCAGGTTTTGAAGATTATCGATTGAAATAAAAAATGTTGGTTAGCTTTTATGAAATAAATAAAAATATAAACATAAATTAAATTAAATAAATAAACAGAAATACAAACAAAGAAACGCATTGACATATAACACAATACTATAAAATATTTGCATACTATTTCGGTCAAATATAGTGTAAAATATATAAAGGTTCACCCGGGTTCCTTGGTTACTCTAATTCGTACAACTAAACTACTTTTTGCTATGCGCGTGAACTTTTTCCTAAACCATTCCTAGAAAAATAAAAAACAAAAATAGGAATAGTTTAGGAAAAAATTCACAGGCCTATATACGGCAGTGAAGAATTTCCTAAAACCTTCCTAAATTTAAAATCGTTTGATAGTATTAGTGAATCTTTCAATTATTGCTTATAATAGCATTCAACAAAATATTTGAAAATAACAATTAAAAAATTACTAGTTATAATTATTAACAAGCGAGAAAGAAAATCATTGTTAAAAAATCTTAAACAACCAAACAATCAAAATAATAATAAAAAATTAACTTAATCAATTTTATTCTAAACTTATTATTCAAAACCCAATAAATATTTTAAATTTATCAATTTTTTACAATTAAAAAACTAAAATATATTCAGTTTAAATCGTACGTGAGCAACCACTCTCAATATATCGAAATAGGAAATAAAAGGTCTGGATTAATTTTCGACACCTCCGGTGTACCTCATAGCTTTGGTATTGATCTCCACAATTTCCCAAACGGAATTACCGCAATAATTCATAATTCTAAGGTCCTAATGTTTGCAGATGACAATAAATTTTTTAAAACCGAGGAGAAGATCAACGATACCCACAACCCACATACGAGTTGGTTTAATTTCAACCTTCTCAAATAATATAATATTACTGGCATTATCGATACCTGATTTTTTTAAAATTCTTGGACCAAATTTATTACATATATAGACTCGTATATTAAACATTTTTTTAGTTCTACCTTTCGTTATGAATTCAAAAGAAGATATTCTAAATATTTCGAATAAATGTATCCTCTTATCTGAACAGAAAGGTAATTTTGGAATAATGCGAATGTTTGGGATTGATAAAACTGTTTGGACTGAATTCTATATTATGTTGAAGTAGCTGATTAGTACATGCGAAAAATAGCCAATCAGATGCAGGGAGTAATCGAGGGAATGCAAAATGTAAGTGAGGTATATGTTTGATTTTGCTTTGTTCTAGGAGTTGCAATTTTATACATTTTTTACTTTGTGAGTTTCAAATATTGTGTTCGCTTTATAAGCTTAAGTAAATCAAAAATTTCGTATTTTATTTTGGTAAAAAGAGGCGAAACTCGTCTTTGTAAGTATAATTAAAATATTTAGTGTCATTCTGGCACTGTTTTGGCTAAAATTTAGCACTCATTATAAAGTAACTTGTCAAGAAGACCGGCATGGCGGTATATTAGACATCAAAACATTGATCATTTATGCATCGGTAAGACACGCAGAGTTTTGTTGCTTGAAGAGAAGTCTAACGTATGGACTGAAAAATACAAAAAATATACAATTTATAAGCCACTTACTTGGTTAATATTGTTAATAAGTATTTTTAAAGGGATTTGTATGCATGAAAAATATTGCGTTAATATTCTTTCAATAAAAATTTCATTCGTGAGTGAATTACTTTAAGCAAATATTTGCTTCGCAATTTTCTAACATCAAGAGGTTTGTTTTAATTCAATCCAGCGTGACACTTTTATCTCCGCTTTTTTATACAATTTAAATAAATGATGTCTTCAAACTATAAATATTTATAAAAAACTAGGAAGTTAGCCTCCTTAACAATTTACTATGAATTTCTTTTTACCTAAAGCTGAACACTAACTTTTCGAGTTCTTTTCTGTTTGAATTTTACATTAGGCCCTAAGTGCAAGCCGCTTAATGTTAGGATCGAAACGCAGTTTTAGTCAAATGGTACAGGTCATTAACTTTTTTTTTAATCATTACAATTTTCTGTAAATTCAAATAACTATGACCCCAAGCATAAAATATTTCTTAAATTGATTGCTGTCTAGTGAAAAATGTGCATTGTACAAATAGAAAACAAAAAAATGGTCTTTGTAGATGAAGTTTGACACAATTTGGGTGTATATACGAAAAAATTGGAAAGATGTTAACGTCACGGTACGTTTTTGGTATTTTATTTTAATGTAAAATATGAAACAAAATATTTTATCAAAAATGTATTAGATTTGAAAAAGTACGTACTGAAATTATTTACTGATGCAAAAGTAGTAGAACTACTACAATTGTAGTAAAGTGGCAGCCCTGCCCACACGACAGTCATTGTTGCACTTAGCAAATAAATTATACTCATCTATACAATAATTTTCAATTTCCTCTTCATAAATCCAAATCTCAGAAAGACCAATAATAAGATTTTTCATTTTCATGGAGTCAATGAACTGACTAATGAAGCAACCGTGTAGTGTACTTAATTTTTCAAGGTTGTATGTAAAAGTATTTAGCAACGTCGGTTTGGAAGAAAATCGAATTAGATGTAATGTTAGTTTAGACCCGATGATGGCCACATTCCTATGAAACCTGTGCAATACTGTAAAGTATGGAAACATCTTTGGGATGGTCGATACAATGATACATATTATTTACATTAAACATTGTAACGAAAATTTACATTTTAATTTCATGTGCAGATGGAACACATAATTAATGACCAAGTACAAACATTTTGCGTATCTATTAAATTCATGAGAATATAATGAGAACATAAAACTAAAATTAGCTAGCACATTGTTTTTGTGTTTATTTGTTCTATTATAAATAAGCTAATCCTATTAAAAGTTCAATGAACAGATAAAAATGAAATAAACAGAAAAGGCCCTTTGAAAGATTAAAATATAGATTTTTTTGTTATTTGGTTTAGCTTTTTATGTTTTGAATTTAAGCTCATTTTCCATTTTTACTTTAGTATAACAAAAAGAATAGAGACGGAGCAAGATTAATTTTATTTTTTTGTTATTTCACAGGATTATTAATGGTATGATATTCTAAACGTCTTTCTGGTTATTGAAAGCATTTCCTTTCCAACTAGACAAAAAAAAATGTTATCCAACTTGAAGCTAAATGGAATCAATCAATAATATAGGAAAAAAAAAATTATCAAAGGTTCACAATAAAATTATAATAAAAAAAATGATTGATTCTTGACATCTCTCGTTTAAAAAATTCGTATTCAACAAATTCTAACGTATCTGGCATTTTAATATGTATATAGGATTTAACGCACTTTTGATGAATATTAATGGAAAATTTAAAAAGAAAAATTAATGTTATTCATTTTAAGTATAGCAAAAACCATTAAATCTGATTAATACCACTTTTCTAAAAAGATTTATAAAATTTTCTAAAAAGTGCCTCAAAATACAAAAACAAAAATCAATAATCCATTAAGAAATATTTAACGAATTTAGATAAATTGATAGATACTCTTGTATGTATGGATTAAAATGAAATAAATCTAAATTGATTCATGAAAATCGAATTATTTTAATGATTCAATGAATTTTTGATTAAAATGGAAAGAGCGTGAAGAGTGGAAAATAAATAGAAATTTTATAGAGAATGCCAACCGTTTTGGGAGTTGTGCCAACCGTTTTGGGTTTTCCATATCGTCTTTTTGTTTTTAAATGGATTAATTTAAGTTTTTTCTATTCTGTAAGTTCAATAAATAAAATTCTCTAATGTTATTCGTAGAGAAATGTAAATCGTTTTGAATTAACCGAATTTCTGATATTTTCTTGGAAAACATAATTAGTTTGAATTTGCTCTAATGATGTTTGAAAGTAATTTTAGGCAATTAAAATTATCTACTCAAATTGATATGTAGTACATATTTTACTTTTCTATTTTAAAAAGTATTACGCTATTTTCTATTTTATGAGTTTAAAAAATTTGGTGACTCAGCGAAAAATTATAATTTTGAGGCAGTGCAAGCTAAAATGCTAATAATATGTATTTAGGACACCGTTAGACAATAATAAAACTTTTACTTTGGTCGAATTTGCAGCTAAAATAATTTGAAGTTGATTGATTGATTGATTGATTTTGAATGTACGACCAAGTTCTTAGGCTTGAGTTCCCGGATGACGCCGAGTCCATCGTACACCCTTTTTTACACATAACAAAACCGAAGGATTGGATAGGTTAGTTAAGTGGGACAGAATCGGCCCGGTTACAGACACCTAGGTATAGCCGATAGTTAGTAACACAAAGACAGCACAATTCTAATCTACTAGATGAAGGATAAAGGCTTAATAGGTTAATGGATAACGATGGTATTGGTCTTCAACAATTGCTTCTTTAAAACGGCAACCTAAGAAAAAATATTATTATTTCACATGCATCTGGAATTTTCCTGAAATTTAATTCTATTAATACTTTTCGGCTTCCTAACCAAAATTGGTTGACTCGACCCGTTACAGACACCTATGTAAAGTCGTTAGTAATAAAATGACAACACAATCCTAGACTACACAGTTAGCAATTACAATGAAGTATTAATTCACAAGCATCTGCAAATTTCCTGAAATTTAATTCTAAATTCATATTTTCCGGCTTCCTAAATAATTGAAACATTTATTAATTTAATCATTCTGCAACTCCGCAACTTATAGTAGAATTTCCTGAAACCAAAGTTATTTGAACTATATTCAAAATAACTCTAGAATTCAGTAGTCTTTAACCGTTGAATTGGGCGAACACGAAATAGAAAAAAAAAAAAAAAAACCAGATTAACTAGATTAACTACCGGATTGCATTAAAATATCCCTTAAAATATCCTAAATAATTTAGAATTCGCAAAAATTTCGTATGTTTCCCATCCTTTTTCACAAGGAAACAAATACTTTTATCACTACTTTTGCACTAGTTCTGGAACTTCTTCTACGTTTGCTGGGGATATATCACATACAATTAATCTCAGACATGACACATGCGACTCGTCTATGACTTGTCACCTCGTATTGGACTTGTCATAAACGACTCATCTCAGACTGGTAACAAACGTAAATTAGTAATTAGTGTGCTGGAAGGTAATATTTAAGTAAAGGCAACTAGATAAAATTTGAAAAAATTATTCTAAAATGAATGATAAATAAGTTTATTTTATAATTTTTATAATTAAATATAAATCGTACCAGTATCTTAAAAGAGGGATAATATGTAGTCGTATATTAAATATATTTGAATGAGATTTCATGAGAACCGAATAATTTTAATATAATAGCTCGGCACTGTACATGTAGATTAATATTTAGAGTTGATTTGAAATTGGGAATTAATAATTATAATTCTTGTACTAAAACAGTCAAGATTGGCAACGTTGCATTTTATGACAAACATCCAGTCGTTGGTGTATTGAAGTATACAAACCTTCTCTTTCTTTTGAATAATTATATTAATTATATCAAATATTTCTAGCTTTTCAGTTACATAGATATAACGAAGTTGCCGATAAACAATTCTCTATGTTAAGTTTGTTAAAATCCCAAATCCAATGCAAATAATATTTCTTTTTATAAAGCAAAAATATCGCTAATGAGCTGTGAGAAAATACTAGTAACCCATTGAGTGTCACAAAAAGGCAATTTTGCGGTAAATAATAGGATTCGTTACCAACTCCAACATAGTTGCAATTAATCTTGCAAAAATGATGGATTATGAAGGAAATACAATATAGAAAACAGCTAATCATAAATTATCTACACTATATTCTCAATGCACAGAAGAAATACGGAAACGGAAAATTCTATCGCTAATCAAACCAAAATAAAAATATAACAATTTATTACACAAACGCTGAATAATAGGATGAAGGAACATCACCAAAATAGCTCTCTCCGAAAATCTCCGAAATCAAAGCGTGGAAGAAACCACCTCTACAAACAATCGTAGTAAAATGTACCAAGAGAATTATGCAATGTCCATCCAGGAGCTAAAATTACCTCGAAACGATCCCAACAGACGGCATGAATCTTCCCACCATGAAACCACTACCATCCACCAAGCGACCTCCTGCCAACACCACCATTCAACAAAAACCACGCTTCACAAAGCCGTGACGAATGACAGATCACAGATCACAAACGAACCATGGCAACCCTACAGTCCAAAAACTTCAGCGTACGACCGATCATACCAAAACTCCCAAAATGATTCAACCCCGCCAAATCGACGGCAAACTCCAACAAAAACACCCGAAGCATTCAGCAAAGAAACCAATTTGGACATACAAATCCAACATTCAGGCAATGATTCAATACAAAACTGCAAATTCGCCCTCATACACTAACAAATGAGAACTACCTCAAGTCCTAAACAAAACAACTCAAAACAGTCAAAAATACCTTATAAATACAGGTAACGACAGTACACACATGAACACAACTCTCCGCAAGTTGAGAAACACAACGTTCAACGAACAACCACCACAAACCGCAGACACCGAGCCATTACTCACCATGAACGAAACCCATTCAAATCACAGAAATGAAGTATCTTTTGAAGTAGCAACTTTTTAATAAACCTTATAATTCCTATTAAACTTCTAATAAACGTTATAATTGTAAATTATTTGTATTTAAAGCCACGTGGCCGCTTCCCTTCACTGTATTTCCAGAACCTAAAGTATTTGTTTGTTTGTCTAGACGCTTAGGTTAATTTGTGTAAGATGGCCATTTGTGTAATCTTTCATAAATGGCATTTTATTAAGTAACATTATATTATGCCTCATCAAATTTTTACCTTAACATTACACGCTTAGTGATATTAAATTATTGTTTAGTAGTTTTATTTAATTACAGATCTACTGTAAATTAATTATAAATATTAGATTGTAAATACATTTGGAAACTTGCATTTGTTAATTTGTTTTTTTTTACGTTTGACAGAAAGTTGCCAAATATTTCTTGCTCGTTATTAATTTGTAATTATTTTCAAAGATTTTTATCAATTTTTTGACATTGACATGACAAACCTATTTCGCAAACAAACTATCATTGAAAAACTGAAACTGAAAAAACTTTCTAACCTCCTATCCTGGCCAGTCATGCTAGGAAAAAATATTTGCCTCATTATTCATAAAAACAATTAAATTAAACTTACATTTAAAATTTATAATATTAATGTAATACATTTTAAATATTTTCAAATATCCACAACAATCTGACACGATAGCGTCACCTATATGGTTAGGTGCTATATTAACCAAGCTATCCAACAAGTACCAACCCTTAAGAAAAAAGAGCCTTGCTGGGGGTTAGGACAAGCCATTTTCGAAAATTATCCTCATAACTCATAAAGACATTTATTACATTTTAAATTTTTTCAAATTACATTTGAATTTTTTCCAACATTCTACTCCAACATATATAAATCGAGTATTAGAATATTTGAAAACAATATCATGTCACAAAATAATAAAAGTAGAGTATACAAGTTTTTATTAAAATTTTTATTTGAAAAAATAATTAATTCAACGTCGAACAGAATATACATTCTTCATTAGTAAATTATATTCGACATTTTTCGTGAATTGCCCGATGGCAGGATATACATTCGATTAATTTTTGTGGTGTGGTTAATATTTCACATCAGGCTAGACAAAAATTTGCCATCGATTCTGAATTGGTTAAAATAATTTCTTTTAGATATAGGCGATAATTTATTAACGTAGTTCGATTTAATTCTTCATCTTCCGAATCCAGTTCTATTATTGATTTTTCTACTATCATTTTTTCCTATCAGAATCCGTCGTTTTGATGTGGCAATGAACTGTTTGAAGTGAATTTTTTTCTCAAGAATTTCGTTAATAAATTTCTTTATTCTATTATCTCTATCGTGTCCGATTGTTGTGGATATTTGAAAAAATTTAAAATGTAATAAATGTCTTCATATGAGTTATGACGAAAATTTTCGAAAATGGCTTGTCCTAACCCCTCGACAAGGCTCTTTTTTCTCAAGAGTTGGTACTTTTTGGATTGCTTGGTTAATATAGCACCTAACCATATAGGTCGCTATCGTGTCAGATTGTTGTGGACATTTGAAAAAATTTAAAATGTAATAAATGTCTTTATATGAGTTATGAGGACAATTTTCGAAAATGGCTTGTCCTAACCACCGGCAAGGCTCTTTTTTCTCAAGCGTTGGTACTTGTTGGATAGCTTGATTAATGTAGCACCTAACCGTATAGGTCGCTATCGTGTCAGATTGTTGTGGATATTTGAAAAAATTTAAAATGTAATAAACGTCTTTATGAGTTATGAGGATAATTTTCGAAAATGGCTTGTCCTAACCCCCGGCAAGGCTCTTTTTTCTTAAGGGTTGGTACTTGTTGGATTGCTTGGTTAATATAGCACTTAACCATATAGGTCGCTATCGTGTCAGATTGTTGTGAGTATTTGAAAAAATTTAAAATGTAATAAATGTCTTTATATGAGTTATGAGGACAATTTTCGAAAATGGCTTGTCCTAACCCCCGGCAAGGGTCTGTTTTCTCAAGCGTTGGTACTTGTTGGATAGCTTGGTTAATATAGCACCTAACCATATAGGTCGCCATCATGTCAGATTGTTGTGGATATTTGAAAAAATCTAAAATGTAATAAATGTCTTTATGAGTTATGAGGATAATTTTCGAAAATGGCTTATCCTAACCCCCGGCAAGGTTCTTTTTTCTCAAGCGTTGGTACTTGTTGGATAGCTTGGTTAATGTCATAGCACCTAACCATATAAGTCGCCATCATGTCAGATTGTTGTGGATATTTGAAAAAATTTAAAATGTAATAATGGTCTTTATATGAGTAATGGGGAAACTTGTTGTTTTTTACTTTTAGTTTGTTTAATAATATTTAATTTATAATTGCCTTTTATAAATTGAATACTCTTATAGAAATTGTAAATTTTTTTTATTTTATTTCGTTTTCATTTTTTTAAAACTGATAATTTTTATTTTTTCCTATTACAATATTATAATTTTTTTTCTAATCGAAAAATATTCATAATAACGAGACTTTGCAGTTGTTGCACTAATACATGCATGATAATAGTGTTGGTTTTATTTTAGGACTCATTTAGGACATATTTCACCAACGTCTGAAATACTGTATTACTGTACCATTTTCTTTTTCTATATTACCCTGTTTAGTTTATCAATTTAAAATTTGCATAGTTGGTAGACTATCACATGTTATACACGCAGAATGAAATTCATATATCTTCCTTAAAGGTGACGTGAAGCTCTTATTTTATTTTATCTCTTCTTTTTGTATGATTCACAACACCTAAAAACACGGTTTAGTAGGTTCAGGGGTGATAAGTTAGCTTGATAAGTTCTCGAGCTTATCAAATTATAACGCCACTAATTCAAAATCTGTACACTATCATGCAACAATCTTTCGAAGGGTACCTGCCAAAATTATGAATAGGTTTATGAAGAAGATTTGATTTGATAGCCGTTGAATGGAGGGGTAGTTTGTGTTTGCTTGCAAACCTACAAAAATGGAACCGTTTTATGGATAGAAAGGTGTGTGAGGAAATTGAAGAAAGCAGTTTAAAAAGACTATGCACCTTCGATGATTAGCATCATCATATACTGGTATAATGAATTGAATCGTGGTGGTTGTTCGACCGTGATGATGTAACAATTTTGTTGATATTGTGTTAGCAGACCGCCGGATGACTACATGACAAGTTTAGAGCACTAATTGGAAATGTTAAAGCGTAATCGAAAATAGTTTCCACGTCGTGATTGTTAACCAACATGAAAACGTCAGAAATGACACATAACTCAAAATATTGCACCAATATGAACCAATGTGCCTACAGTTTGTCGGCTATTATTGTTGTCGTCCTTCCCGCCGAAATACAAACGTCACTGGGGTTTCGTCCAAAAAGATGAACCAGAAAAAGAAAGAATATCGATTATCGAAAACTTCGAATATGTCTATTTTGCCGAAAATTAAAAACAGCAAAAATCACACTCCACGACCTGTAATCATCCTTCAACAGTAAACCGATACTCACATATTTTTTATGAAAGTATTAAAACAATTGCTGTAGATATACTTCCATCGGGCCTATGGTAATATATAAAATCATCAGCTTCATAGCAATCGAATTTTGACGTGATATTTTCGATCTCGAATTTTGTGTTTTATGATAAGGCGAATTTCTCGATTTCGAATTTTCCGAAGCAAAAAAAAACATAATACCAATATTCGCGGCGGATCGAATTTTCCGAAAGCGAATTTATTTCATAATAGACTTCTCTTATTTAAGTATGAGGTTTGGAAACAAAGGCTAGATCAAGATAATTGAACATTAAAAAATTTCATTTACTTCAAAATTGAAGAAGCGGGAGTTTGGGGCGGTAGCTCATCTTAGTGATAAGCAACGGATTACAATAGTCTTAAAAATGTATAGACATTCGATATTCGATAATTCGTCGAAAAACAAATCGATATTTTTTCCGATTTTTGAAAAAATTAATATCCGAAAAATCTAATCGAACATTTTTAATGGTTTAATTATTTTTCCGCCATTCTTGTGCAAAGTGATCCAATGTTAAACGGCTTTGGGCAGTTCTTTTTTTTAGAAAAAGAATTAAAATTAACAAAAACTTTACGATTTCCGCTCGTCCTTGCGCAAAGTAGACTGATGCCAAGCGGCTATCAGGAGATCAATATTTTAGTATGAGGATTAAAAATTAAGGTAGGATCAGCGTAGTTGAACATGTAAAACAATTTAATTTATATTTCCTAAAATTCTGAAAGTTGAAGAAGCGAGAGTTTGGGAGCGATAGCCCCATCCAAAACTGACGAAAGTAAACAACGAATTGAAATAGTCTTAAACATATAGCGAATTTGTCGAAATTCGATCGGCCTTTAACCCAGACTCCCTCTGTCATTTGTGTAGAAATCGGTTTCTATGTCTAAATTAACAACATCTGGATATGTACGCAGAATCGCAGTCGAAGATGCGAAGGGTCACCTTGTCTATCTGTGGCTCCTTTGAAATAACATCATCACATGATCGCCAAAATTACGCACCTAATTAGAGTGAAACAACGCACATTACTCCTAAGCAACCTGGTGTAATATCACGCATCATGGTGCAATATGACGCAAAGTGGTGCAACGTTCCTTAACATAGTACAACATCCCACAACTTACACAACTTGGTGTAGCATCATGCAATATGATGCAAAATCACGCAACATGGTGCAACATGCCATCCCATCTGAATAACTTCTAAATGAATGACTTCCTGGACGATTTTTTGCCGAAGTCAGGACCAATTGATATCGAGAACAAAATATAAATAGAAACACGTGTCCCACTGGAGGACCCCGAAACGATTTTTCCTGATGAAACCAAAACCCATTGCCCCAAAAGTATGGGTTGAAAAAAATCAAAATAAAACTCGATGAAAAAACCGTAGGGTGCGTATTAGTCTGAGATAACTTGAAGGCGGTCAAAATACAAAACAGCGTATTGCTTATGGGTTGGATCGTACAGCTGGCTATTCAGACCACTTAGTTGGTAAACGTTGTATGTGGTTAGCTCAGCGAACCATTTTATACACCATCGAATTCCGGGCGATTCGGCTTGCTTTAGGTTCTTTAGAGTCTTAAAAATTTTAGCAATCTTAAGCACTTTGTTTGCGAAATATGCCCATCGTGTTAAACCCAAACCATTATAGGATTTTTATTTGCCAATTACCATATGGACTTCCAAATACATATATTTTTAAAATTTATTTTAAAGAGTAAATTTTTTAAGTTTTTTAAGATTTAGAGAAAACTCACGGATTATTACAAAAATGTGACGTTTTTTTTAAATTTGTCACGATTTTTTTTTTGGTAATTTTAGGACTAACTTAACGAATGACTGATCCCGAATTTTGGTGAAACAAATTTTTATTTATCAAAAGTCGTCATTTCCAGTAAAATTTAAAATATGTTCTGAACTAAAATCTTTTAGTTTTTTGATCGTTTCCGGAAGCTTCCGGAGGACTCATTTTCGGCCAAAATCACTGGGATCTCCCAATTTATGAAAAAAGCTTAGGTATGAAGCATCATGATGAGACAGTCAACTCGTCTGGGCTGTAGAGAAACTACAAACGTTTCGTCTGCGAGAAACCATTCATACTCACAGATATTTGTTTAAAAACCACTTTCTTTGATTGCGGCGATGTAGCGATTGATAAATATGCAAAAATCTTGAGATTAAAAATTTCAATTTTTTATAGCTATAAATAAACGCCACCAAAAGGATATATCTATCGGTGGAAAACCAAACTTATATTAACCAATCCATAAAGAAGGCAACAATTTAGTAGGCTTAAAACAGCTTGTGCAAATGGCTTAACCAATCTAAACGATACGTCGTACTGATGATTAGCAATACTTAGTTTTCTCTTTGACAGATAAATTCAAACTGCAAACAATTTATATCGGTTTCGAAATCCTTCAGGTTTGTGCAATTCAGCATCCAGAAAAACGTCATCATTGGACTGTTTTCAACGGATTTAGCTTAACCGTTCTTGTAAATAGCGGCGGCAAATAGGATTGTAAGTCAAAGTTAGCTTATGGAAGGCATATTGTAGAATGCACATCATTGGTTTTGATATTTTAATTTTCAGGCAATTCACCCGGAAACGGAAATCAAAATAAAATAATTACCGAAATCCGGTAAATTTACATTTCGGTAATTTTGAATTCGTTGGTGAAAATTAAAAGGATCGATACGGTTTGCGCAACAAATGCAATAGGATTGTAACATTGATGTTATTATTTATAAAATTCTACTCTCGAAGTGAGACTTGAGAAAGTTTTGGTCTTACACCAAAAAATAAAATAAAATTGAAATGCACGCACAAATCAGTGACACTAAAACATTACAATTGAAAATATCTAAAAATAAAATACTGTTCACGTGTGAAGCATTAGAACATCCTAAGTAATTTCATAACATTTGAATTTTCATTTCTAATTAATTAAAAATAGAATCATGGGACAAACAACAAAAAATTAATTTACACATTGAATTCAATTATATAGTTCAGCAGATTTATATATAAGCACACGTGATTTTTAACGTATGTTTATGAACTTCCTCTAATGTTAAGATGTTAAAAATATTTGATTCATAAATCACGAGCAGGTGTATGATTCATGTAACGATAATTGAATTTTTTCCTCTTATTTAATATTAATCAAATATATTATCGAACACATGAGCAATACCGTATGGTTGCATCATTTGTAACTAACGCTCTAATTATCTGGGTATACGCCAGCAAAAAAAGACGTTATTATAGTCATCGTGTCGACATTTTTATAATAAAACTTCAGTACATTGCAGTAGCAGCAACTCAAAATGCACAAAAACGGCATGGTTTCGAGTCAAATCAATCAGACAAAGAAATTTATTTTTTATTGCGATATGTACTGTATACGCAAATAATTTTCATTTTTATATCCTTCGTTGAACGAAAATTATTTTAAATTAGTTTTGTTTTCGATGCCAAGACCTTACACAAAATGCACTTGAAATTGATTTTTTTAAACAATGTTGAATAGTTTCCAATTCAATGTTAAATTTACTTTCTTGAGTGCGCGCACATGTTGGTGATTAGAGTGGCAATGAAAACTTGTAAATCTTGTGTAATCGTAGCAATATTGTATAATTTACACGATCAGTTTAAATCATTTCCAGTTATAATCTATAATGAATTAAAATCAACTTTAAAATGTCCATTCTCCAAAATACAGGAACTCACCTGTTGCGTATTATACAAATTTTAAACCATGTTCGATACAAGCTTATACATAAATATTTTTTGTTTGTCGATTTCACTTAGACACTAGTTTAACTTCTTGCGACCATTAACAAATTTTTAAATAAAACTTCAATTAAAGTCACTATTACACAATATAACATTTTATCATTCTGTTACTTGTTCACAAAACTAGAAACTTTAATTTCGATTTAATTTCGAACGGATTTTTAACTACGAAATATTCAGAGATTGAACTAACTAATACGATTAACTACCACAACTATTAACTAACATTAAACGAAAACTAAAATTTTGTGTTCGTAAAAAATTAGCAAGTCAAAATAGCGCAATTGAAAAAAAAAAATTAGTTTTGGCAATTGCTTATGATTTCGGTGTAAATTGTACATGAAAGGGTATTCAATAATTTTCTTGAGCATTTTGACAATTTTTTATATAATTCGAATAAATGCTAAATATTATTGAATTCCACCTTAGTCTAAAAATATCTGCAAGACTTCCATACGAAATTTACTGAACTTTCACTACCAAAATTGTGGACATGATCTGTAAGAAATTCTGAAATCAGGTTAGAAATAACCGTAAAGTTCTTAAATTCAGAATTAAGATCTGAACTCGTGTTATTCCATGTTACGATAATAATTAGATCATTTTTAAGAATGAGTTTATTATATTTTTTAAATAGTTTAACAGTTTATTACATTGGTTGCATACATCATTATTAGCACTTTTGCTAAATATTTTGTCCGCGCAATTTTGTCGATTAAATTATAAATAATAGTAGGGTGGAGTCCTCGATTAGTTTCCGAGATTACACAAATATTGACACTACTGGCCTAATGCGTGAATGTTCAAATGATAAAGTGTCCCTTGTAACAAAATGGTTGGGTCATCTGTATGAAATTTTGTTCCTATCAAACCATTTCGTTTAAAATCTACTGACCCACCTTGGTTCAATAATCTCATTTTATGGGTGATTAAATTACGAAATTTTATTTTCAATCGTTGGAAGCGTACAAAAAATGAAGGGATTATAAATCAATTAGAAATAAAACCAACAATGCTATCAAAAACGCAAGAAATCAGTATTTAGCTAAGCGTATCGATCCCACCTTACCTTCTAAAAAATTTTGGAAACACCTTAGTTCGATAACTGGACTAACCAAATACCTCAAACATCGATTTATCAGCAGAGGATCTGAATAATTATTTTTGTTATCAACAATCTTCACCTAACATAAACGATTTCGAGTTGAATAGGGCAACTGATGATGGCTTTAGTTTTCGAAACATTGATATTGTAGACTTAACTGAAGCCTTTAGATCAATAAAATCTAATTCTGTTGGTGTATTATTACCCTAAATAGATTGTTTTATACTACATGTGTTTAATAGCATTATTACTTTCTCTAGTTTTCCTTATGAATGGAAGCACTCTAAAGTAATACCGATGCCTAAAAAGCAAAATAGTGCTTATCCTTCTGATTTTCGGCCCACTAGTTTGCTACCGGTTCTTTCTAAGGTTCTACAAAAAATTCTTCAAACACAAATTTTCCATCATTTAGAATTTCATAAAATGCTATCCAATGTTCAATCAGAGTACAGATCTAATGACAGTTTTATTACTGCTTTACAAAATATAAGTGATGATATTAGCAGGGCTATCGATGACAAACGGGCATGTGCACTGGTGTTCTTGGATTTTAGCAAGGCATTCGATAAGATTGATCATGAATTGCTAATAAAAAGCTGAGCGATTATTTTTTATTTTCATTCCCTGCATCACGTCTGATGTTATCGTGCCTGTACGATCGTCGCCAAATAGTTTTTATTCACTTATCTACATCTAGTTTATGCAGGACCACCACAGGAGTCCCTCAAGGCTCTGTTCTTGGACCATTCGTGTTTATGATATTTATCATGAGTATGAAGTTTTTAACAAAAACATAACAACAATACGAATACGAATCCAATAAGAATTCTTGAAAGCTAAGTATGTGTTAGTTTTTACACTGTTAAGTATAAAGTTGAACGAGACAAATAGTCAATATTAGAAAGAGACAAACAGGACGCCATGTTATTTATCTTATTAGACTTATGTATGGCTATATAGTTAGTAATCTATATGAGTCCGTGAAGTTTTCCACGGATTTTTCCACGGCTATACGTATACAATTCTAATTGGAATTTCGTTCAATCCAAGTAAATTCTTATTGCATGTATAAGCATTGGTGTATTGTACACTGTTATGATTTTTAATTTTTTACAAGATTTTTAATAAAAATGTAAATTAATCGAATGGATTTTAATTCAAACATGTTAATATAGGAGTAAAGAACATATTTTAATATAAACTAGATCATTAATCGAACATTTTTATTCACAAATTTGTGAACATGTAGAATTGAGATAGCAACATGAGACAGATATAGCAATCATGAAACTTGTATTGAATTAGAAATATACGCACATGAAAATATGTTTTCCAATTTACTGCATTTTTATTTAATGAATTTGTAGGATTTAGGTCAAATTAAAATACAATTAATAGCTGAATAATAATATAGCTACAGTTTAAGCAAAATAATTAAATTTTTGTTATAGAAAATAGTAAAAAATTTTGTTAAAGAAAATAGTACTTAAAAGTAAAGACGGCAATCAGTTGACCAAAGTTACAATCTAATTAGTACACATTAAAAAAAATCCAATATGAATATTAAAATCTAATTCAAAAACGACTCAAAAATATTTATAATTATATCATTCAACATTGAAAGCAAACTGTTTCGAAATAATTCACGGAAATATCAGAAGAATTTGTATTTTCAGAAATTGTTTTATTTTAGAAAACGCCAGTGCCTGAACTTCCTCTTCAAAAGAAATTTCGTGATCATGCACTAACTGAATCACTAATTTTGGAAATGCCCGATAATAGCAACAATGTAAATCTAATATTTTTTAGACTTATGTCGTTTTGAATAATCCTATTTTAAAAAGTGCCATAGCGAACTTTATAATTTTTTAAACTTTACACCATTTTGAAAAATCTAAATATGCAATTCGACCGGGATCCAAAACCGTCCGTTGTTTCAATTAGCTCCAAAATTTGGAGTGAAAATTGTTAATTTGTGAATTGTTTGTCCCTGTTTTAAACGTGTTAGTTTGTGATTTATAAAATAAATTTAAATTTATAAAGAAGATGATATTTCTCCCTTTATTCTAAACCTAGTAAATTGCGTGGTTAATAGAATGACACACTTTGAAATGCAAAATCTCAAGTTTAGATCCAACAACTAGTGAAATTATGATTTTCCTTGTACATTTCATATATTTTTCATTATATTTTTAGTATAAACTGATTGTCGTAAGGTGTTAATTCACACGCATCGAAAATAATTTTAAATATGGGACAGGGCAGTTTAAACAATTTATTACAAAATTCTTTATTATTGTTAATGAAGCAAGAGCAATTCAAAGAAAACGCTGTGAAGTTCGATTCTCGTGATAGAGTGATTAATAATAGTTTTTTAATAATAAAACATTATTCTCTATCTTCCCCTTGGGACCCGACCTTTCAACATTGAGTAAAATTTACCTATTTAAATATAAGAAAAATGGCTTGTAGCTAACAAACTGCCCAAAATACCTATCAATCTATATAATTTTCCTAAAAGGTAATATAATGATCTATGCCCAGCATCAACAAAACCTGAATCACCATCTCTGGGGATGGCCGATAATGGCCATTCAACATTGAGTAAAATTAACCTCCTCACATATAAGGAAAATGACTTGTAGCGAAAAAACTGCCCAAGATACCTATCAATTTGTTTAGTTTTCCTAAAAGGTAATGTAATGATATATGTCCAGCATCAACAAAACCTGAATCATCATCTCTGGGGATGGCCAATAACGGCCATTCAACATTGAGTAAAATGTACCTCTTCAAATATAAGCACAATGGCTTGTAGCTAAAACACTGTCCCAGACACCTACCAATTTGTTTAGTTTTCCTAAAAGGTAATGTAATGGTCTATGCCCAGCATCAACAAAACCTGAATCACCATCTCTGGGGATGGCCGATAATGGCCATTCAACATTGAGTAAAATGTACCTCTTCAAATATAAGAAAAATGGCTTGTAGCTAAAAAACTGTCCCAGATACCTATCAATTTGTTTAGTTCTCCTTAAACGTAATGTAATGGTATATGTCCAGCATCAACAAAACATGAATCACCATCGCTGGGGATGGCCGATAATGGCCATTCAACATTGAGTAAAATTTATCTCTTCAAATATAGGGAAAATGGCTTGTAGCTATAAAACTGTCCGAGATACCTATCAATTTGTTTAGTTTTCCTAAAAGGTAATGTAATGATTTATGCCCAGCATCAACAAAACCTGAATCACCATCTCTGGGGATGGCCGATAATGGCCATTCAACATTGAGTAAAATTTACCTCTTCAAATATAGGGAAAACGGCTTGTAGCTAAAAAACTGTCCAAGATACCTATCAGTTTGTTTAGTTTTCCTAAAAGGTAATGTGATGATCTATGCCCAGCATCAACAAAACCTGAGTTACCATCTCTGGGGATGGCCGATAATGGCCGTTCCACATTGAGTAAAATTTACCTCTGGAAATATAGGGAAAATGGCTCGTAGCTAAAAAAAACTGTCCAAGATACCTATCAATTTGTTTAGTTTTCCTAAAAGGTAATGTAATGATCTATGTCCAGCATCAACAAAACCTGAATCACCATCTCTGGGGATGGCCGATAATGGCCGTTCAACATTGAGTAAAATTTACCGCTTCAAATATAAGGATAATGGCTTGTAGCTAAAAAACTGCCCAAGATACCTATCAATTTGTTTAGTTTTCCTAAAAGGTAATATAATGGTCTATCCCCAGCATTAACAAAACCTGAATCACCATCTTTGGGGATGGCCGATAATGGCCATTCAACATTGAGTAAAATGTACCTCTTCAAATATAAGAAAAATGGCTTGTAGCTAAAAAACTGTCCCAGATACCTATCAATTTGTTTAGTTCTCCTTAAACGTAATGTAATGGTATATGTCCAGCATCAACAAAATATGAATCACCATCGCTGGGGATGGCCGATAATGGCCATTCAACATTGAGTAAAATTTATCTCTTCAAATATAGGGAAAATGGCTTGTAGCTATAAAACTGTCCGAGATACCTATCAATTTGTTTAGTTTTCCTAAAAGGTAATGTAATGATTTATGCCCAGCATCAACAAAACCTGAATCACCATCTCTGGGGATGGCCGATAATGGCCATTCAACATTGAAAACGGCTTGTAGCTAAAAAACTGTCCAAGATACCTATCAGTTTGTTTAGTTTTCCTAAAAGGTAATGTGATGATCTATGCCCAGCATCAACAAAACCTGAGTTACCATCTCTGGGGATGGCCGATAATGGCCGTTCCACATTGAGTAAAATTTACCTCTGGAAATATAGGGAAAATGGCTCGTAGCTAAAAAAAACTGTCCAAGATACCTATCAATTTGTTTAGTTTTCCTAAAAGGTAATGTAATGATCTATGTCCAGCATCAACAAAACCTGAATCACCATCTCTGGGGATGGCCGATAATGGCCGTTCAACATTGAGTAAAATTTACCGCTTCAAATATAAGGATAATGGCTTGTAGCTAAAAAACTGCCCAAGATACCTATCAATTTGTTTAGTTTTCCTAAAAGGTAATATAATGGTCTATCCCCAGCATTAACAAAACCTGAATCACCATCTCTGGGGATGGCCGATAATGGCCATTCAACATTGAGTAAAATGTACCTCTTCAAATATAAGAAAAATGGCTTGTAGCTAAAAAACTGTCCCAGATACCTATCAATTTGTTTAGTTTTCCTAAAAGGTAATGTAATGGTCTATGCCCTGCATCAACAAAACCTGAATCACCATCTCTGGGTATGGCCGATAATGGCCATTCAACATTGAGTAAAATGTACCTCTTCAAATATAAGAAAAATGGCTTGTAGCTAAACAACTGTCCCAGATACCTATCAATTTGTTTAGTTCTCCTTAAACGTAATGTAATGGTATATGTCCAGCATCAACAAAACATGAATCACCATCTCTGGGGATGGCCGATAATGGCCATTCAACATTGAGTAAAATTTATCTCTTCAAATATAGGGAAAATGACTTGTAGCGAGAAAACTGTCCCAGATACCTATCAATTTGTTTAGTTTTCCTAAAAGGTAATGTAATGATTTATGCCCAGCATCAACAAAACCTGAATCACCATCGCTGGGGATGGCCGATAATGGCCATTCAACATTGAGTAAAATTTACCTCTTCAAATATAGGGAAACGGCTTGTAGCTAAAAAACTGTCCGAGATACCTATCAATTTGTTTAGTTTTCCTAAAAGGTAATGTAATGGTCTATGTCCAGCATCAACAAAACCTGAATCACCATCTCTGGGGATGGCCGATAATGGCCGTTCAACATTGAGTAAAATGTACCTCTTCAAATATAAGGATAATGGCTTGTAGCTAAAAAACTGCCCAAGATACCTATCAATTTGTTTAGTTTTCCTAAAAGGTAATATAATGGTCTATCCCTAGCATTAACAAAACCTGAATCACCATCTCTGGGGATGGCCGATAATGGCCATTCAACATTGAGTAAAATGTACCTCTTCAAATATAAGAAAAATGGCTTGTAGCTAAAAAACTGTCCCAGATATCTATCAATTTGTTTAGTTTTCCTAAAAGGTAATGTAATGATTTATGCCCAGCATCAACAAAACTTGAATCACCATCGCTGGGGATAGCCGATAATGGCCATTCAACATTGAGTAAAATTTACCTCTTCAAATATAGGGAAAACGGCTTGTAGCTAAAAAACTGTCCGAGATACCTATCAATTTGTTTAGTTTTCCTAAAAGGTAATGCAATGATCTATGCGCAGAATTTCTTGACAAAATTACATGGTCAGCAGGTAAAAGGTCTTGTACAGGTTGCACATGGTAAGGGTGCAACTGATTTACTTTTAAAATACGATGCAACGTGCGCCGTGGCACTCCCGTACGTCTTGATAAACAACAAACACTTATAGATGGGTCATATCTTCTCATACCAGGGACTTCGCCTTCACTGTACATGTGATGTACGTTTTGAAATACTCTGTAATCAGGAAGGCGTCCCCCATTTGGATATCGTCTCTGGTAGTCTCTTGCTGCTGCTCGGGCGTTGCCATTACATAAGCAATAAATGAAATGCATTTCTGCATATTCGCGGTGGAAATAAGCCACATAACTTATTGACATTTTAATTATTCGAGTATGTATGTATGGAACTACTAACATGAATTACAAAATGTTTTTCTTTTAATACCACAAATTTTGTTTAATTCGGGCTACTCGATTTGCCTAAGTAAATTGTTATACTTTAGTTTACCATTGTGTTCATCATTTTGTTTAATTTCTGACAAAGCATCGATTTTGGCGCAAAAAGTAGTATATTCGGCCTACGTTCCGCATAATATTTGTATTGTGCAGAACGATGATATTAATAGAGATTCAACGGTGTTGTACTAAGATCGAAATGTTGAGGTATTAAATGTTGGAACCGATAAAACAATGAATAGCCGAGAAATACTTTTGGAGGAATTAATAAAAAACGCGTTTTATAATTTTTTATTTCAATATTTTCAATTTTTCAATATTTTATCTTATAAATATAAATCACATTCATAAAGAATTAATTAATTTGAATTAATTTTTTTTATTTACATTTAAATCATACATCCAGAAACTGTAAGAATTCTTTATTAAATAAATCCTGTTTTTTGTCCATTTTTCACTTTCGTGCACTTGATAAAATATTCGAAGCTGGCTTACATTAGTAGTGAGTGATCGGTGAATGAAGGAGTCTTGATGAAGGAAAGTAAGAGGAGTCTGAGGATGTGGATGCGGAACGGCTTTCCTGATTTAAATACTAGAACGACCACATACAGGCCGGTTGCCGAATATCTCACTCTAACGGCAAAACATTTTTGGGATTCACCTGGTTGGTTTACGTTATCCTTTGCGGTTTTATATGACCACTCATAATGAAGAGGTTATCATTTTATTTATAATTTCAACGTTAATGGAGATTCCTACAAATAATAATTAATTAATATTTTTACTAATTAAACGCGTTCGGAAAGTGAACATTGTAAATTTAAACGTAACTTTAGACTATTATTTTGAAATTAATGCATGGTAAATGGTATACAAAATTTAATACAAATTTATTTAAATATTTTTCCGAATACACATATTAATTTAAATTATATGAATATGCTTACCAATACATTCATTGAGGTTAGGTCTTCAAGGAGGTTGGCATATGCAAATTTTTTTGTTTCTAGCCTGTAAAAATTCTAACTTGTTCTTGTAACAAAACCTTCGTTTCGTTGTTGGTCCAAAATCTCCGTTCTTTACAATCATTCATTTTTGCGCTAAAATAAAATAGGAAGTAAAAGTTTATTCCAATTATACATAAAATTTTATAATTAACCAGAAACTAATTTTTACCTCAAAAAACTAAACAATTTCGTATAAAGTTTTCCAAAGCTACAAAACAAAAAAAAATTGATATTACGTCAAAATTTAGAATGAAGTTTGCTTTGGTTTAAGGGTTGTACAAAACAAAGATTTTTTTAAAATTTCCCTTTGAAATGGATAGCGGTATGAG
This sequence comes from Nephrotoma guestfalica, assembly GCA_963691935.1. Taxonomy (NCBI): domain Eukaryota; kingdom Metazoa; phylum Arthropoda; class Insecta; order Diptera; family Tipulidae; genus Nephrotoma; species Nephrotoma guestfalica. The sequence goes on along the minus strand of OY829915.1, from coordinate 80,551,727 downwards.
ATAAATAGATAAAGCAAAATATTTTTATATCGATTTTTAACTAAAAAGTTGATTGAAAAATATTAGTTTGGAGCTAAATAAATTACTTGGTTAGAAAATTGGGTGCTCCGGATACAATCTATCGGGCGCTAATAAAAAAATACGGCAATGGGTACTTTATACAACTTGATGTCAGCTGTCAAACGCAGTATGTGATATTTGGTTAAAGAAAAAACAACTAGTATTTGTAACTCCTTGAAAAGGAGTCGAATTTTAGTCCAAATACGAGTAAACACCATTTGCGAGTAGTTTTATTACATTATTTTATTGCAACGAAAAGTGCAGCGGAAACTGATTGATTGCTTGTAGAGACGGTGAGCATGCTCCAACGAATACAACGGACAAATAGTAGTTTCGACGATTTAAAAATTATGATTTTGGTATTGAAAATAAAGAGCACGTGGAAAACCACTCAAAACATTTGAAGATGTTGAATTGGAAAAGTCGGCTTAAGATTCTTCTCAAATACTCAGAATTGGCTGTAGCATTAAATGTTGATAAAATGTTACAAAACGTTTACTAATAACCGGAATGGTTAAAAAACAACTGGGTTCCGCACGAATTAAAAAAAGAGACCTCGAACGTCGAAAAACCATTTGTGAAATACTGTTTCAATTGACATCAAAGAAAATTTTTTGTGCACCGAATAGTTACTGGAGATGAAAAATGAATTTATTATGAGAATCCCAAACATAAAAATCTTGGGTGAAGCTGGTCCATCGCAACCAAAGCGAGATATTCATTGCAATAAGGTTATGCTCTGTATCTGGAGGGATAAGAAAGAGGTTATCAATGAACTGCTGGAATCAGGTGAAATTATCAAAGATGATGTCTACCGACGACAACTAAACTAATACGTTTGAAACGAGCAGCTGTAGTGGAAAAACAGCCAGAATGGATGAATAGACAAAACAAATTAACTTTTCAGCACGACATTGCAAAACCACATGTTTCAAACGTCGTGAAAAATTATTTAAATGGACAGGACTGAGAAAGGCTCCTTCAGTTTATTACATATTCTGGTCGATGATTCGTGTGTTTTCGGACAGGGGTGCAGTTCTCGCGTAGAGATCGTAAATTGGCTTATTGATTGGATCGCCTCCATATACCAGGATTGCTTCAAAAAGGGAATCCGTATATTGTCTGAATGATAGGAGAATGTTGTAGCTGCAGATGAAGCACACTTCCAATTAATAATTCATTCATTTTCTAACCAAGCAAATGTGTTTTACTTTAATAAAAATGGACGGAGTCATATTCACACACCAAATATTATGAAGCAACAAATTATTGGGGTAATTTAGAAAGCCTTTTAAAACGAGAACAATAAAAGAATTATTTAAAAACAAAAAATTGATCAAAAATCAAACTCCCTTCAATATTAAGAACCAATTGAATGTGTAGGACTGTGTATTATAATACGAAGGCAATCTGAAAAGTTTCCGACCGCAACATAAAGATGGCAGCACTCGTCAACAAAAGTGGGGAATGTGTTTGCGCATGCGTTGAAAGATATTACTGAAATATCAGTTACACGATGTGAGAGTTTTTGTGAAAATGGAAAAAATTCAGTATCGAGCTATCATTAAATATTTATTTTTGAAAGGTAATACGCCTACGCAAATCAAAGATGAGTTGGTCGCTGAGTAAGAGGATTTTGCACCATCATTTATTACCATGAAATTTTAGGCAGTTGCTTTTAAACGTGGCCGTACCAGCTTGGGTGACGATGAATGTTCGAGACCACGGACGACAACATCGCTCAAGTTTCCCAAAGGGGTCTAGACAATCGTTGAATTAAAGTTAGAGAGGTAGAAGCGGCTATGAATATGTTCAAAGAACGTGTTTGTCACATATTGAATCAAGATTTAGGCATGAGAAAGCTGTTCGCGCGTTGGGTGTCGCGTTTGCTCACTTTGGACCAGAAACGTGTTCGAATGTACATTTCCAACGCTTTCTTGGCGCAGTTTAAGCGCAATAAATCATAGTTTTGGTGCCGGCTAATTACTTTTGATGAAACTTGGATACGCCATTAAACTCCAAAAATCAAAGCAATGAACTGCCGAGGGAGAATCGGCTCCAAACAAAGCAAAGGTTGAAGAGATGGGAGGATCGCTGGCAGAAGTGTATAAACTTTCAAGAACCGTATGTAGATAAATAAAAATAAATTTGACGAAAGTCTTGTATCTATGTTGGGTCGGAAATTTTTCAGACAACCCTCGTGCGTTTAATTAGCAAGTAATATTTCTGTAATATGTTTTACACCAAAAACCGATCATCATATCTCTTTATTTTATTAACAATAAAGATATAATATCCGCTCATTAGAATAGATTTCGACTTTTTTCTGAATGTACAGTACGTATATATTATACAGTTAAATAGAATCGTTTATATAAAACCTGATAATATCATGAATATGTACAACGAAACGTTTTGATAAATAGTTAGCTATGGCAACGTTTAGGACTAATGACCGAGAGAGGGCAGATATACTCCTGAAACGTTAATAACACTCATTTGGGTTACATATTATGTACTTAGACAGAAACTTAAAGTCAAAAAATTCGAAAGACAAAGTTTGACATACCTGCCATAAAATATTGGAACTCTTGCATGTTCATCATTTGTCATATTTAACATTTTCGCTATACGAGTATAATTTTTTCTTCTTTTTTTCCGTTTTTCAAAAGAAAATATGAAATGACAATTTGATGTGAAATATTTTATTATGTCCCAGCTGTTAAAATAAATTCGACAGAATTTTTTTTTAAATACCACAATATCGAAATAAAACTTCGGGGATTATAATTAACTCTTGGGTGTACACGCACAAACATTTGTAATAAATAAATTTTCATTTTATTTTACATTTCATGAATTAAAATTTAATTTCATGTGGGAATAAAACAAAATATAAAAGCAACAACATACCCAACATTGAAACATATAAAAATGTATGTCTGTTATTATAATATGTATTCCACATACTCGTTTTTATATTATAAATTGCACGCATCTAAAGTTACTCAACGTGCCACATTTCAAAAGAATGAATACGCGACGAGGGAAAAAAGATGTAAATGTAAAACTAATTGAAATCAGTCTAGCAGATTAGTTGAGGCAATTACGTGGTGAAAAAAATCCATTTATTGTTAATGTTATGTTAAATATAATTTAGTTTTTTTTGTGAAGGTAGTGTAAGAATACTGGTTATTTATTTGAGCTAGCGATTTACATAATTATAACGATTCAAATGTTTTCGCTGCAAGCATTGTGATCGAATTTCACTTCGGCACAGAACTTATCGATTTACTGTTGTGAAAATATTTTTGTTACATTTTCTGCAAAAACCTAATACATATCTAATACATAGTATTATGAAACTTGTAAGATGGCTAAAAATTTTGAATTCTTGAACACTTTAAGTGTTATTGAACCGAAGCCGGAATTTATCACACCTTTGGTTCTTGACAGGCGAGCCAGAGATCCCTATTGGTTATCATAATAGATAATCTGAAACTGCGCTTGGGTTCCTCCTGCTTCACAATCCTCCAGTTCGTCGGAAGATCCGGATTGCAAAACTGGATAATCTTGAAGGAGTCTTCCAGGTTAGCCGGCTCCGTGGGAAACCAAACCGTTGCCCTAGGTCTGCTAAGAGTTTCCTCCTTAGGAACTGACCTGCGCTTGGCTCCTGGCCATACCTCGATTAATTCTTCGATCGCCTTTCTATATAAGAAAGCCGATCTCTGATCTGTGCACGCGGTCAGCTTTAGCCGTCACTGATACCAACCCTCGCCCCTACGGGGGGTCCCGATTGTTGCCCAAGGACTTTGGCAAAAATGAGGTTAAGGGCATTGACCACCAACCTCCATTTTTCTTCTGTGATACTCCCCTCCTCATGACTCTCGTCCATGATGGCTAGTGCCAATTACCTCTTATTGACAATTTCGCTTAAAAAATTATGCTTCTTAGGCGATTATCCCACACGAAGCTTGGCCCGTTTCCTCTCATCATCCAGAACTCCATGCTTCTCTTCGTTAAATCTCTGGCTTTTAGAACCAAGATCATTCTTACGTGCATTGCTCACATCGGCAATGCATCTCTTTGCCCAGTTAACAGATGTTCTCTGTTTCTCAGTCCACTGCCTCTCCGGGACTGTAGCCAATCCGTCCAAGACACAGAAGGCCGAACACCTGGTTCTGTACCTCCCAACCGACGGAGCAGTGACTTTCTCTTTCTTACCGCAAGTCCCTGGCTTGCAAGCCTCGGAACCACTCTTAGCATCACTGGCGAATGGAGTCACAGGCACCTATCCTTACCAGAATTTGAGAAGTGCTGGCCACTTCTTTAATTTTATTTTTAAAGGATTCCATATTTGGTTCCACGAGTATCGGTGAAAATGATGGTCCACCCGTGCAGAGATCCGAATACATGGGTAAGTCTATATCCAAGTGGAGGTCGGCCGGTATCCAAAGGGCTCAGTTCAGGACTGGGCAATTATATTTAGATGTGTTCCCGCCCCTCACCTAGGTTACTTATTTTACCCATTCTTGTTACCAAGAATGAAAACCTGGAGGCGGCGGCGATTGTGGGGCCACTGATTGGTAATTCCGACTTTATATTTTAATGAATCGATATTACGGAGGACGGTCATATTTGCTGGTATATTAAAATGTTATAATACTTTGCACTCCGAGACCAATACATGATCAATTTGGTTTTCCGTTCTTCAATTATTCGACCACCACGTCAGCCTGTGGCTGGGTTGGGTTGGTACATATGTATTGGCAATCGTGATATTGAAAATTTTTGTCCGTAATATAACCATGCATATCCGCTTGTTGACAGTGCGGATGTCGACGATATGCTGGTGTACTCACCCGTGGTCGAGAAAGCCGATTCCAAATTATCCTCTATTCTGAAAGCCGCTGTAGCGAAGAGTGTACCCATTATTTGTATTGCGGATCCCACTTCCAGACTAAAGGTACTGAAAATATCGAGGCCTTAAAAGCCTTAGCACGTTCCATGTTCCGATTTTTATAGCTTGTCCGTGTACATTTTCCGAGGTTGCTATTGTGATGAATATGATAAATTAATCCGAGGCCTTCGTATAGGTTTCATAACGAATGTTCTTGGGGGAGTAGGTAGTTGGCCCGCTGTTCAAACCACTTGTTGCATGTGTGTGTCACATACTCTCACACCTGAAACTCGTTTATATAGCGAGCCGCAAGCTACAAGACAACGGCTGACACTACACCTACTGATTAATTTAGAATTACCCAGGAAAACTGCGATTAGGTATGAATCTACGACTTTCTCCTGCGTAACTCGTTTGATGTATAATGGTACACTATTCCCAATATTTGGAAGATATCGTACCTCTTAAGAACACTTAAATGTTCATTTTCACACAAATAAGAAAACATAAACTAAAACACTTACTCACACATAACTTTTATAATATTTTTTCTATCTCGAGCGGATGCAATACCGTGCGCAGACCAGTGCACTCTACTTCATTTCGTAGTGTGTACACCAAATAAACCACAATACCTAACGGACGCAACAAAACTTTCTATTTAGTAGTTTTTACTCAATTCGTTACCCCTCCAATAAAATACTGTTAGTAGCTGACAACCTGTTAATTATGAATGTTAGTATTGCTAGTCCTAATAACTTGTATAGTAGAGCCGATCTTCGCTTTCTGCTTAAACTATTATAAGCAAAAGCACATGGTATTGTAGAGGTTTGGCGTGCGGTGTTACTTTACCGAACCAAAAAATTGTACTTTTTTTTAATAATCCTTTAGAATTTTCCAATCTTTAAATAAAATAGCAGATGTGAAAGAATCGATTAAGAACAAATCGATTCTAAATTATATTTGCAATTAAACTGGTCTGATTTAGATCTTTAGGCCAAAATTCAAGCGAGAATGACGGTTTTTGATAATAAACGTTATTTCACCAATATTCAGGCACTCTACAGCCCAAACAGGTTGACTGATTAGGATAAAACTTCATACTTAAGTTTTTTTTACAAATTAGCAGATCCCGTAGAAATGTGGCGAATATCTGTGTATCGGAAGAGGTACGAGTAGCTATCACATTAACTTTGGGTTTCCTTTTAGTTTTAGAAAAATTTGTTTTCTAAGTAAAGTTGTTTGTTATTTTCGAGAAAAGCCGAAAAATTCGGTTTGAGTTTATGAGACTACGAAAATTGCACGAACAAACACAAGAAACATTAAAAATAAAACATGAAAATACTTAGATTTTTTCTGGTGATTTTTATTTTTTGTAAAAATATGGCTGTTAACATAATATATGAAAAATGACATCATTTAAATGTTCACCACAGGCACGTCTTCAGGCTTCTCGAACTTGCTTTTTAAGAAACTCCAAAGAAAGTAATAAAATTGAGGTAAAACGCATGATCTAAGTGGCCAGTTTATGTTCTACACTTTCGGCCACAGCAGCAATGTTTTAGCCGACATAAGTGATCATAGTTTTGTACTCTCAAAATTTCGCTTCAAGCCTAAATATTGTACTCGGACACTAACGAAGAGATACGTTAATTACAAAAAGGTTAATGAGTCCTTTGAATATTGTTTAATGAGTACCGTGTTTGACGTTAGAAATCCTGAGTCTACTCTAGAACGAATTTTCGATATGTATAAATTGTACTTGAAGGAAGTACACGTAAAAATGAAAAATGCGTGTAAGTGTTTGTCCTTGGATGACTCTTGATCTCTAGGATTTAATTAAACTTAAAAACCGGATGTTGAAGCGTTTTAAAAGGAACAGTACTAATTTAGAACTAAAACATAAATTAGATTTAAATAGGAAGATCAAAAACGGAAAATATTTTGCAAAGAAGCATTATTTTGACAATTTATTTAATAATTTGAGCCAAAAATAAATCTGGATACAGTTAAATCAGTTCATGGTAAATAACTCTAATAATAGAATCCACTCCGTTATTTGTAATGATGTTGATGATTTAAATAAATGTCATACTATGGTGTGTAGTATTAATTCGGGTTTCTTTTCGCCCACTTCCTGCAGCGAAATATCGAATTTAATTTCAAATATCAGTAATACAAAAGGTGGTGGTTATGATAACATTCGTATTGTGGTTCTGAAGAATTATTTGCCATTTTTTCACAATTACTAGCCGATCTATTTAATGTGGTTTTGGAAACGGGTGTTTACCCCGATTGTCTGAAAATTGCTAAAGTGACACCTATCTTTAAGTCTGGAAATTCTAAACTACTTAATAATTATCGTCCAATTTCAGGTTTGTCGGTATTTGACAAAATTTTAGAAAAAATTATTGCTAACCGGATGATCGACTTCCTGAATAAATTTAATATTTTCTGTTCTCGTCAGTATGGATTTCGACAATCTTCTGGTACAGATTTGGCCTTAACAGACATTACTGATTTGATCTATCGTAATTTTGCCAGGCAAAACTATATCTGTGGCTTATTTCTTGATCTTCGTAAAGCTTTTGATTGTATAGATCACAGTTTACTTCTTCAAAAGTTACAAATTTATTGCTTCCGTGGCCTATCATACAAACTGTTAGCAAGCTACCTTAGTAATCGAAAGCAGTTTGTGATTTTAAATGGTGTAAAAAGCTCCACTTTAGGTGTGAACTGTGGTGTTCCTCAAGGGAGTGTCCTTGGCCCTCTATTATTTCTAATCGACGTAAATGATATGGCCAATTTACCGCTCACGGGTCATGTTAGAATGTTTGCTGACGATACGGCCCTGTTCTATGAATCCAGAGATTGTCAGGTAACAATGTCACATATGAGGGATGATATTATTTTACTTTTAGATTTTCTTCACTTAAACAAAATATCAGTTAATTTTAATAAAATGAAATATATAATTTTTCACTCCCCACGCCTGCAACACATTGATTTACCACCACTTCAAGTAGCAAATTGCACCATAGAGCGTGTCGACAAATTCAAGTACCTTGGAGTAATATTCGACAAGCATATGACGTGGGAGGACCATATTAATTCTATTTGTATTAAAGTTTGCCCATTTATTTGCTTGATTAGAAAATTAGCTGATTTTGTTCCAGTCCATGTGTTAAAAAAAATTTATTTCTCATTTATTCATACCCGATTCTCATACGCTTCTTCTACCTTTGGTTCAGCTGTTAAAGAGAAACTGAATAAATTGCAGATTTTACAAAATAGTTGCTGTAAAGCAATGTATAAACTGCCTCACCTATTTCCTACTGTGGAGCTCTATCGAACTATTGCTACAGGCATCCCAATTAAAGCAATTTTTGAGATGTATGTGTCGATCTACATGTTTAAGTCTCTACACATCCCATCATTAATTTCGACTATACAATTCGAATTTCTAGATCATGGCTATTCAACCAGAAATTCTAGTCAGTTGAAGTGCCGCCAAATTAGAACTGAATTTGGTAGAAAATCATTAACATTTATTGGGCCATATATTTATATTAACTTATCTGAACATATTAAGAGCGCTGTACATATTTTTATGTTTAAACGAATGATAAAATCTCATCTGTTGTCATCAGATACAGATTATTTGTGATTTAAAATGCCATTCATTCTTAGTTAATTAAATAATATTATATTAATTGTTATGTATTTGAATTTTGTTTTTTATTATGCGTAATGTAGTTTTAGTCACTATGTCACTATTTGCTGTATATGTTTTGTACATAAAAGTGTGAATGACGAACTTTTAAAGGACATTAAATCCACTAGTAGTCATTCTCACTTTAATGATTTTTATATATAAAAATTAATGTTAAAATTAAAAATAAATAAATAAATAAAATGTTCTCACTAGAACGTTTACTTTTTAGCCTGTCAGACCTTTTTCGATCCTCGACAGAGCCAGTTTCTTCAAATTTTGTCACTAACCTTTGAATTGTTGACTTATTTGGACGATTTTACACCAATAAATCACGTATTTTTTAAAAACCGATCATTTTCATAATAAGTTTAAGTTTTCATTATAACTTCATGCGTTCTTCTAGCGTGGAAGTAACCATCGTTAAAATTGTACATCTGTCTACTTCACACATGTCAAAGATGACATAAAAAAAGGTTGCGTTTAGAAATTATTTAATACTGACATTTAGGCGTGACTTTTGAAAGATCCTTTATAAGGGAATTGTGCTAGGATTACTCCTGTTCTCCAATTTTAGTGGCTGATAGTCCTCACCTAAATAATAAAAATTGAAAGGGTCGAAAATAATAAGAATCGTAGTCGAACTACATAATAAATTTAGGGGATTTTATTTCTTGTACATGGGGGTATTCAATGCAAATTAATCGAGTTTTGTCGGTATGTGGGCTGTTGTAATAAATTCGAGGGTACCTAATTCTTGTACAGGAATAATCATTATGAATGATTTTATTTGGGCGTGGGCTGTTCGAATAAGTTCAGGATTACCAATGTCTTGTAATGGAGTGACTTAGGATTCAGTGCATTATGATCGATTATTGTGCAAAGGAGCTTTTGTAAATTTAAGTGAGAGCTGTTGTAATAAAATCAGGGGGTACTTTTTTTGTGAACTTGATGCACAAATATCGATTTGTGTTAGTGTGAGTTGTTGGAATACTTTTTGGAGTACCCATATCTATAGAAAGGTAATACGATTATTTCCGATTTTTGTGGGTGTGGGCTGTTGTAATAAAATCTAGAGTATCCAGATCTTGTAAATATGGGCTGTTCTAACGGGTGATTTTTTAAGAGCTTGAGAACTTTTTTTAAAAAAAAAACGCATACAATTTGCAAAATCTCATCGGTTCTTTATTTGAAACGTTAGATTGGTCCATGACATTTACTTTTTGAAGATAATTTCATTTAAATGTTGACCGCGGCTGCGTCTTAGGTGGTCCATTCGGAAAGTCCAATTTTGGGCAACTTTTTCGAGCATTTCGGCCGGAATAGCCCGAATTTCTTCGGAAATGTTGTCTTCCAAAACTGGAATAGTTGCTGGCTTATTTCTGTAGACTTTAGACTTGACGTAGCCCCACAAAAAATAGTCTAAAGGCGTCAAATCGCATGATCTTGGTGCCCAACTTACCGGGCCATTTCTTGAGATGAATTGTTCTCCGAAGTTTTCCCTCAAAATGGCCATAGAATCGCGAGCTGTGTGGCATGTAGCGCCATCTTGTTGAAACCACATGTCAACTAAGTTCAGTTCTTCCATTTTTGGCAACAAAAAGTTTGTTAGCATCGAACGATAGCGATCGCCATTCACCGTAACGTTGCGTCCAACAGCATCTTTGAAAAAATACGGTCCAATGATTCCACCAGCGTACAAACCACACCAAACAGTGCATTTTTCGGGATGAATGGGCAGTTCTTGAACGGCTTCTGGTTGCTCTTCACTCCAAATGCGGCAATTTTGCTTATTTACGTAGCCATTCAACCAGAAATGAGCCTCATCGCTGAACAAAATTTGTCGATAAAAAAGCGGATTTTCTGCCAACTTTTCTAGGGCCCATTCACTGAAAATTCGACGTTGTGGCAGATCGTTCGGCTTCAGTTCTTGCAGGAGCTGTATTTTATACGGTTTTACACCAAGATCTTTGCGTAAAATCTTCCATGTCGTCGAATAACACAAACCCAATTGCTGCGAACGGCGACGAATCGACATTTCACGGTCTTCAGCAACACTCTCAGAAACAGACGCAATATTCTCTTCTGTACGCACTGTACGCATTCGTGTGGTTGGTTTAATGTCCAATAAAGTAAACTGAGTGCGAAACTTGGTCACAACCGCATTAATTGTTTGCTCACTTGGTCGATTATGTAGACCATAAATCGGACGTAAATCGCGAAACACTTTTCGAACCGAACACTGATTTTTGTAATATAATTCAATTATTTGCAAGCGTTGCTCGTTAGTAAGTCTATTCATTATGAAATGTCAAAGCATACTGAGCATCTTTCTCTTTGACACCTTGTCTGAAATCCCGCGTGATCTGTCAAATACTAATGCATGAAAATCCTAACCACAAAAAAATCACATTTTATTAAATTTGAGAGTGGCGTGTTACTTTTATAGCAAGTCTCTTATCTATATAGGGAATTATAGTTTTCACTACTAAGGGGTTGTTTTTTGGAGATTGAACTACCCCAATATTTGTATTGTAATTATTTGTAAACACTTCTAGTATCGCCCGAAGCACGGATCAATAAATATTAGCAGAAATCCAAAACACGTGGTGTAACGAAAAATATGGTTTTTAAACAGTTGCACCCCTTAGGAGTAGTCTGTAACTTCAAGTTATTGATATCCTGAAAAAATGACCTTGGTTATTTTTCGTAATTTCGGCGCAAATAACTTTTCTCTGCGTTTTAAAGGTCCTTGATATCTCAAGAACGGCTTATTCAATTTGATTCTTTTCGGCAATTTTCTTTTATTTTTAATTCGTTCGGCTTCTGCCATCTCTACCTCAAGGACCCCTGTACCATAGGAAATCACTTCAATAAACCACCCAATACCATGATATTACTTTACATGTTTTCCATATAATTGTGTAGTATATCGTTTAAAAGGTCCAGGATCGAACAATTTCGATACAACTTTAGTTTATAAATCGACCATTTTGGCGCTGGGAGCAAATGTTTAATTTATTATGGAATATATACTTGTCCTATATCGTTGAAATGTGCTTCCGTAAATTTTCCTGTACATCTTACTTCTCAAAACTACCGTTGTAGTACTGGAAGCAGTTACAAATTTTTTTAAGATCATATAACCATGTGGCATATCATTTCAAAGGTCCTAGAAAAAGCAACAAATTTATTCTCAGCGCTTTAGTCCACAAATCCATCATGTTGGCACTGGTAGGTAATTATTGAATTATCATATATTATATAAATGTCATATATCATTGAAAAATGTCGCACATTTTTCTGAAGCCTGAGAGTATTCAAAACTACCATTGTAGCGCTGTAAGCAGTTATAATTTGTCCCATTACCATATAATCATATATTATTTGAAAGGTTTTGGAAAAAGTCACAATTTTGTTATTAACGCTTTAGTTAACAAGTCCACCGTTTTGGCGCTGGTAGCTTATTATTGATTCGTTATAGAATATATAAGTGTGACGTGTCAATGAGCATGTATTGAAAAATTTGACAAATTTATCTAAAGCGTTAATCAAATTATTATTGTGGCGCTGATTACAGACAGATTATTTTCATTCTGATACGATCATGTGGCATATTTTTTTAAGATATCGGACGAAGGAAATTTTTTTCTTACTGGAGATTTGCGATGTTTCTAAATATCCAGTGAATTTTTCTGGTTTGTCAATTTCCGAAGTTCCGATTGCCACGTTAGTTTTCAGTCCCTAGCACTTTGAGGGTTAAAACATGTTATAATTAATTTGTAAAAAAAACTCCAGAACTACTCTCAGTACGATACAATAAATATTAAAGAAATACGAAAATTGTGATGTAGAATAGTAAAATGCCCTCTCACTAATTACCGCTTATTTTTATATGTTACAATTGCTGATGCAGCATTAGGATCATAATATAATATAAATTCTAACTAACTATAAAAATAAAATCTTTAGTTATTTCAACTCTTAGACAATTTATAAATGAACCGCTAGATAGAGCATTATGAACTTCACAGAATTATTGAAATTTTTGTGTCCCCGTGTTTTCTAACGTATTCAATTGATACGAACATTTTAAGAATTATTTTAATGCAATTTTTAAAGTTTGTCGTTTTCTATTTTTCTCTTACAATAACTATGTTATAGGAATTAAAACTACCGCAAAATCAATTGGTGCCTTTACAGATATTGGAGACAGAAATGCATGGTAAAAATCCGCATCAATTCAAATAAAGTTAAAACAATTTTGAGATATTGCCGAACTCCTGAGTGACATAGGCAGTTGGTTCATTCATTTCATTGTTTAATCAAATTAAATAGTTTACGGTGTTTGTAATGGAAATGTATTTGTTGCGCACGCGAGTACTGTATATCAATGCAGGCTTCTAACAAGTCGCCTTCTTGACACAGGAGTATTTTCAAATATGCATCGACAATTGATAAATGTCGTGACAACATTGAGCGAGTGTCCCCATGCAGTACCAGCAAATGGTTTGGAAGAACTATTATCGAAAGATCCTCGTAAACATTTTAATGATGATGTCCGATGAGTCGCAATTTATGAGAGATGTAATCACAAATATCCACATCCTTACACGTGTGATTCTGAAAATGTACATTCAAATCATAATTTGCGATACTTGGATATCTTGATATCACGGAACCTAGATAGGAGGTTGAAAATGGTCCATAGTAATCGTAAAACTCAATAGCTATCAATATGAGAAGAGGGATCACAGGCTAGATCTTGCTTAATAAATCTTTGAACTTTTCCTGTATCTCCTCATTTTAATGAAGCCAGTGGCAATATGCATTTTTAACGTTTAATTTGGACTAATTAAATATTTATAGTTGTATATTTAAGTAAATAACTAATATAATAATAGTTATTTACAACTTTTTATTATATTATTTTTATTAACTACATTATAAATAATTTCTCCTAAATATATGCTTGCTCTTGATATATGTTACAAAGAAATTGATAATAATTATAAAACTAGTAGTTTTAGTAAAAAACTTCACTACCTTATATAGGCGAATGAAATTTGGACAAATTGTCATCAAAATTATGAAGGACAAAATTAAAACATATTTCATTGGCATTTATCCATAACGTCCTTCACCTTTTACTCCTCCTTTCTTCATCATTACGATTTTTTCAGAAGACAAACACGATGTATATTTCAAGTGATTTACTGGTTTTTAAACTTTTTTATTATAACACTTCTAGTTCTGACAGTTAAGGAGTTGGGGCAGTTTAAGTGCCCTGCACTCAATTAAAATTAAGAGGAAAACATTTTGTACTTCAAGTCCATTAGTACCAATGGTAAATGGTTCGAATTGTCTCGAAAATTGTACTCCCACAAAGTGCTCATTATTGACTTCCTGGATGTAAGAAATGGATTAATGAAAAATCAAACATCTGGTTTAAACAATGAGTACATAAGAAATTATATTCATTAAAAAAGTAACCGTTTTTGCCTTCTTTATACTAATGAGCTTTTAGTTGTATATCCTGCAAGTAACATAAAATTAATATCACAGTTAAAAAAAAATTAAATTTTTCAGTTCAATTTCCTTTTTCCGTACGCGGAATTTCTCGTTTTCTTTTGAATTGAGATAAATTGCTATTTTCCCTGTTCTTAATTCTAGATACGAGTATCATAAAATTTCTTTCACAAAAACAGAAAAGGAAAAAGTTTTTAAGACAACAAAATCAAACTTTTTCGTTTCTCTTGTTTGCGTGCATTAAGCAAAAACTAAAAAAAAATACGAAACGGACGGACAGTCATGTTATATGAATAAAAAACGGATATATGGGAGTATGTGTAAAGAAGAACTGAGATTATGTGAAGGAGTAGATGAATATACAGAAAAGAAGACAAAAGGAAAAACTTATGCAATTTCAAATTCTGTACTTGAATAATATCATTGTTGATCATTGTCGTCATCATTGCTTATTTCAAACGTACATACATACATATATACGCCATTATTATTCATGTCTAGTACATACACTATACACTCGTCGAATGTATGGTATATAAGTCACATAATAATAAAAATGGGAAGTATTCCAATCTTGAATGCAGATTTATTTATTTTTCTTATTTTAGTATTCTTATATTTTCGTATTCTTTTGAAATGTAAATTTTTTACGAGAAAGCATATAATAAAATAAAAATCGATTGTAAATAATGTAATTTAATTTTTTTTATATTTTTTGTATTTTGTGTAATTTTAGAATTTTGATCACAAATCAAAATTAAACTTTTAACAAAGTTTTCGTTTTGTTGCTTGCACAAAATACAGAATAATATTTGAGTTTTAAATGCTATATGTTCTTTGGTTTGGTTTTATGCTTTCATGAAAATTAAGGTGTAGTCGGAATTTTGAAATTAAACTAGATATGTATGTAAGTGTAACTATTAGATTCAGGCGTATTATATAAGAGCATGCGAAAGCATTAGTTTCTAATTTTTTTTGATTATTGAAAACCTTTTTAAGCCATTTTTGACTAACTTTATTTCGACTTTTTGTAATTTTTTAAGTAAGTAATTGTACCTTAGTATTTAAAGAATTGGATTACAAGAATGACTCGTCTATGTCTGTTAATTTGGCCCGAAAAAACCATCCCGAAAAGACTTTTTTTATGTGGTGTGTTTCCATGATAAATTCAAATCTCATCCCGAAAAAAATTAAAAACCCAATCAAAATGTGAGTTTCATCCCGAAATTTTTTTCTAGCCAGAAAAAATATTTATCAACAAAAAGAAATCTAATTTTGTTTTATCTATAAAACTATACTTCATCCAGAGATGAATTATTATGAATTTCTGTAAATTTGTAATTTTCCAGCCCCAATCTCAGAAATGTCTGGACCAAACGGGTAGTGGTTTCTAGCTTCTGAATCATCAGATAACGAGATGGCAAAATTGGATTACCATATCATGGGGATTACTGGTAGAACTACTTTAATGAATCATTCAATCATATCACAAGGATTACTGGTAGAACTACTTTATTGAATCATTCTACCACTTGGGTATTATGAATTATTATGAATTTCTGTAAATTTGTAATTTTCCAGCCCCATTCTCAGAAATGTCTGGACCACACGGGTAGTGGCTTCAAGCTTCCGAATCATCAGATAACAAGATAGCAAAATTTCATTACAATATCATTGGGAATACTGGTAGAAATAATTTATTGAATCATTCTAGCACTTGGGTATTATGAATTTCTGTAAATTTGTAATTTTCCAGCCTCAATCTCAGAAATGTCTGGACAAAACGGCTAGTGTAACCCTCCTTACTTTATCATGGGGATTACTGGTACAAATAATTTATTGAATCATTCTACTATGAATTTCTGTACTATGAATTTCTGTAAACTTGTAATTTTCCAGCACCAATCTCAGAAATGTCTGGACCAAACCAGTAGTAGTTTCAGGCTTCCGAATCATCAGATAACAAGATAGCAAAATCTCATTACCATATCATGGGGAATACTGAAATAATTTATTGAATCATTCTACCACTTGCGTACTATGAATTACTATGAATTTCTGTAAATTTGTAATTTTCCAGCATCAATCTCAGAAATGTATGGACCAAATGGGCAGTGGTTTCAGGCTTCTGAATCATCAGATAACAAGACAGCAAAATCTCATTACCATATCATGGGGAATACTGGTAGAAGTAATATATTGAATCATTCTACTACTTGGGTATTACGAATTATTATGAATTTCTGTAAATTTGTAATTTTCCAGCCAGAACCTCAGAAATGTCTGGACCAAACGGGTATTGATTTCAGGCTTCTGAATCATCAGATAACAAGATAGCAAAATCTCATTACCATTACGTTACCGTTTCTATTATAGTATTTGAACAATTCTTGTATTTTTCAATTTTATTTAAATCAACACATTGGTTTAAATTGGAAAATCCAACATCATTTAGTTTGCACATGATTACAAATATAAAGCCTCTCTTACTAGAACCGGAATGTTTACAATTTGGGCAATAAAAGGTCTTGATAAACACTAGGAAAACTTTCTAGAATCGTGTAAGACGATACATCTAAAATATTGCATGTGCAGTCGACTCATCCTCACTTTGTTGATCAAATAACCGACTCGACTCTATAGATTCAACCGCGACAGCTAGAGCCTGCAACAATGCATCCAAAGTACACGTATTTTTGAAATAATTGTAGGTGCTTGTACCAATTCGTAGTACACATATAATTTTTGAGTTTTAAATCATTTTTGAAATATTTCTGAAAATTTTATTTCTTTTGGGTGTACTTTCATATTCTTGATTAATCTCTATTTCTTTCGAATGTTCGCTTAAAATTTCCATAGTAGCGATTCTACGTTCGTCTGGTGGTAACTGATGTACAGCTGACATTGTATTTAAATTGAAATTTATTCTATCGCTTGTTGGAGTAGAACAATTTAAATTTTTGCGCTTCCAGACTGATACACTATTCTGCATGTCTAGTAAAGGATGCTGATTTTCTAAGGACAGTCTTTTTGGATTGAATTTATTTTTTAAAGAAGTTTTAGGAATATTACCTAAAACTTGTTCATATATTCCAACGTTACGATTTCGAATATCTCTTATAAATCGTCCAACTTTTATTGGCATTTTTCCAATATTATTTGAATTTCGAAACCTTCTTTTGCGAAATAATTTTCAACATGACTGTTGCTGTGACGTTTTCCATTACTTAAAAGGCCAGTCCAAGCATAGCCATATATTTTTTTAAAACAAGTTTACAGAACGTTGGATTAAATAAACTATTTAGTCCTCCCGCATTAAAGGTACTATTATCCTAAATGTTTTCGTCTGTGATTTTTTTAAAATCTCTGTAAAATGGACTCTGTAAGTAAATTGAAATTGAATTTGCCTTAGGAATTTCAATACGATTTTTCGTTTCATTAACTTCAATAGCCTCATCAAATTTTATTATTTTGCGTTGTAAGACTGATGATAGCAAATTATCCAACACATCTGCTTCAATAAATTATTTCTACCAGTAATCTCCATGATATCGTAATGAGGTTTTTCTGTCATAGTATCTAATGATTCAGAAGCGTGAAACCACAACCCAGATCCCCTGGTCCAGATATTTCTGAGATTGGGGCTGAAAATTACAAATTTACAAAAATTCATAACACCCAAGTGGTTGAATGACACATTAAATTATTTCTACCAGTACTCCTCATGATATGGTAATGAGATTTTGCTATCTTGTTATCTAATGATTCAGAAGCCTGAAACCACCACCCATTTGGTCCAGACATTTATGGGATCTACACAAGAAAGTTTCAGAAAATTTTTCCTTCTAAGGGAGATTTTATTTTTAAATGTGTAAATATGAATGTCAATAATATTGACGAAAATTGTATAATATATTTATACTTTACAATTTATACATTTATATTTTACAATTTAATATTTATTTGTATGGATTGTTTGTAATGTTTAATTTTTTGTTGTAATTTCTTTCGAGGAGTTTTTTTTAGCTAAGACACAAAATTAAAAGCCTTTTCGGGCTGAAAAGACTTCTGGCTAAGTTATCATACGTGACTCGTCTTCGGATATGTTCTGTTAATTTGTTTATGGTGCTGTGTATGTATATTATCGTTATATGGAGATCTTAATAAAACGACCAAAGCTACTTTAAAAGTGAAATCCGAACGTAGCAATAAAATTTGAAGAAAATAAAATTAAGAACTTCCACCGTAAAATCATTAGAGTAAAGAAAATACATTTGTTTTGTTTTGTTAGTTTATTAATTTTTTGAAGATTGTTTACTTACAAAGTATAATCGCAACGCCTTAGAGAATTATTGTGTTTCAATTGCAATTGTTAACCAGTTCTTAACCTTGAATTGTATTGTATTTGATTCATACATGCGATTTCTATTTGAAATTTAGAAGAGACGAGCGTAGTTTTTAATTTAAAGAATTCAATGATTCATTGGTTCGAAACCAAACGTCTTGGTAACCTCATCTCGATGTTTAAATATGCGTTGAATTTTATCTTACTTACTTCTACGTTTTTATTTTCTACAATACGATCAGTGATTGTTCTACATTTATTTATAACCATATTTCGGGATTTAGCATTGAATTGCTCAATCGTGGGAATGCCGGCTCGCATGTTTTCCAAAAGTCAATGTCTTTTGAGAACCATTAAACTATCGTTCTTAAAAAGCGAAAAGTAACGTTTTTGATCAAACCAAGGTCAGCTTTGGTCAAATTTGTCTTGCTATGTTACAAGTGAATCTGTCACTTCACCATTCATTAACCGAGGTGTCCGTCCCTTGTTCCGTACCTAACGGGTTCATTGAGCTACGACGTACGTCTAAGTGGCCAGGGACGCAAACTATCCGGATGTTAAAGTTGTCTTTATTGTAGAGTGTTATTTCCGAAGGCATTTTCAATGACCAATCACTTAGAGTTGTAGATCCATATTAGCTGTCATCAGCCAATTGAAAATGTTGGCTAGAAGAAAATGATACATAATCTCTTAGGCGCGCGTAAATATCGTATCCCCCTCTAATTCGCATACTGGTCGTTCTTCGAACGTTCTAAATTATATTCCAATATGGTACTTTGTCCTAAATTTTTAATCAAATCCAGTAGTCGTTGAAATTGTGTATTGTCAATGTCTTGCTGCGCGTGATCTAAATCGGTCTGCACTCCAACAGATGTTGATTGAATAATAACGGGTGTTTTTTTAGGAGGTTTGTTTTTCCGATAGATGTCGTTTTATTTTATGACAGTTGTTTTGACAGCTCAAAGTGGCATTTCTACTCAGTATTGTTTGGCAAATCATTATGAATAGGTTAACTCCAGAACAACGTTTTCAAATCGTGGAAATTTATTTTCAAAATCAGTGTTCAATTAAAAATGTTTATAGAGCACTTCGTGAATTTTATGGTGCACATAATCGTCCGTCAGAGACCACCATAAAGAACGTAATTACCAAATTTCGGTCTACATTCACTCTTTTGGATGCCAAGCCACCGACAAGAATGAGAAGAGTTCGTACAGAAGAAAATATTGCTGTCGTTGAGGCCAGTGTCGAAGAAAACGACAATTTATCGATTCGTCGTCGTGCTCAGCAAATTGGACTTTGTCCATCGACTTTATGGAAAATTTTACGTAAAGATTTGGGTTTGGTGCCATACAAAATTCAATTGGTGCAAGAATTAAAGCCACACGACCATCGTTTGCGCCGTGAATTCAGTGATTGGTCGTTAAATCAATTGAACGAAGATCCATTTTTTTACCGTAAAATTCTCTTCAGTGATGAGGCGCATTTTTGGTTAAATGGATACGTCAACAAACAAAATTGTCGCATTTGGAGCAAAGATAATCCACACGCCGTTCTAGAATTACCAATGCATCCTGATAAATGTACTGTTTGGTGCGGTCTATGGGCTGGTGGGATCATCGGTCCATATTTCTTTAAAAATGAGGAAGGACGACGCGTTACCGTGAATGGAAATCGATACAGAACCATGTTAAATGAGTTTTTGTTGTCAAATCTTGAAGATATGGATATGAATGAAATGTGGTTTCAACAAGATGGTGCCACTTGCCATACAGCACGTGAAACAATCGACTTATTGAAAGAAACTTTCAACGACAACATTATTTCGAGAAATGGTCCGGTGAATTGGCCTCCGCGTTCGTGCGATTTGACGCCACTCGATTACTTTTTGTGGGGATACGTGAAGTCATTGGTTTATGTGGATAAACCTCAATCAATTGACGCTTTGGAAACCAATATTCAACGTGTCATTGCTGACATACGCCCTCAAATGCTTGAAAAAATGCTGGAAAATTGGACCTCCAGAATGACATTTGTGAAAAATAGTCGTGGTAGCCATATGCCAGAAATTGTGTTTAAATGTTAAATGCCAAAAAATTATCTACCAAATAAAAAAAAATTTTGGTCATTTCATAATTTTATATGTGTTTTATTCAAAAAAAAAATCGGCAACCTCTTAAAAAAACACCCTTTATATTCCACTGAATATTCTTCTGTATTCTAAACATAAAAATGTTGTGTAATATTCTACCGAAAGCCTGTACTTCAATACAATTGTTCCTGTATCCACGGGAAAATGCCGCAATTCGGTACTTTTCTAAACTTCGTGGTTGTCTGTTAAATTCGATCGGTAATTTTAGTTTTTGTAAATTGTAAAAAATTAGTTGTATTTTTCTCTGGGATAAGGAAAAAATAGCTTTTCTTTTCTTAATCCAGTACGTTATTAACTGCCTTGTGACACTTAAAAGAACGCGATGCATATAATCGATCGGGATTTTAGACACACAACCAAAATTTAGATTTTCTAGTGGGATCCGCTCAAATTTGACATGCATTTCATCTAACCTATTTTTGAAACTCTAAAAAATTTGCCCTGGCAATGGATTTTGATATTTAGGTAAAAGGGAAATCTATATGGCCCTTGTTAACTTTTGTACCTTTAATTGTGCATTTTGTACAAGCAAAACATCCAGAGTGAGATTTTACTGAAAGAACTTTAGCTCTAGCATCAGCGTCACATATTAGGGGTCTCAATATAATTTTTATATTTTTACCGTTATATTCAAAACCAAGAGCTTCCAATATTTCCATTTCTTCTGTAAAATCTTTAAGAAATTGACGAAAATCAATATTTTTGCTTGTTCCGTGACGGAGGCTAGCACAAAAATATCAGAAAAGCCAACAATGTTAACTAGAGGCCAAAGTTGACTATTAGAACTTTTAGATATAGGTAGTCCATCAATGCCTATATCCAATTCTAGTGGATCTACATAATATAAATTATATTATTTTAGAAAATAATCAGGGGCCGTAGATAGTCCTAAATAAAAATAATTAACCCCAGAACCCAAATCGACAACATCACTAACGCGAGGGGTATTTTTTAGCAATCTAACATTTGTGGGGAGCCATGGGAAATATTCGAGCAACATATCTAAAATTTTATTCTATTCTATTGTCAATGTACATATGGTAGTATTTGCTGCGTTTTTTTGAAATATGGTGTTCGAGACCGCGATAAAATATAGGGAAAATACAGGGAAATTTAAACAAAAAAATTTAGAACAACAACTTTAACTAACTTCAAGTAAATCATGTTGACATTTAATTTTTGGTTTATAATTAAACACAATAATATCCAATATTAAAATAATTAATTAATTTCACCAGTAAACATTAAGATATCCATTTTTTCTTATTAAAAATACAATTCAGTCATTTCATTTTCATTTTTTCAAATTTCCAGTTGTAAGTGAAGTAAGGAACAATCAAAAAATTGTGTATTAAAAAAATTTCCCTCTTTCGTCAGTTCAGCAATTATTAAGTTTTTTGATGAACTCTGTTGTACTCTACATAATATTAAGAGTTGTTCAGAATTGTTGAGAATAAACATAAATAAACTTTATTCGATAATATAATGCAAGATATTGATTTAGTATAAGCTCTTTAGGATTCGATTGAGTAAATCCGAAGCACAACTATTTTAATAATATGTGAATTGTTTAAAAAATCAAAATATAATTTATCGCGGCCTAGAGCAGCTTTTTCAAAAAAACGCAGCAATTCGTCGTAAATCGTCTTTTAGTTGACAAATATTTCGATCAGAACTATTCGCGCAATCAGAAATTGGCGGGCATCGAGAAGGGGCATTGTAGGAATCCGAAATTGCTGGCGAATTACAACGATAATTATTTTCGTTAAAAAAATGGGTTCGCTATCCTGAGCAACCAACGTATCACAGTAGTTTGGAGGTGATAAAATTCAGAAACACGACCTACTTCAGGACACAATTTAAAGGACGCAGTTGAAGATTCAGCATGTGAATTTTGGACGTTTTTAAAATCCTAAACAGACAAAACTAAATACACACTAGCCACTGTTACACTCAAACCTCAAGAAATATATATATAAATCAAACATAATCAGATTCAAAACGTGATCTAAGTATGAGAAATGCCACTATAAACGCCAATTTCGAATAGCCAAACCTGATTATTGACAAATCTGTTATAATTTTATTTAATTTTCATAAATATTTCAAATTTAGGGAAATACGAGTATTATATTTTAGAAACAAACTTTATCATTAAGAATCTAACTTGATATTTTAAAATTAATTAAAATTTAAACTACATTTTATGCGAATTGTTACATAATTGATTGAATATTTTCTGGAAAATTAGGAAAATTTAACACTTTTGTCAATTCGGTTGAACCGCTTTAAATTATCGGACATAATTGTGTGGCCTACTTTAACTAGTATATCTATTACATATACCTTATCTACCCAGTAATTTTTGTTAAATGTTAAACTTTGGGATGAAATATCACCAACACAGGACGATCTTTGGTTCCACTGTAACTACAATTAGACTCAGTTATATTTCTTTTTTAAATCACAAGGCACACAAAATAAATGTTCAATGTACTATTCGATAAATTGTTTAGAACTGTTGAATGATGAATGGAAACTATACCAACTATAGCTAAAACTTGTGTACCCTCCATTTTTAGAAATACAGTTGCGGCCAAAATAATCGCAGTGCACTCTAAGAAAAAAAACATTCTCATATTTCTTGCATACTGTTGCATTCAATCTGTTTTTGGTTTTCGTTAAACATTTGTTATTACGCCTAATTTATGTATCGTATTACGTACATTTGAAATTACGCCTAATTTATGTATAATTAGGATCTAATGACCTTTTTTCGGTTACCAGAGTAAATGGAATCATTAATTTCTATTATTAATCAAAAAAAATTGTCATTGGCAAAATAGTGGGCCGTATTAAGCATTGTACTACGGAGAAACGCAATCTAATACTTAGACTGCTTCATCAAGGAAAACCATATCCCGTTATTCAAAATATCATCGGGTGCTCTGCCAAAATGATTTCGAATGCCAAAGCGTACAAATAAAAACCCAAAACTCGAGGCCGGAAACATGTGTTGTCCCCTAAATGGATAAGCCGAATAGTACGATACTCTAAAAGTGATCCTTTTGCACCAGTAACGGTCATTAAAAAAGCTCTAAACGTACCCGCTAGTATTCGTACTACCAGAAGATATCTAAAAAACCATAATTTAAGCCCGCAGTTCCAGAAAAGTACCATTTTTAAATAAAAGGCATGTATACGAACGTAAAAAATTTGCTTTGGAACTCAAGGAATGGCCAATCGAAAAATGGTACAATATCCTGTGGTCGGATGGGACTAAAATTGTATTATACGGTAATTCTGGATCAAGAAGATACATCAGGCGACCACCCAATACTGAATTTCACCCCAGAAACACTGCAATATTATGATATGGGCCTGTTTCTCATATTACGGAGGAGGACCAATATTTTGGATTAAACAAAATATGGATGCAAACGCTTATGTCAGTAACCTACAAACTGTAATGTTGCCTTATGCACAAGAGGAAATGCCACTGCGCTTCATGTTTCAACAGGACAATGATCCGAATCATACCAGCATAATGGTTTGATGAAAACAAAATTCGGGTTATGAGGTGGCCTGCGCAGTCACCTGATCTCAACCCGATTGAGAATTTATAGGCTGATGTAAAAGCAGCTGTTTCGAAAGCAAACCCTACTAACAAAAATCAGCTAAGGGAGGTGGTTGAACAAGCATGGCGTTCAATACCTATAGAGCGGTGCCAATCACTTGTGCGTTATATGAGGAACCGTTGTCAAGCAGTTATTAGTAACAAAGGATATGCTACAAAATATTAATTTAAAGCTAAGACGATCAAAGAATATTTAAATTTAGATATTTTTAGTAAAATTTTATTTTTATATGGTTTTGATATGAAAAGTATTTTGAAATATTGAAAATTGGTGATGCTGCTATTTCCTGCCTCCTTCAAGTTGTATATAAATTCAGTTAGTAAATAATCTACTATGAAATGAATTAAATAAAATTTTATCTTTATCATTAAGAAATAAATAAAGAACATGGAACAGTAATTAACTTTTGGTTATTTTAATTCGTTCTAGAGTTATTTGTAAACTTATCTGTAAATATATACTGTTAGTAACCCCACTGCTATTTTCTTGGCCGCAGCTATATGTATAAAATAAAAATTAGAAACATGCAATCAAAAAAGTTCACGCGCATCTAAAATATCTAATTTTAGATGCGCGTGAACTTTTTCCTAAATCTATCCTAACAACAAAAACAAAAAGCCTATATAGTAAAGTGAATTTTTTCCTAAAACTGATAATATGTCTAAGTATTAGTGAATATGCTATACGAAAAAGGATGAACTGCACGATCTAATAATTGATTCAATGTTGATCAATAAAACATTATCAACACGATTTCTTTTCTCTTTATAATCTATCTTATTAATTTAATTTATATCTAAGATGTTTTTATGTTTTGTATTTGAGTTTTGAAAACCACTCGAACGATTGTCTGGCAAAAAATTGGTCAAAGTGGGTCAACGAGCAAGATTGCGCGATTGCAATCGATTGCGATTGTACATATATTTGTTTTCGCCAGAAATATTTTAATTGAAAATTGGAGAGCTTTTTCGAGTGTCAGGAAGTGAGTACAATGAGTCCTAATTTCTTGAAAAATTTCTTGACGGATTTCTCAGTGGTGCGTGGCTCCCTTTTATAAACATATTTTTCGACTTACACGCTTTTGATGAAAAAAGTGTGGAGGGTTTACCATATTGCAATGGTTTGCGTAGTACTTAAACGTTAATTAAATCCTTGTTGCGTTAGTTATTATAAATTGCAGGGCTCCAATTTGATTATAGTCAAAATTATATTCCAATACTGTTTTGGGTGCAACGACGAGGTAATATATCATGAGTAAAACCAAACATTGAACGATAATTTATTCACTAAAGCGCGATCAATACTTCGATTCCATAAATCTTATTCCATCACGGGTCATCCATGTGGCTAATATTTTTAGGAAGAACTAGGTCTAGTCAATCCTTATCCAAAGTATGAGAAAATTCTATTGGGGCTGTCGGAGATAATTATGACGAGGAAAACCATACGTAGAACGTTTATTTATTTACATGAGCGCGATATCCCCAATAGAATTTTCTAATACTTTCGCTGAGGATTAACTAGAACTAGCTCTTCCTAAAAATATTAGCCACATGGATGAGACCCGTGCTGAAATAAAATTTATGGAATCGAAGTATTCATCGCACTTATGTTAATAAATATAAATAGATTTTTGCAATGGGAAAAACGAGCCGTTTGTTTAATAAATTAAATTTTTATAACTGATGCGAATTTGATTGACTACCTATTTAAAATCAATTGTTGAATGATTTACTAATACTATAAAAGGTTTTAGTTTTAGGAAGGTTTTAGGAAATTCTTCACCACTGCATATTTTAGATGTAATAAATACTCGTTACTATAAAATTCATATTTTTGGAACGAATATTTTTATTACCCTTACAATTTCCACCCATAATTTTATTTTAAATGCCGGTGTCACATTTCTTGGAAATTCACAGGCGTGGAAATATACAGGCAAAATTTTAAACACATAATGTCAAATAATCCGCAGCTTTCTAGATACAACACAGTATACATATACGCACCAATCCTAAAGTATTGATTCTTCGACTTTTTCTAATATTTCAAGGCGAATACGATAGCTCAATTTTGAGTTTCGTCTTGTTATACTTGGGAACTCACTAACAAAATGTATATGACTGTTAATAACAGAAAAGAGAGAGCGAGAGAGAAAATGAATTGTATTATTTTGTATTTTTCATATACTACTGTGGGCAAAAAGTAGTAAGACTTTTTAATTTAAATTTCGCGCGGAAAACCATTCGTCGAAATATTTGTTTTGCTATGTTGATATGACTGTCAGTGACATCTGTGCCAAATGTCACATCAAAATAATCATTAGTGTTTAGTATACGCTTGTCTTTCTGAAGTACAAAAAGTGCATTCGGCGATTTTTACAATGAGTGAAATTATTCAACAAAGAAGTCCCATTAAATTTTGTGTGCGGATACAATTTTGTGGTGCCGAAACATTCAGAATGTTGCAAAAGGCCTTCGGTGATAATTGAATGTCGCGAGCAAGTGTTTTTGATTGGTACAAATTGTTCAAAGAGGGTCGAGAACGTGTTGACGACGAACTCGTCTGGGATGGCCATCAACACGTATGTTCAACACATTAATAAAATCAAGGAATTGGTGCTCGAGAATCGACGATTAACAGTCAGAGACCTTACTGGCATCGTTGAAATATCGGAAGGATCAGTGAAAACCATTTTGAAAGATCATTTAGGACTAAGAAAAGAGAAAGCACGATTGGTTCCAAAATCACTCAATTTTTTGGAAAAACAGCGTCGCGTTGACGTCTGTGAAACAATGTTTTCCGACTTCCAGGATGTCGTGAAACGTATTATAACTGGCGATCAGTCTTGAATCTATGCTTACGACCCGGAAACAGACGATCAATCGGCCGAATATCGTGCCAAAGGTGAGCCGAAGCCGAAAAAAACACGTCAAAGCAAATCAAAAATCATGTGATGTTGACAGTTTTCTTCGATTATCGAAGTGTAGTGCACTCCGAATTCCTTCCGACTGGCCAAACTGTCAACAAGGAATACTGGCCGGAAGAGGCCGGAATTATGGGTCGACAACTCTTGGTTTGTGCAGCACGATAATGCACCTTCTCATACTGCATTGGTTTTACGTGATTTTTTCGCCAAAAATTCCACTCATATCGTTCCGCAATCACCGTATTCGCCTGATTTAGCTCCGTGTGACTTCTGGCTGTTCAGCAAACTCAAACGACCGCCCCATGGAAACCGCTTTGAGTCAATTGAAGACATTAAACGTGAATCGCTACGCGCATTGAAGGCTATTCTGGAAATTGACTTTAACAACCGTTTCGAGGTTTGGAAAAAACGTTGGCACAAGTGTATTGAGGCCGGGGGGATTACTTTGAAGGGGACGAAATAGATTTGGAGAAATAAATAAAGAATTTTAAAATTATGAACAAAGTCTTACGATTTCTTGCCCACAATATTAAATAAGGAGAATAATCCATTTATTTCTTCAATATAAGAAATTTTAAAAATCCGTGTTGCACGAGGGTCACTCAAAATCATTAAATGCTGTGTTATATATGCCCCATGTTCGGGATGTACCAATTTTCGTTCCGTGTTATATCGAAACCGGGTTATTAGAGTACCGTGTTATAGGAAGGTTACCTGTATTTCGAGTGTGTTATAATGGCAGCAAAATAATTTTATAAAAATGTTCCAGTTTACTATTTCGTCTACATAAAATGTATGTGATTTTGTGCTGAATATAATTCTACTATGTATAGTGCACAAAATGCAAGTTGTTAAGGAAATAATTCATAAAAAAGTTATTCATTTCCAAAAAATATTAATTTTAATGTAGTTTCTCTGTAGACGAAAACTTAAAAAAATAAAAAACATAATTGTGTATGTATTGCATAACAATGAAAATATGTGTATTTAGGTACGCGAGAATTAACAACATAAATTGCAAAATTTCATATCCAGTTCCAAATATGTATAGAAGCATAAGTACATAAAATTAGTTTTAAAAGTTAATTTTAATGTTTTATGTTATTTAGTTGCTTCGTCTCGTATTTTATTATTATTTTATGGCTATTTTATGTTTATTATCGTTCAAGCACTTTTATTGTAATATTATAACATAAATTATATAAGAATTATATATGTATGTATGAATAAAAGCCCACTCTCCTGCTATACATACGAGTATAAGTATGTAGAATCTTCAAAAATTTGTATAAACTTCTTTACATTTTTCAACATTACAAAACAAGTAGAAACAGAACAGTTGTCGAAGGCGATAAAATTAGTATATAATTTTTATGTACCATATACCCATGCCCGTCATAAAAATGTTCTTATGCTTCAAAATATGTATACTCATATGAATTAACATCATTAATTTTCTTTAAATAAGATAAGATCTATTGAATTATGTTTTTGTACGGAATTGAGTATAATACAAGGTTTCAGTGGAATGACGTTAATTTTTGAAAATGGATATTAGAGATGATTCACCTTATATGGCTTATCTATTCAAAAATATCGATCAAATTTGCCTGGGGATTTCATCAGACGGTCGTAAAATTAAATATCGAAAAGCAATTACAATTTTATTAAATTTTGTGCTGTTTCCGATCATTTTACAAATTTCGTTCGATAGCTGAGATGAATATAAACTTTAATTGTCATTTTGAGTAAATTAAACTTAATCAAATCACAACAATAGTTAAATCATCAAAACTAAAAAATAGTATATTATTCAACGAGCATATAATTATAGCTGTTATTCATCAGGATGAAGTTTGTGGTCGTCGTTTAGGGTCGTAACAGCTTTCAATATTGTTTTGATACTTATTGCCGGTTACGATGGAAAATAATACGTGCTCCGCATCAGCATTACAATGTGGTAACGATAAAGTAAATATAACGAATTTCTTTCTATTTGGGAATAATAATTCACTATTTAAGAACTTTTTGGAAGGTATGGCCTTATAGTTTCTTTCTCTGTCACAGAAAATTGAAAAGGAATATCCTTCCACTCGTCCTCCAAATTATATTTATTGCATGTTACGTTTTTGGATATTTCATTTAAATTTTTAGCAATACATCTTTTATTGATTTTCGTATTTTTCAATGCAAATTTCAAAAAGCTTGGTACATTTGCATTGTACTTTGAATCATTGACTTTCAACTAACTTTCCTTCAATGGGTAGCTGTAAACTCAGTATCAAGTTCAATTTCAGATATTTGTAACTTGTTGTCAGCATTCACTAGTTCACGAAAATGTAATATTTCAACTATAGCAATCAACTGAATTATCTCCGGCTTTAAAATATATGTGCAATATTGATCAGTAAATTGTTCGATTCTCCATACAATTTATTAATAAGCACCTTTATGCTTTTCTTTGTGAAGAAAAGATGACTGATCTGACAAATAATAATTTCACGATATTACCCAGAAGACCGTCAATTCAATATTTAAAAAAAACACCACCTGTGAACCATCAAGAGTATGCTAGTAAATGATAAATTGGAAATTATTATAATTTGAATTGAATTTTTTTAAGATTAATTTCATTATTCACGCAAACTTTCCCTCACTTCTCCCACCCTCAGAGCATCGAAATTCCCACAAAAGGAAAAATTTGCCTCGATTTGGCAACACTGCATTATAAGCGAGTATAATAATACACGTTGTCCACGACAATTAACTATTTCTGACATCTTCTGACAACTACGGATTGTTTTATTTTCATATTTGAAATTTACTTAGTGGTATTTTCGTAGATCATTTATTAGGAACATATTTTATTTTATGTTCGATTTGAAATTCGAGGAACCTTAATGTAATCCTCGCACAAAACAGCCATTCAAGGTGAAATACATTTATAAACTGTTATTACGAATTATGTTATGGCCTGGGCCAACTTCGGAACTAGCATATCATAAAATTTGGACAGCCAACCAATACCTCATTCTGTGAAAGAACAATGGAACCAAACAAAATCGGCGATGAAAAATGCTACAACTAAAAATTTAGGATAAAGTACATCTAAATCTTGAAACACGTAGCTGTATGAGAATTGCCTAACTTCAAAGCGGAACTACTCTTAATCAAGAAAGCAATCACACAACGACTGGAGGAGTATCTTCTCGCGATCATGTAGTCGTTGTGTGACTGCCTTCTTGATTGAGTGTAGTTCTGCTTTCGTGCTCAATTCTTTGCTTGAATTGAAGCTAAACAATTCTCACCCAGCCACTTGTTTCTAGATTTAGCTGCATTTTTTCCTGAATTTTTAGTTTTAGCATTTTTATCGACTGTGATCATCGACTGTATAGAAGGACGAAATGTAAATGGCATAAATAACAAGTGTTTAAAATCAAACCTGCCACTGTAAGAGACAGATACCGTTCTATAAATGAAATCGCTACCTAATTTCATCCACGTAGTAAAGCTATTCGTATCGAACCTCTAGAGTTACAAATGGACACAAACACCATCCTAACAGTGTAAATTTCGTCACTTTTGAACAGACAGACGTTATCCTCTAGTGACCCACCAACATCATTTTCAATCTGATAGCAACGTAGAAATAAGTGGATGCACTTACACCATCTTACGATGAAGAGTACACTCTTCTACCGCATGTTTAAACTGGCTTCAACGGTTTTGTTCACAGTGAAAATCGCAGCCCAATGGAAAAGAGCTGGCCAATGGAAAGGGGGACTGGCTGAATTGTAGTAATTGCAGAATAGCAACGTGATTCCTAACAAGTTGTCAATTTACAGCGAGCACATTTTGGGCGACTACCAGTGCGGTTTGAATACAGGCAGGTCGACAACCGATCAACAATCTCTGAGGATTGTGTTAGAAAAGTGCACATTTATTAATGGATGGACGGCTGTACAATTTATTTATTACAAATTTTATAACCTTATTAGAATGATTGCTCTGATTGGATGTGCCCCATAACATTTAGAAAACATTTTCTTTATATAAATCAAATTGGGACATAACTTAATACATATTAATTCTAGTAGAATATCATCTTGATCTTAATTCACTGTAAATCTTTCGTAAATTTAAATACCAGACTACATCTCCATTTATCATTTATTCGTAGGCAGCTGGATGTCAAGTGAAATGGATACAAAATATTACAAGATAAGTATTTACAATATTTCTTTAAATTAATTTCTCCTGTGGGACCATGGCTTCCATTTGTTGGCTAAAGCTAGTTTTATTCCAGAGCATTAATTTCCTTTTTACTTAGATTTTATTGTGGATAATTTTATCATACCACGGCCGTTGACTCGTCAATCTTGAGTAAAACAAGAATTTTGCAGATTGATTGTTTCAGATTGTTTCCATTCGGTAGTTTTAGGACACGATTCGGGTGAAATGATCCTTTCCGGTGTGGATTTTAGCAATCCCAGCTATGGGCCATTTTGTAGGTGGAAGATTGTAATGTCGAAATAGAACTAGATCTCCTGTGGTCACTGTGGCGAATTAGTGGTTCTCCTTATGGCAACTACAAACTTATTCAGGGATGTAACATAATCCTGGAACCATTGCTTTCAAAATCCTTGAATCATCTGTTGAATTAACTTCCAACGACTATAGTGGGACATCTTAATCGGTTGAAGGTCTCATCCTGGCAGCGTTATCATTAGTTGTGTGATCAAGAGGGGCGAAGGGGTAAGTTGGCACCAATTGTCATCATAAAGTTCTTCCAATGGCTTGGAATGTAATAAGGCTTCGATTTGTTTTATTATGGTCAGGATCTCTTTGTAGATAACTGGAATATCTCCGATGAGGCGACATAAGTGATATTTGATGGTGGCTTCCCACAATCCGTGAAATGTAGGAGTAGCAGGGAGGTTAAGTGCCATTTGTTGAAGTTATCGGCACGCCAAACTTCGACTTGCTTTTGGTAGACTTCATTTGAGCCTTTGCGCCTTGCTCCAACTGGATTTGTGCCCTTGCCACTATAAATATGATGTGGTAATCCTCGAATCGTTCTAGCGTGGAATTGAATGTACCGGTGCAACCACAAACTGATTAATCGACATGACATGGTGGAGGTTAACCTATATATTAATAGTTTAATGAGCATTAAACCGTCGACATATGACGCATACATGGATAATTCGAAGTATCAAATGTTTCGCCCGTGGGCTTACGAAGCGTTGTTTTAGAATGATGTAAACCAACTTCTGATTGGCATGTAACTTCTTATGATTTGTTTCTTTTTCAAACGCTCGTTTCGATGATAATATCGGCATTTTCCAACGTCCTCTCATTGTCAGCACACTATTATTGTCGACATATGGAAAGAGAAGCCCAATTGTAGAATGTTTTGGTTTCTGATTCAACAATAAGTTAATCTCGCCTTTAGAACCGTCATTGTGAACGAATCGAAACTCGAGGCGACGCCTGCAGTAAATCTGGTTCTTAAGCCAAAAACTTCATCTGACTACATTCATGAACCTCCAAGGCTTTCTTCCACGTAATAGACATCATCGCCGATCCTCTTAACAATTTTGTATGGACTTTGCCAATTGCGTTGTGTCTCTTGAGATCTGGTATTTCGTCTCCTGGAATTACAGAGGCATACTAACTCATCTCGTCAAAAATCATAATATCTACCATTTTAATGTTTCAACCGTCGGGAATCAGGTTGTCTCCAAAAACGACCATTTTATCGCTGCTAACATTCTCAGAAGTAGTGACCTAACTTGCCAAATTTGAAACACCTCCTTAAACTTTTAACGTAACCTAACCAATTGTCCGGGACTCTAAACATGTTGTGGTATACTTTTCACCGTGCACTGCGTTAGCACTTTAAACAACAAACTCGTTTGAGTTTAGCCTACCCAACTACATTGGTTCAGTGAACAGACCGCCCGTGATTTCTTTCTGTTTGAGTTTAGCTTGCAACACATCTGCTCCATTTCCTTTGGAATCATTGCTCATTCGAGCTGAGTTTTATGAACGAATAACTAAGGTTTGAAACCTTCTATCGAACTCCATGAAACAGCGCCTTTAGAAATCTGTTGATTTTCCGTATCGTTCTGTCCAGATTGGATCTCTACGCAAGCTCCAATTTCTTTCATCTGATTTTCGTGCTCCTGCCTGATTTTCCTCTCGAACTGGTGAACTCAGTGGTCCCATTTGTTTTCAATTTCTTGTACTTTCACCACACGAAATTTGGCACCTAACTTGTCTAGTTTACTGTTATTCTCTCCACCTGAAGCAGCAGCGTACTCACCATGACTCCCAAATCAAATGCTGGTTTCTTTTATTTCAAGCACCGATTCGATTTTTTCACTTTATAACTGCTTTTCGGTAGGTTGAAAATTTTGATCTGCTGATGACTCAACAAGCATTTCTTATTCCTGATAGTTCTAAAGCTGGTGACGATTGCTCTCCGAATGCATTCCTATATGCTCGGACTCCCTTCTCCCAATTAACGTTTTGCAGCCTAGAGAATAGCTTTCATATTGCCTTTGGCTAACAGCCCACGTCGCCTATTGTAGAAGTATATGTATACTAACCTGCTAGTATTTGCAAAATCCCACTTACGAAATAAAATGTTACGTATTTGGATCGATATGGAGACGTATATGGAATTTTATTATCACCAATATATATAACTTCTTCAAAAGTTCACTATTTTACTATTTATCACTCTTCACTATTTCACTGCCACTGTTCACCTTTTATTTCTAAACTTGCACTGGGTTCACTGTTAAATTACAACTGTCTCTGTATTCAAAATTACACGCGCTGATATACTTGTGCATAGCTCTTCGATGTTATTCCATTTATTGTATTGTCCGATTAGTATTGTTGCCAACGTCAGAAATTTCTTCCAATTCTGGTGGGCATTTTTGTACTGATCCTTATATTGTTCTGGTCAATAAAATTTTCTCGACCATTTTCTGATAACGCTACGCTTTGCTTCCGCATTTTTTAATTCATTTATAATACGCTACAGGTTTTTTGTGAATTAAAGACTACAATAAGAACACAAACCCATGACCCACAGTGCTCTAGATTAAACAATTTAATTTGATGTGAACAATCAATAGGTCTTCAGTAGAACAACAATCTTAACTTAAGGCTGTAACGTAATGAGAAAAACAAATTTCATTTTTAGTATCGATAATTAAATGCCCCTAAATGTATGTACTGGTTTGTTTCTTTAATAAGTCTGAGTACCATTTATATGTGTATATGTGTAAAATTAATTAATAAGTTCATTATTTTTCATTATTGCTGATCTAAACACTTCTTTATATTTCGTAGTTTGGCATCTAGTGATAGTAAATTTTCCAAAAATAATGAGAGGGCGTAAAAACAAATAAGCTAAAAATAAAAATCGAAATTTTTAATATTTTTAACTAAAGTTTACATTTTCTACGTCATTTCAAGACTAATATTGATAATCATGTATCCATCCCTTGATTTTATGTTTCTTAACACCTTAATCCAAAATTTTTTCGATGTTTAGAGCGAAACTATTGAAAAAATTGATTTGTGCATTTCAAAAAAACTATAAGCTTTGAAACCTAACCATGGGCAAACTAAACATTTTATTAGGATAAACATGTTTTAATCCCTCAATTTTACATCTAAGTTGATAAAAAAAGAATCAGGTAAATTGATAATATTTTATGGTCAAAAACTGATTTTTACTAAATATCGTTTTTGACCATTTGAGTACCATACCAGCCTTAACGCAATTCTAATAGATCTCGACAGTGATATAGAATAGATCGTTTGTTAAGTGCTGTTGAATCTGTAAACGTCTATCATCATCATCTATCAGCTTGGAAACTTGGAAAATAAAAATCTCATTATTTAAAAATATTTCACTTAAGTATTAACACTTGGCTGTAGTAATTGATATTTTGAAATGCAGCAGTTTCATAAACTTACCTAAATGTATACACCATAAAACCTTACAAATGTCGAGTTAAATTGGAACCTTTCAAAAGCTATCATAAAGTTTGTGTAGAATTTAAGCTATCTACCGTAAATTTCGATAACTAAATCAAAATTAGAGTTTATAGTGAACCTTATACATAGCAGTATAAGCAAATAAATAAAACCTTCTTTTGATTTTAACCTCGAAAGTGATAACATCTTATTGAAAGCTTGAAGCAAATATTGTGAATAAAATTAAATATTATTTGTGGAATCGAATTTTATTCAAAACCAATTAGAACCAGAATTATTTATTTATTTATAGGAGCTTCGTGCTGCATGAAACTGCACCATATTGTAAAATATTGTGACATGTAGGGATTACGGTGGTTGTCATTAAGTTGTCTTCCTAAACTGGGTATTATGAATGGAAATGGTATTCTAAAATTATTTTCTGCGGATGTTTTGAATCGTGGTCAATTTTAACCGATAATGATGAAATCCACACTAACCTACCACACCAAGATAGATGAAAATACAATTCTAAAATGATTTTTGGAGGAAGTTCTGACCAACTGTCACGAAGCTGAATTATTTATTAACATTTTTTATTTATTAACATTTGATGAAACTTTTTGAAGGACAAGCCGGATAACGTTTTATTCTGTGGTGAAACAGGGCTGCTGTGTATTGCGGCACTTGGTTAGATTTAAGCGTCATGAAACTGTATGTTTGTGCCGAGGGTTCCGAAAAAGACATATAATCAAGCCGTTTGGACTGTTTCAGTTAGTGCTACAGCCAACAAAATTGAATAGATTTCACATCACAACTAAGCAACTGGCCCTTAAAACATCTTTGGCCCTTACACCCACTTAAATGGTCCAGGCGGTGTACACCTTGGACTCTTGCTTGCTAAATTTATTTAAAGGGTCTAAAAATTGTTAAGAAAGTGTTATTTTTCGTAGTTCGTGCAGGGTTCATTACATCTAGGCGTATGGCCAGTTGCATTGAAATCCCGTCCAAAATTTGTAGTTTAGTTACGCATTTTATTTATTTTCCAATATCCCCAAGTAAGTTTGATATGTCAGAGTCCACTAACGTAAGCCACATTGTTAATGTTAATTTTTGCTTCATAACATGCCAACACCTTTAATTTCACAGTAAGCCATTATTACAATGAAGTGGTGCTGTCCGTTCATAACTTTCAATATATTACAACTGTCCGTACACTTAATTAGTTCAAATGTTTTGTATGCATAAAATTGTCATTCAGCAAATTTAAACTATAGGTAGGTATACGAATTTTAAATTTACCATACCCTCTTACTATTTAAAATATCTTATTCATCTTAATAGTTGAGCATCTTTTGGAAATATCTTAAACAATTTAATTAAAATCAAAAAATGTCTTATAAAATTTGATCCTTTCATATGTGATGTATATCTTACGGTACAGATTGATGTAGACACGAGTACTATACGCAAAAATACATTTAGATTACATTATTATTTATTGAAAAGGAAAATGATGAAATGCTGTTTGTACTTCAAATATCGTTCATACAGATTAGGTACTACATACACTGCTGGGAATAAAAATTGGGCAAACATATTTTATTGCAAATTGGAGTCTTGTTTTGCTAAAATTACAAAACTTTGAAAGCAATAGGCTTATTGTTTCATTTTAAAGACATGTATGACGTAATTTTTTGAAAAAAAAAAATTTACCTGCAATTTAGGGGCAAAACCCCTTAATGAGAGGAGTTAAAGTAATGGAATAAATTAAACACTTATTTTTTATTTATTTTTTACTATTAATATTTTGTTGGACCGCCTTTTGTTTTTATTACAACGGTACAACTCTGCAACTGATGTGCAAAAAATTTGGTCAAGCAATTATTTTATTTTAAGGCGTTCTTGGCCATCATTAGGATGCAGATGTTTTATTGAATGTAATTTTTTTTATTGAGTATAAATAGTCTATATATTTTGTATATATTAAGCTATTCTGTAAGTGACTCTAATTTTACTTAAAAAAATGGGAAAAATTAGTAAGCAGTGTAAAAGCAATATGTTGATTTTGGCGCGAGAAAATTATACCACGCGTGAAATAGCAGAAGGATTAAAGTATACAAAGAAAGCAAGGCTCTTGAAGGTCCAGAAAGACAACGCCAGTGGAAGATCGTTTCATAATATTACAATGTCGTCGGAATCGTTTTAAAACTTCATCGGACGTAAGACGAGATGTTGAGTGAGCAACGGGAAAGCAAATTTCAGCAAGCTTAGTGCGAAAAAGACTTGTTAAAGCTGGTTTGAGAGCACCTAAACCAGTCCAGAAGCCTGAGTTTACATTACTAGTGAAAAAAAACGTTTGCTTTATGGCCCCAGGAGCATGTTTCTTGGACTCCAGAGATGTGGAATGATGTGATTTTCTCCGATGAATCAACATTTAAGCTTCATGTTGGAGATGGAAAAATTCTCGTAAAAAGAAAACCGGGCAAGGAGCTTAGCAAAGGATGCTGGGGATGCTTTTCTGGAAATGAAACCGGTCGATTGTGCCTCCTTAGTTCCAGCATTACAGCAGCTGTTTATCTGCAGGTTCTACGCAACGAATTTGAGCCTTCTGTGTTAAACCTTTTTGGTGAGACTTGTGAATTTATTTTTCAACAGAACAACGATCCGTGCCATACCGCAAAAGTTGTGAATTATTAATTTTGAATTGTAGATAGAAAAGTTGCCTTTTAGATAACATAAATAATTTGTTAAAAATTTGTTTTTTTTTCATATCTCTTCATTTAAAGGTAAAAATGTACTTCGAAGAAAGAAGTATCGATGTGTTGAGGTGGCCCCCGTATAGTCCAGACTATAATGAAGCTAGAAGTCGCAAGAAAGCGCCCAGAATCGATTCAAGCTTTAAAAAGTTTGTTGATGTAGATTTGGGAATCCATAGCTCCTACGACTTTTTTTTTTTTTATATATTTATTTATTACAACTGATTTACAAATCATCTAGTAATTTATCTTTCATAATTTATATTCTTGTTTGGAGGGTTATAGCCCTTTGGCTAGTCCTCTTTACAATTTTATTATATTTTTAGTCGATCCTGATTGGATCTTGTAGATCATGCGGTTTCTTCCTTCGCAGCCGTCTTACTAGGTTTGAATCATCCAACATACGACGTATCTCAGCATTTTGGTGTAGACTAATACGTTGCATGTGTTTTCTCGCGTGTTTGCTTATTTCTTCACTAACGAAATCCATCTTCAGATCTCTATGGAGGTTGTCATTTCTTATGTACCACGGTGCATTAACTATTCCACGAAGGACTGTGCTTTGGAATGACTGGATGAAATTGACATTGGTTTTCTTTGTACAGCCCCAGAACTGAATACCTTAAGTCCACACAGGTTTTAGGATTTGCCGGTATAGTAGCAACTTATTATGTAGAGTTAGCTCAGAATCTCTTCCTAAGAGCCAATCCATCTTTCTGTATTTGATGTTTAACTCTTCTTTTTTCTTTTTCACATGCTCTTTCCATTTTAGTTTCGCGTCTAGAGTCATGCCTAGATATTTTGCCGTATTTGCATAGGGAATTTGCTGGGAGTTCAGTTCTACTGGTATCCAGTTGACCTTCTTGTTGGTAAAGTTTACGTGAACAGATTTTGTTTCATTAAGTTTTATTCGCCATCTCTTGGTCAGGTACTGACAATATTAGTAGCTCTTTGCAATTTGCTTGTAGATTCTTCTATGCAATTAGCAACTGCTAAGATGGCCGTATCATCCGCAAACGTCGCTATGTTAGTATTCTCTATCGTTGGCAGGTCCGAGGTGTATAGAACATATAAAGTTGGTCCCAGAACGCTACCTTGTGGTACCCCTGCTGATATCTTCTTTATTTCTGAGTATTCGACATCTAATTTAACTCGAAAGTGTCGGTTAGATATGTAAGATTTTAGAATTTCATAAAACTGCTTTGGTAAGTCTCTTTGTAATTTATATTCCAAACCTTTATGCCATACTCTGTCAAAGGCCTGTGCTACATCCAATAAGACGCTTGAACATACATTCTTTTTTTCAAGTACGTCTTCAATTATGTTTGTAATTCGGTGTACTTGTTCTATTGTTGAATGATTTTCTCTGAAGCCAAATTGATGTGGAGGAACAAGATTTCTTTCTGCTATTATTGGTTTTAGTCTCTTTAGGAGTAGTTTCTCGAATAATTTTGAAATTATTGGGAGTAAGGAAATCGGCCTATACGAATTTTTGTCATTAAGTGGTTTGTTTGGTTTAGGTATCATAATTACTTCTGCTACTTTCCATTGACTTGGAACGTGTTTAAGTCTGAACACTGATTCAGACTAAGTCTGATTAATTATTTGGAGTAGTTTACGTAGACCTTTTTCAGGAAGAGCTTTTACTATTTGTCCTGTAATTAAGTCATATCCTGGAGATTTCTTTGTATTTAGGTTGAGATTGATTTCCTCTATTAATTCTTGTAGTGTGACAGGAGATATATATCAGTTATCCATTTTATATACTGGTGGTATGTTTTCCTCTGCAGTTTGTCTAGGTAGTGGCTGAAACGTGTTCTCGAGGTGGGTTGCAAACAACGAAGCTTTTTGCTTTGCACTTATAGCCCATGTGTCATCTTCATTGCTTACTGGTGCAATTTGTAGTTTAGGTCGTTTTAAACTTTTTGTCGCTTTCCAAAGAGAGTACTCGGTATCTTTTTCCCCAGTAAGGCCACTCAAGTATTTATTAATGGATTCGTTTTTGATTTCTTTATTTAGCTACTTTAGTTTATTGGATAAAAAATTAAGAGTTGTTTTATATTCTGGCGCTCGTCTTCTTTGCCAGGCCTTTCTTGCTTTTCGTTTTGCTGCAACCAGTTCCCTAAGTTCTAGAGGATAAATAGCATTTCGGCGCATTTCCTTTGAACTTGAGGGGGTACTACTCCACGCCGCTTCTTGTATACTGTTGTTGAGTTGTTTTAGTTCTTCTTCTAGCTCTATCGGGTTTTTAATTGGCACCTGAAGATCAATATTATCCTCAACAAGTTTCTGGAATTTCTCCCAGCAGGTTTTTTTGTTCGTTAGCGAAGGTGGACTAGTTTTTTTAATAATCGTTGCACTGATTGTCATAATAACAGGCGTATGATCCGACATAATCCCTCGCTGCTTTCTAGGTATATGTAGTTTTCGTCTATACCTTTGGTGATAAAGAAGTCAATGATATCGGGTATTTTGTTTCTATCCGTAGGCCAATAAGTTGGTTGATCTCCAGAATAAAAATCGTAATTGCATAGTCTTCCTGCTGCAAACAGCTCTCTTCCTTTTTTAGAGGTTACTCTTGATCCCCAGTAGGTGTTTTTGCATTAAAATCACCTCCGATTATGAAACTTGATCCAAGTGATTTAAATAACGTGCAATAGTCTTCTTTAATCAAATTATATCTTGGGGGGGCAATATATTGACGATACACTATATTCTTTGTTGTTATTTATAAATACTTTTAAGGTGACTACTTGCATAAATTCCTCTTCAATTTTAAGATCTATAAAGTGTTTGATGTTTTCTTTTATAACCACCGACGATCCTCCCTTGCCCTTCCTGCTGGATGAATGGCGCGGTAACAATTCTATCCATATATTTTAAGATATGAAGTTGAAGTAAAATGGGTTTCCGATACTAGGCATATATTTATTTTTTCAGTATTTAGGAAAAATTCTAATTCTGGAATATGTTGCATTAGCCCATTTGCTTCCAGGTTACTATTCTTAATGTTTTATTTGTTGTTGTTTGCATCATTTTAATAGAGCATGGATTTCATTTCATTTAGAGAGTCTTGCTTATCTAACCTGTTGCTTAGAGCTTGAAGGCATTTCTCTTGTTTAGCTAGACGAATGTTAAGAGATTCCATGCTTCTTAGTATCTTTTGGAGCACTGCTGTACCTTCAGTAGTGTGCTCCGAAATAATTGGTTTTGTCATGACTACTTGCGAGTACAGTTTTGGTTTTGGTTCTCCCGTTTTACTAGCATGAGGTTTAGGTTCCTCTTTGGTGGAAGTTTGATAATTTTTTACCGATACTCCTAGGCTTTGCTTTCGCGTTTTATTTCTTATTCGTTGTAGCTCCTTAGCTATTTCACATCCCCGGTAGTTTGCGGGATGTGACTTATTGCAATTGACACATTTTGCAGCAATATTTTTACTAACCGGGCATACTTGGGCATGATGCTTTCCGGCACATTTCACGCATCTAATCTCTCTTTGGCAATATTTCTGTGTATGATTAAAACCTTGACATTTTTTGCACTGCGGTATTAATCCGTTATTCTTTTTCGATGGCTCTATTTTAACTCTCATGCTAAGTATTGCCTTGGTATTATACACATCTTCCAATTTTTTGTTTGTTATTAAAAATGAGCATAAATAGTGGAAGCCCTCTTTTGTTAACTTGAACTCCTTGTTCAGTTTCGATTTTTTCTTTCTTAATAATGTTTACGGCATTTTCTATTTGATAACCCTTTTGCTTGAGATCCGCAATAATTTCCTCTTTTTCACAGGTTGGGTGAAGACCTCTAGCCATAACTTTAATTGGGCGATCATTCTTATCCTTATAGGTAAACCACTGATGCCCCTCGGAATTAAGCTTAGTAGCCAAAGCTCTATAAGTTTCAGAGTCTACAACATTAATTTTCCAGACGCCGTTGTTTAGAGATACGAGTTTGTACTCGGCTATCGTAATCGATTTCATAATCGTGTTCGTGTATAGTGGAGAAATTTGATCCGACGACATTTATTGGTGGAGGTGATTTTTCTTTCGGTTTAGCTGGTTGTTGTTCTAGAGCTAGTTGTTTCTTGATGATGAACTGATTTCTGGCAACCTCTTTTGAAGTTGATGGTAAAGTCTCCGCCATTTCTGGTGAGTGTTGCGCTTTCCTTTTCTTACTTGGTCTTTTATTCCGGTTCAACATCCAATTTGTTTCTCTTTCTAATTCTTCTTCATCCGTATGGAATGAATTAATGCCATCATCGACTGTTGGGCTAGGTGTCGTCCCAAGTTCTGCACGTGTTTCAACTGCTTTTTTGATTTCTTCATTTTCTTTCTTTAAAATTGTAAATTCTTCTTTCAATTTAGTAGTAAATTCTTTTTTTTCTCTTAGTTGTTCACGGAGTTCGGCATTTTCCTTCTCGTACTGAAATATATTTCCAGTTGAAGATCTTGGTGATCTTGATAATTTGGAACTTCGTCCAAACGGGTTAAACAATGATTGGCCCACCCCAGAATCTGTTGGGCCTGCCTCCGAAGAGTGTGGATTTGGCAGCATATCTGCTGCTGTACCACCTGGGGTATTACATTCCGTATTTGTTGTATTCATTGTTTGTATTAGCCAATTTATACCACTGGCATTTGGTCCCCGGTAGCACTTTGCTACTGTCGAAGCAGTACTCGCCCCCCCCCCCCCCGCGACGAGGACGCGGCTACCTTGGTGTTACCTAGGTGTACACAGAGACAGCCGAAGCCCTCTGACTACCCTAGGCTGAGGGTCCTACGACTTTGAAAAATTTATCAATACAATGAATCGGAGGTGAATCGCTGTAATAAAAGCAAATGGCGGTCCAACAAAATATTAATATTAAAGAGAGAACTTCTATAAATCAATAAAAAAACAAAATAAATTAAAAAATATATGTTTAATTGATTCCATTACTTTCACTCCAATCAACGTATTTTGAATATTTTGGCATTTTTCGGGGTTTTGCCCCTAAATAGCAGGTAAATTGTTTTTTTCAAAAAATTACGTCATACATGTTTTTAAAACGAAACAATAAGCCAATTCCTTTCAAAAGTTTTGTAATTTTAGCCAAAAAAAAGACTCCAATTTGCAATAAAATATGTTTGCCCAATTTTTGTCCCCAGCACTGTACATATGATGATGAAATGTTCTATACGAGTATGTTGTATGTTTTATTATTATTTTACTTCTTACAACCATAAAATATACTTTTGTGAAACATAAATGGATATTGAAAATAAAATGTATGTACATCATATAAATATTTACAACTTTTGTATAATACATACACATCCTTTTTCGTCATTGTAGAGACGATAGACGTACTCATGTACCGCTGCAAGAAGAAAATGTGACATGTTTTAAAATTTTGAAGAATGTCTCTTCGATTTTTTTCATTTTGTTGTTGTTTTCGTCTACAATCTAAATAAAATATACGCAGATATATTTTGTATTCATAGGCCTATTCTAATCTAAATCAAACGAATTCAATGTGATTATTCATAATATTATTTTTATTATATTTGGAAATAAAATATTTTTACTCTTAGCTACGTAATAAATTGGAATTTATATATTCAAATGTAGAATAATTTTCCATGTTAAAATAAAATGGCGTAAATGCTATAATTTATGGGCATAGATGTGTGAAATTTTAAAAGATAATTTAACAAATAGATTTTTTTTTTATGTATTATTGATCTAAATCTTAAGAGGATTATTTGAGAAATAATGTTTCTATAGTACAAGGGCGGAACTCAATAAACGTTATATTTCTTTTTTGTGATTATTTAGCAATGCCTGCAGTTGCTCTAAAATGTATCTGTAAAAATCTGGCCTCTGCCTAGATTTCTGTACTTAGGTGAGTATTTGGTTTACCACTGGTGAGCTCCAAATATTCACTGAGAATTAAACTAACTATTGGTATGCGTTTATAATTCAATTCTATAGTATTACCTCGATAAACCGGGCTTTTTATACATGAAAATTGCTTACGCTTAAAATCAACAATATTTATATACAACAAAAACACACAACACAATATACAAACAATTAAAAACTGTTGAATTTGCTACAATACACAATATTCCACCCGTGTCGATACTGTGTCATCGACCGCTTACTGATGTTGCACATCTGTTAAATTATGCCTTCGTTGGCTCTCGCTGGAGGCGCCGTCTCCTCTCAGGCGACGGTTGTTTGCAATGTATCTTCCTCTTAATTTGTTTGCAACTCAGATGATTTTTATTACTACAGCACTCCAAAATAAAATGTGGATCAGTGCGTAATGGTGGATATGATGAGCACTCTGATGATGGAAGGTAATCTGTTCATCATTTTTCAATGATTCAAGCTGATCATCCAATCCGGTTGTTTCTGGCGTGGTTAGTAAATTCAATTGTTCCACCTCGTAGCTTTATTTTTGGCCACAGCACTGAATTCCCGTAGGTTGTTAGCCCTATGCATTAAATGAGTTGCGTGCTGAGCA
Organism: Nephrotoma guestfalica; assembly: GCA_963691935.1. NCBI lineage: Eukaryota > Metazoa > Arthropoda > Insecta > Diptera > Tipulidae > Nephrotoma > Nephrotoma guestfalica. The sequence continues at coordinate 80,507,188 of OY829915.1, read as the reverse complement.
AATTTATTGATATTGTGTTTAGCTGTTCCTACAGCAACTATTTGAACGTCAGAGTCTCTGAGCACGCAGCCGGATTCGATTTCCACTATACCGGAACCTACGATGGTGTAAGATTGGATTCTAGACCCACATATGACATCGATTGTGATTTCGTTGGGTACCACATATATCCACTGGTTGGCAGCGTGAAGTTTGATCCAATGATTACTAGCTTTTGTTAACCTAGTGCCGAATACGGTGTCCAATTCGTTCTTTCGTTGTAATATCGCTACCTCACATGACGTTTGATTTGAAGGAGTGTTGATAATTTGTGATACTTCGCATAAGATATGTACAGGCTTAAATACCTGACATTTATGTACGTCTTCTCTGGTTAATAATGCGAAGTGTTCACGCCGATTGTCCATTATGCTATATAGTCAGTGGAGCTAATGATTTGTGACTGAGTGCCTCCATGGATGATGTTGGGAATTGGGACTACATATATTAGTGTATAGTTCCACACTAACGACAGTGGTGAAGTGATTTCAATTATTACATTTTTTGAGTTACTCGGCTGCGGATTTGCATGCTTCCATACACATGGACGAGTTCGTGAATGTCGTGCCCTGGTAGAGTAATGGTCACCGGCATGTGTTGTCGAATAAATTGTAGCTCGTCTTCCAACTGACTTGGGGTACGTATGCGTGTCCTGGAGGCTTTTTAGAACTAGCATCATTTCAAAAATGGTCATTAGCGTTAATCACACTCTGTCTTCATACGTTTTATATTCTTTTAACACCAACATATCCTGCCGCAAGTCTTTAATTAAGTTGTTCATAGATGCCGTGGTGAGGTTTGTATTATGTTTTACCAAATTGATGGTGTTATCCACAATAGTTGTTTGATTTTTGATGAGAGTCAAGAGATAATTTTCGTCACTGTTAATTTGCCAAAATAAGATTCATACTTGTTAGCTTCTCGCTGGGTGAGTACTCCAAATAGGTCCCCTAGTACAAGGCCCACTGAGTCACCGAGGCCTCAGCTTCATTCGTTTACGATCCTTATCTCAAATAATAGCTCGTTGTCTGCTATCAAATAATTATATTGAAATAAGAGTTGCTGAAGAATGATGTCGCATTTTAAACCGGACAGCTCCTTACAAACTGATTGTAACTCTGTGTGGGCTCTTTTAAAGTTGTCAACTTCCTCCCAGTAGGAAGATAAATTATATTGAACAACTAATGTCCATTTTGCCGCCACAATCTCCAACTTGCCCAATTCCTCGAAATGTATCCCAATGGAATGATTGAAAGGCCTTATTTCAATGTTGGTGCTCACGAAACCAAATAGGCAGCACACTGAAAGGATGGCTAGTGCCATGTGGTTTATTTTTCCTGTCGTTTTGGTTCTCGGTGGTTGTTTCCTTGAGCGATGCGGTAATATCTCGTAGGTAATATCTCACTTGGATCGTCGCTAATAGGGAGTTTGCACAGCTTTGTTATTGGTCGCTTGTAGGTCGCGTCCTTACACTTTACTGTTACTATTCGTACCAAGTCGTATTTTCCGGCGTGAGTGTCTGTGATCCGTCCCAATTTCCATCGGGTCGGGAGTAGTTGAACCAAATACTAGACCAATACTAGATCGTTTATTGGCAAATTTGGCTGGGAGGTTTTCCACTTTCTCCGTTGTTGAAGTTGGTGAATGTATTCAGATGACCATCGCTTCCAAAAGTCTTGTGCCATTTTTTCGACCATGTGCCATCTCGTTCTTAATCCTATGTAGCTGGTTGTCGCTTCCGGCATTGCCTTAAGAGCATCTCCAATGAGAAAGTGTCCTGGTGTTAGCGCTGTTGTATCCGTTGTGTCGTTGGTTAGTGCAACCAGCGGCCGAGAATTGAGGACCGCTTCGATTTGAGTGGTGAGAGTGGTTAATTCTGCGAATATTAGAGTTGAATCTCCTATTACTCTTTTAAGATGAAATTTCACGGATTTTATTCCTGCTTCCCATATTCCGCCAAAATGTGGGGTATGAGGTGGTATGAAGTGCCATGTCGTTTCATCACTGGTTAACAAAGCTGTTACGTCGTCGGGTAATGTGGTCATAGCTGAACTGTACGTCTTCTTCATTACGGAATTTGCACCCACAAAACAGGTTCCGTTGTCAGAGACTATATCAGTACAAAGTCCTCGTCTAGAAACGAATCTTTTGTAGGCCGCATGAATAAGGCAATGTATCCTTTAGAGGATTTGTTACCCCGACAGTTGGTGGTTCTTAGCTGGATGGGTCCTGCATAGTCGATTCCCGTTTTAGAAACGGTCTTCCAGGGCTCACTCTTGCTGATGGTAGACTACCCAACGCATTTTTGAATTACTCGACGTACGGCACGTTTACCGTCAATAATCCAATATTTGTTTCTCAAATGCGACAATGTTAGTTGGGCACCCCCATGTAAGGTACTGATATGAGCATTTTCTATAATTCTTTGTGTTTGCTGGACCTTGATAATGCTGAATTTTGAAGTCATCCATTTAATCGTAACAAGCCATTTTCATCTAAAATTGAATTCAATGATAGTAACTTGCTTCTTTTGCTAATTTGTTTAGCCTGGTTAAGACAACTAATTTCATTAGAAAAATCTTGTTTTTGTAATGCCTTGAGAATTGTTGTTTCCGCATCCCGAAGTTCTATACCTGTTAGCTGCTTATGACTATTGCTGCCGTGCTTGGCATTGTTCATGAATGCGGTATGTAATAAGTGTTACTTGCTATATTGTGATCTTCAATCTCTTCCTGCACGAGTCCCATGTGCTTTAGATTTATATATTCCTGCATAAATTGATGATATAACTGCTTGAAAGGCGGATCTCTCTTGAACCGATTTTCAATTTGTATTAGCCTGGCAGCGGCTTTTTTCTGGATTCTCCTAATTTGTTATGATTATCCTTGAATGAAATTCTTACCACATATCTTCCATCTGATCCCTCTTCTGAGGTTAACTGGACATGTTGTTCAACCATGTCTTCCTCTTCCGTATTAATTCTGTTTTCTGGTATCGAATCTACCTCTATGAGTAATTTCAATTGATCTTTAATGCCTTTAGTAGCTATCATTGTTGTTGGTTGGTTTGTTCTGGTGCTGTGTTGTGCCATTGGTTCTAATTCACCCCCTTTTATGATGTTGTTGTTTATAATTGCTGGATAATAGTCTGCACCAAGTATGAGATCAATTGGTTGTGACTTGTTATAATAAGGATCGGCGAGTTGTATTTGTTTGAGATGGGTCCAGCATCTTGCATCACAGTCCACCTCCGGTAACTGTTGGTTGAGTTTATCAAATATCAAGGCTTCGATATTTAGTTGAAACTCGGTTTCAAATCTTGGCAAGATTTGTATATTGATTGTATGTTTACAATCACCTGCTTTACTTCCTCCTATACCGGAGAGAGAAACGTTGACCTTCTTTTTCTTAAGGTTTAGTACGTTAGCGGCTTTTGATGAGATTAATGTCACCTGTGATCCAGGATCGATTAGTGCTCTTAGCAAGATCTGATTTCCCATGCAAGTTATGGCTTTAACTACTGCGGTTGGTTACAAAACTTGTCCCTGTTGATTTACTATGAGGGTTTTCGCGTTTTTAACTCCGGTTCAGCCATTTGATAATGCGTTATTGCAGTGTAGTAGCGTGTTATGTGACCCTTTACACACGATGCATGGTTCTCCCTGACAATATTTGCTTAGTCAACAGTTTAGGCAACGTACACAAAGGCTTGCTGCATTTATTAGCCTTGATCTTTCTAATGTTGGCATACTTTTGAACTGTTGACATTGATCCAAGTTATGTCATTCCTTACAACTATTTACCCAACATGTTTTGCTTGCTGTGGTTGTATAGGCCCGTTTTAGCGGTGGTATATACTGTGGTTGGCTTGTCGTTTGTTTGTTGCAGCCCATGGCTTCTAGTGATTGAAATCTTTTTTCAAGGAATTTGAAAACTTCTTCTGGCTGTGGAATATCTCTGGGTTTTTCTATGAATGATTCATAGAGCCTGATGGATTCTGGGTCCAGTTTTTTCATTAATATGAAGCTTACGAATGCTTCAAAAGACGAACTTATGCTGAGCCGATTTATGTTATGCAGAATTTCTTTTGCTGCATCGTGCAAGTTGTTAGTGATAATAACGCACTGAATTGATGGTTGGCGAGTAACCTCGCGTTGTTATATCTATTTTGTATTATGCTCCAGGCTGTTTGGTAATTGTCACCTGTTGTTGTTATATGGCTTATGAGTTGAGCTGCTGCTTTTTGTAGGTGTGATTTTAAATATGTCATCTTCACCGTGAATATATCGTTAAATGTTTCCCATCGGTCATATTCACGGTAAAAGATTGGTTGTTGTATTTTTGGCAGTTTCATCTGGACTGATTCTGACGTAGTTGTATTATCGCCATGAAATTGTTGTAACTCGATCATTGTGGTTTCTACTTTTTCTTGTAGCTGGCCAAAATAATCTTTTTTGAAGTAGTCAGACGTTTGCCAGAAAACTTCTTCTGTTTCTATTAAGATCGCAGTGTGTTGGTTTGCTACTTCTTGGATGTTTTTTTCTAGTTGTTTTAATTTTATATTTATATATTCTTTGGATATGTTGTTAGTCTCCAATGAATAATTGATTGACGCCAATTTTTGATACATTTGATGCAAGAGGCCATCTTGCCGTTTGAATAGCCTTTTGTTGTTGATATCTTCGGTTGTCGTTGCATTTTCATCTGAACTGGTTTTTTGCTGTTCAGTTTGCCTTGTTGAACTCGTTGTTGCGGTATTTAGGCGTTCACGAATATCCGCTATTAATTTGTGGTATACGTCTGTAACTTTCTTCCGTCTTTCCATATATGCATGGCCCTTTTCTAGAGGTGGGGTCATGGCCAGGATTTTCTCATCATTATCGACGTAGTCGTTATAAATCGTCTTTAGAGTTGCAACCTTTCTTCCAAATATATCGTCGATTTCCTATCCTCCCCGTCTTTACGGTAGTTTGTTTCCATTTGAACGATTTTGTCACCTGTTTCATCTTTTTGCTGGAGTATGCTTTTCATTTTTGTTGTTTTGCTGTTGATATGTACAGGTGCTTTACTTAAGGTTTGTTGTTGTTCTTAAGTTTTGTTTTTTTACTGTTGTTAATGTAAACTTATCGTGTTCAACTTAGTGATGACGGTTGTTTTAATGGCTCGAAGGACCAATGCTTAATTTCAGATGATATCGAGCTTACCGCTGGTGAGGGCTCACTATTTCTGAATTAAAATTTTTTGAAAACAAAACTAAAACGTTACTGATATAATTTCGTTCTGGTTTATTATTGAGAATTTAGTTCTTTATATACAAAAAATAAGTAATAAAATTTATTTTAGTGCTAAAAACGTTGTATTATTGAATTTATATGTCATTAGCCAATTTATATCATTATTTGATGAGTAAGCTTATACATTATGCATGCTACAAGCATGCTTACTTGTATACATACTACATTACAATTATAATATTTGTGCAGATCGATGCCCTGTTGATGTTGAACTCGACAGCAAGGTAAAAGAAAAACAAATTGATATTGTTATGCGTGCGGATGTGTATATAGTAGGTTTATCCGCAACCGTGAGGACAATCCGCATCGTGCAAACAATTTGCCATAATGTGGATGAGATTTATAAATCCGCATCCGACACTCATCTACCAGAAATTAATGCGATTAATCCACGGATTGCGGATACTCGCGGGTATTACTATTCGATACAGGACTCTAGTACACAATCGAGTAAATTCAGTGTGGTAACGAAAAAATTCTTGTAACTTTAAACAATTTTGATTTCGTGCTAAACTTTAAACCATTTCTATTCTCAAAATACTGATAGTGTCGTGTCACTGGAAAATAACAAAATGATAGGAACTTTAATTTTAGCATTCAATTTTATGTAATCAGTACAAAAAGAGACCTCGACATATTTGAAATTATCCATTAGCCTTCCATATGATTGCAAAAAGTCACGGTCGTTATATTTCACATCTTCCCGTAATTAATAATAACTTTTAAATTTTTTATTTACTTTTATTCTAACGGGTGATTTTTTAAGAGCTTGAGAACTTTTTTTTAAAAAAAAACGCATAAAATTTGCAAAATCTCATCGGTTCTTTATTTGAAACGTTAGATTGGTCCATGACATTTACTTTTTGAAGATAATTTCATTTAAATGTTGACCGCGGCTGCGTCTTAGGTGGTCCATTCGGAAAGTCCAATTTTGGGCAACTTTTTCGAGCATTTCGGCCGGAATAGCCCGAATTTCTTCGGAAATGTTGTCTTCCAAAACTGGAATAGTTGCTGGCTTATTTCTGTAGACTTTAGACTTGACGTAGCCCCACAAAAAATAGTCTAAAGGCGTCAAATCGCATGATCTTGGTGCCCAACTTACCGGGCCATTTCTTGAGATGAATTGTTCTCCGAAGTTTTCCCTCAAAATGGCCATAGAATCGCGAGCTGTGTGGCATGTAGCGCCATCTTGTTGAAACCACATGTCAACTAAGTTCAGTTCTTCCATTTTTGGCAACAAAAAGTTTGTTAGCATCGAACGATAGCGATCGCCATTCACCGTAACGTTGCGTCCAACAGCATCTTTGAAAAAATACGGTCCAATGATTCCACCAGCGTACAAACCACACCAAACAGTGCATTTTTCGGGATGCATGGGCAGTTCTTGAACGGCTTCTGGTTGCTCTTCACTCCAAATGCGGCAATTTTGCTTATTTACGTAGCCATTCAACCAGAAATGAGCCTCACCGCTGAACAAAATTTGTCGATAAAAAAGCGGATTTTCTGCCAACTTTTCTAGGGCCCATTCACTGAAAATTCGACGTTGTGGCAGATCGTTCGGCTTCAGTTCTTGCAGGAGCTGTATTTTATACGGTTTTACACCAAGATCTTTGCGTAAAATCTTCCATGTCGTCGAATAACACAAACCCAATTGCTGCGAACGGCGATGAATCGACATTTCACGGTCTTCAGCAACACTCTCAGAAACAGACGCAATATTCTCTTCTGTACGCACTGTACGCATTCGTGTGGTTGGTTTAATGTCCAATAAAGTAAACTGAGTGCGAAACTTGGTCACAATCGCATTAATTGTTTGCTCACTTGGTCGATTATGTAGACCATAAATCGGACGTAAATCGCGAAACACTTTTCGAACCGAACACTGATTTTTGTAATATAATTCAATTATTTGCAAGCGTTGCTCGTTAGTAAGTCTATTCATTATGAAATGTCAAAGCATACTGAGCATCTTTCTCTTTGACACCTTGTCTGAAATCCCGCGTGATCTGTCAAATACTAATGCATGAAAATCCTAACCACAAAAAAATCACCCTTTACAACTCAAGTTTTCTACAAACTATAATTTTTTAGGATTAATTACTTTGTAGTGGTTACTTGCCCTTAAATATTTTTATTTATTATTTTTAAACACATACACGCACAACACTTAAATTATTATTATTTTACTGGGTGTCTCAGAAGTGGAGATAAAACGAAGAAAAGTGATATGGGTGCTCATTTCTATCCAAAATATCCAAACAAAGTTACATCAAACTGTTGATGGTTCCAAAGTTATTCAACGTTTAGTGTTTTTTGGTGAAATCGCAAGTGCACCTAGACCAAGAGTTCTTTTGTTCAGCTTTCTTTTTAATTCTACCTTGAAGAGTGTTCCTTTCCAATGAAATCATTTTTATAAACTTGTTATCTCCTGTCAAATAAAAAACAATGGTTTTGTGAAGTATTTTTCCCACTTTTAAGTGACGCTGACGGAAAAGCAATGTACTACAGAAAGTTGACCAACTATCAGAAAAAGATGCACACTAATGCGAATTTTAAAATGGATCACGCAAAAGCAGAAAGTTTTTTTATCACTTTTTTACAAAGTGTGTTGTGTTTATTCAAGTGTTAAAATCAGAGATAAGCGTTTACACGCCATCTAATTATTTTTACATGATCGTGTCTACAACTTGTAGACAACGTCAACTACCAGTCGATAACGTCAACTACTCGTAGACAACGTCGACAACTAACTTGTAATTCAAGCTAGTAGTGATTGTATGATTTATATATTTTGAATTTTTGTTCCCTGAGGTTTTAGTAAATGCAAATCATTATTTAAATATAATTCCAAGTAATTTATACTGTGTTACGCCGAATTTTTCGGCTAAATTTCTGACTAAACTAAATAGCCGTTAGTTTCCACTAGTGATTGATTCCTGTATAATATTAAACGGATACTGTGTCTAGTATTTAATTCTAAATTGCTTTCTTAATTGTTACTTATCAACCATCAGTAATAAAAACTTCGACAATAAGTGGTGGAATTTTAGAGGTACAGTAGCCAGTAATTTAGTGGAAAAAATATATTAGGTATTAGGCATTTTAACTTCAGACTAAATTCTAAAGTTTTTCTAAAAATAGTAAAACAAATTAATCCCTATATCTGATGCTGACAACTGACTGACATTTGACCAAATGAAAAAAATGTAGAGTTGAATTGACCTATAAATATTTAGTTCACTAACTGACATATAATCAGATACACGCGTTTATTTGGTGCATTGATAAATTAATTTAATAATGCAGTAAAATGTCAAAACATTCGCAGAATAAAACAAATTTTATCAAATTGACATAGTAGTTGATATATTTCTTGCTTAAATGAGATCCAGATACATTAAGGATGAGACAGAATTGACTGATGAAAACGTATGCTAAATGCTTTAGCATAAATTTATGCTAAATTTATTTTCAGGGTTGTGATTGCTTTTTGTTTATGGTTACATTTTAGATGTGTTCGTCCTACTAACCATGCAAGATGTTGCGGGGTGGAGCATGTACTCACTATAATGACAGATTTAATTGCGATTGTTGTAAAATCGGGTATACTCAATGAAAATTTAATTAGTGGTTAACGTTGTACGGATTACCATATTCATGTAGAAATTAAGGCCATAGGCGGCAAAATTGTTTCAACAAAAAGCCGTATAATTTAGAAAATGATTCTCGGTAATATTTTAACGTCGATGCATCCACTTATAAATAAATTTTTAAGTCGTCCGGTTATCCCATTTTTTTAACTTGTGCATTCGACATCGTCGCTTAGAAATCGATAATAGCAATCAAAAGGAACATATTACTTGTCTTCAAAAATGTCTTCCATCATCTTTGAAATTCAGCCTAAAGTTGCAAAATCAAATCGGACGATTATGTGCATATAAGAATCAATTAACAATTGTGCCGATGATTTGCGTCAAACCGTTATGCCGATGATAATTTGGACCTACACCTGGAAAGTAAATACGAAGTGAAATTCAGAAGTAGTCACGATTCACCCACTTAGACAGTAGAAACTCAAGTAACGGATAAATAAACAAAGAAATATTTTATGAATACTCGTAAATTTCAAAACATTTCCATTAGATTCTAGTTAAAATTTATCAAAACATTTCTATTTAAGCATTTTGTTGATAGTACTGAACAGTGACATTTAAAGTAAAGCCTTAAATAAGTGAGTTATTTGTGTACTTAGGAATAATTATTATAGCGTTATATAATCACGTTGCTCGAAATTTGTGCCGTGTGACTATGCTGCATTAAAACCACTTAAACATTGTTGGGCCTTAACTGTTATGTGAAGCTTTAACCACAAAACATTTTGCCTATTTACTTTTGAAAACATTTGAAGATTGCATTAAGCTTCAGCTTAAATATATTGGAGTTGTAGCACGCGTTCTGTAGATGGAATGCATTGGACGGAACTACTCACCAATAGATTTCTCAAAATATTTGGGAAAATCGTCTGAGATGCGCCAAATATTATCCCATTTAATGGGGGTTCGCCGGAGCGCCAAAACTGACACCGGTTGAAAATATTTCAAAACCCCTACTTCAATTAGCAAGATATGACGAACACTTTAAAATTATTCTTTATTTTGGTGCAATAGTGCCTAAGTTATTCGCTAGAACTAGGAAACAACTCCATGCTATAACGATGTAAGAACCAAATAATTGAAGATATCAATATTAATTGTGTTTCTTGATGCTTGATCTAATCCGGTTCAGTTTTTTTTAATCCATGCCATCTTTTCTGGAGTCGAGGTACTCCCTGCTCTTTCGCGGTTCATTTTTCCGTCTTACTTTACGCAGTTACTGAAAAATCGAATGTACGGCTATAGGACCAATTTAAGTTACCTTCTGCGCATTGCATAGCTCCATGCCAGCCTATAGTACAGGACATGGAAGATGGATCGGCCCATGAATTTTGCACGCCGATAGGGGGTCGTAGTTGTGTTCCTTTTAATCATAGATCGTAATCTGTTTATGAAAATTTCCTTTTGTATCCTGCCATTATCGGGATTCGAACCCGGTACCGCCCGCTCTAAATGCCAAAGCTTTAACCGCAGCAATAGAAAACCAGAGGCAGTAACCCAATCAGGAACGCTTTCCCAATTAGAGGGTATTTCAAACCCTACATCGCATGTACAGCGAAGGCGAAGTCCCTGGTCATCCGAGGAGAGCTGGCTGATCTGGCAACTTGATATAGGCGCCGATAATGTAATTGAAATGGTGACAAGTTCACTCTGTATCGTATTTTAAAAAGGTATCGTTTGCACTTTTATCATGTGCTACATATATTAGATGTTTCATCCGCCGATCATGAAAAAGGGTTTTGCCAATATAAGCTGTCCCGAAACTAAGAAAATCCTAAATTTTTTAACAACCTTTTATGGAGCGACAAAACATGCTTTAAAAAGGAAAGAATATTCATTATTTACAATTTACATTATTGAGCCCGTGTAAATCTAAAAGTGTGGCTTAGGCATTTCCAACACCTATTTCGAGTGAACATGTAGGTGGGACTGGTCCATGGAAAATTGATTGGTCGATTTGAACTACCACGTTGGATCAACGGAAAAGTCTATCGAACTCTCCTACAAAATTACTTCAATCCAAGTCGCTGGATAAGAAGGGGAAGCACCATTCCATGGCCATCGCGGTCTCCTCCTCCATCGTAATGAAATTGGATAGGAAAAATATTCCCAGCGACAAAAACACTATGAATTTTTTTTCCTAATTCCTTTTTCCTATAGGAAAGCCAGAATCGACCTGCAGGAGATACGGCCACCAATAATCGGAGCGACAAATATTATTAAAAACAAAGAAGGGGCGTTTCGACAGATTAAGATTAATTTGATACTTTGATATTGATTATGTATGTTGGCAAATAGTGTACCCTTCAAACACTTAGTTTAATTATGTTGTTCTATTTCTGATAAAGCACCTATTTAGCACTCGAAATTTTGTTAAATTCATTTTTTTTTAAAACACAACTAACTGATAAAAAATTTGATTCAAAACATTCCGTTTCTAAATAGTCTTAGATAGTCTTAGCGTGATACAATTTTAAAATCTGCATTAGCGTCTCTTATTTTTCTGTTATTTTATCAAATTTCATGAAGTGCATTGTTTTTCCGTCAGCGTCAATTAAAACGTACTACATTTTTTAGAAAACAAAACAACTTCACAAAACATTGCAATTTATCGTGTCCGTCACGCCAGGCGGAACCAAACCAACTATGGCACAAGTAGCACTATATGATTTTTCAGCCGGTTCCGGTCAAAAGCTGATAAAGCTTATAATTCCAGTCAAAAGCTGATAAAGCAAGTCAGAACCATACTACAGCCAAACCAACTATGACACAAGTAACACGATGCATTGTGCATCATTGTGTTTTTTACAATTTTTCAGCCGGAATCTTACAAATCCAGCATTACAAGATTTTTCGGAAAAAGCCTTATAATTCCAGCCGAAACCATACCCTCTATAGCTAAACTAACTAGGGCACAAGAAGCACAATGGATTGTGCATCATTGTATACTGATTGTTTTTTTTATCCGGAACCTTATAAGTCCAGCTGAGATCTAATCCTTTCTAAATTAGAATCTGATGCCAATCACTATAACGGTAGAATATTGTGTAGTCTATTCGAAAATGTGTTTGAGAACCTGTGGACATCTCTACGATCGGCGGTATAAAAATCTTAAGTTTTTTGACCAGGACTTGTAAATATATTTAGCTCTTTCTTTATTAAACTTGAAATAGTTATCAAAATTGTGAAGTTTCTAGTATCATTAAAACATAGTAAAACCCATCATAATTTTATCATATTCACTATAGACTCAGTAGATTGGATGTTCTATTTGAAAATGTTAGTGAAACCCCGTGGACATCTCCAAAATTAGCTGGAATATTATTTGGAACCCGTCAAAAATGCTCAATTTCTAAATATAATTTTCAATAGAACGAAACTCAAAAATATACTTTACTTACATCTTAGTAATAGGTATATGCTTTACCTTCGCTAAAATGTCAGCTAAAATCTGTAGATATTTCTAGATTCAACGACACAGCATTTAGAATTAGTCCAATTTTATAATTTTATTTTGAAAATAAATTCCAGTAGGAAAAATAACAAATTTAACAGTGTAATTTTTTATTAATTTTTTTAGCACAAACTTCACTATCATCAAATTTACTAGTTTTAGCTTGACCAAACATTTCATCTTGAAGATAACAACGATGCTATCAAACGGACATGTGCTGATAGTGGTTATGCCGCTTTTATCCGTACCGATATGCCTTTTTTTTAAATCGATATTCGGTCGTCCTGAATCGGTTATTCTATCTTGCGGTTGCAATATGGCGGTTTTCGGTATAGCTTCTATCTTGCGGTTGCAATATGGAAGTTTTGCTTCTACGCTTTTTATTTCCAACTCGCTTTGTGAGTTATGGAATTATAAGGTACCGGCTGAAAAATCATAAAATGCACAATGATGCACAATACATTGCGCTTCTTGTGTCATGGTTAGATTGGCTGTAGAGAGTATGTTTCCGGCTGGAATTATAATATTTCTGCCGAAAAATCATATTGTGTTGGATTTATAAGGTTCCGGCTAAACAATTATACAAAGCACAATGATGCACATTGCATCGTGTTACTTGGTTTGGCTGTAGTATAGTTCGGTCTGGCTTTACAATGTTTTGGCTGGAGTAATAATGTTCCGGCTGAAAAGCATAAGTGCACAATCCATTGTGCTCCTTGTGCCATAGTTAGTTTAGCTGTAGAGGGTTTGGCACCGGCAGAAATTATAAGGTTTCTACCGACAAATCATATAGTGCTGGATTTATAAGGTTCTGACTAAAAAATTATATAAAGCACAATGATACACATTGCATCGTACTACATCGTACTGTACATGTGCCACAGCTGGTTTGGTTCCGGCTGACGCGACTGACACAATTTATCACCATTGAAGTGTCATGTAAAATATGTGAAAATTATATACGAGTACACTGTTGGAAAAAGTTGTAAAATATCCGTAAAACCCTTAAAATCATTTTCGGATTTTTTCTAAAATAAATCAAAAAATTAGTGAAGGGTAAGGGAAACATATTCGGGTGTATTCTGTTCATATGGAAGATGTTACATTGGATTATATTTTATAAACGCATTTCGAAAATAATAATTAACATTACAAATATTATTTTAAGACTTTTATTTTCATTGTTATTTTTGAACTAGAATGTAGTCTTGTAATTACATTTTGGTGTTCGAAATAAACCCTTAGTCCAAATACCTTAAATCCAATTAATCCTATTCATTTTTTCTCTTTTTTGCCAAAAAAGTCCGTCAATGTTGTTGTAAAATATACATCATGATTATTATCTCAAGGGTATGTTAGAGAAATAAACTTTTTTTTATATATATATTATGTATTTCTCTTATTTAATCATCAAGAACATGGTAACAGAAAGACTACAACTATATATTGAAAAAATCATTCATTCAAAAAACCATCACATAAGATTACTGAAATATTTAATATTATATTTCCTTCATTTTCCAGTTTTCTTCTTAGTGTGGTTTTTTACATTTTATCTTTAATTTTTATGGATGGATAACATAATAATAAATATGATGGAGATACATAGTACGAGCATTAATATTTTCCATTTATATTTTATTCTTCCTTCCTTCAGAAACTAGCTATATAAAAATTAATTTAGATTTACGGTAATCCCAAACTTTTGCTGGATTTTTATTCATTCTAGTGTGAAAATAAAATACAAATGGGATTGTTTTATATTGGGGATAACAAAGTAACAAACCATAATGCTTTTACACAGCAACAAATCGAAATGGTTCAGTTAACAAGTTATAATACGCAAATGCAAGGGCAAAGCAAATACATTTACTCTTTACAATAAAATTGATTTCAAATACATTTTTCTTATAACATATTATTTCATTGCCACTAGTATTTTTCATATTTAGTGATTTCGGATTTTGGAAAGAACGCCGTATTTTTGCTGAAATCCAGAGTTCGAACATTTTCATTAATCCGTACTATACTGTTTACTATGTAAAAGAAGTTATAAGAAATTATCTTTGAAGCTCAGTACTCTCTAAAACATTTGCCTTATGCCTGCCTTAGGCTGAGCAGTAGGCAAATCATTCAGTTGACATTATCGAGACTTCTAAATTTTTTAAATTCTATTGACAATAGGCTACTAATATGGAGCTGTTTCTTAATCGTGATCAAAGTGTATCAAGCAATTTGGCATCGTACAATTTTAGAGGAATAGATTCTAACTTGAACTTGTGAGCTTTATCTAAACCATTGGACATACCGAACAGATTCTGCTTCGGCTCACAAAGCGGCATTGACTTAATTATAGAGTCGCGGAAAGTTGACGAATTTTATCGACATCAAGAAATGACCATCATATTCTCCGAAATTTTAATCCTCTAAACATTTTGAGCATTTACTGCTGCTAAACGTGTTACTTATAAATTTATAAAATGTTCAAATGATTATTAATATTATTATTTTAAAAAAATATTTCAGTAAAGAATTCAAATCAATTATGGCAAATGCTAGACGAACGTATCACCTGGTTAACGTATTTTAAAATATCCTATAGTTAATCGTCGACATTAAATCAAACGAAAGTAGACGGTGACTACTGTCACGCGATCAACAAAAAGTTGTTAATACATTCTTCCTATACTTTTAAATGTTGAAGCTGATATAGGTAGCAGTGTAATAACTATCGCCCTGCAAATATCACCAAAATAATATTCCGGGCTGCCTGTATTATCTGTAGTAGAACAAGAAGAGATGGCCACCACAATCAAAAATTTAAAGCTCACATCGTCGAAAGGAGTTGATAATATTATGGTAGGAATAATTAAATAACTTACGCCCTAGTTATGCCTTGCGAAGACATTTCAAAGTAATTTTTTTCCGACAATTTTTTACACATAGCTAGAAATTTATCGAAGAGTCCAAACTCATGTGACTT
Organism: Nephrotoma guestfalica; assembly: GCA_963691935.1. Classification (NCBI taxonomy): domain Eukaryota; kingdom Metazoa; phylum Arthropoda; class Insecta; order Diptera; family Tipulidae; genus Nephrotoma; species Nephrotoma guestfalica. The sequence goes on along the minus strand of OY829915.1, from coordinate 80,491,766 downwards.
GTGTGGGCGTGAATGGTATTTTGAGGCCTGAAACCGGTTTTAAATGAGTCATTTGCTGCAACAGTGACACAACTCAAAATTCACTCATTTCTAAGATATTCGAATTAAACGATTCCCAATAATTCATATTTTTATTATTTTCTATCACAACATACTCTTTTATGTGGTTATTTTTAGCAAATTAGGTGAAATTCCATATAAAAATTAACATTTTAAGATATTGGAAACTATCCTAAGCAAAATTGCAAAATATTAAAGAATTATAAAAATTGCGATCCGACTGAGGATGTAGGAAAAAAATAAAAAATTTATTTTACTAATTAGAATGAATTTTTATTTACTTTTGAAAAACGCCATTTTTACAAACAATTTTGAGTGATATTTTCAAATCGCTCTACCAAAAAATTCAAAATTTTGGATTGTGTCACTCTTGCGGCAAATCAGCGATATGCACCTACATTGATAGGTGTTATTTTTATTTATTATTAAGTGTTTTTAACGTTTTTTTAATTGGTTTATGATTTATTTAATTAAATTAACTTTCTCTCTAATTATTAATAATGCACGGTGAAAATTTGTACTTAATTTTCAATTTCAAATAATATAAATAAAACATATTTTTTGTAGACTGGTTTAAAGGAGTGTGACATCATATGTGTTACGGCATGGCAAAGGGAAAATGTTTTTTTTAATTTTTCTGTTTCGTTTTCGTTTATAACGACAAGTAAATCTTTGATGTGATATGCCTCGGCCTTTCAATATTGACTATTTTTAGATTGCTTACTGCTGGCACTATTTTTTATGAAACAATTTATCTGGCTAATAATAATAATAATAATATTTCTCACAACAGGGTCGCAATTTCATGGGAACGTCAAACACGAGTATCGATTGATTTGAGTTCTAAATATTATTAAACGATTTGCTCAAGCACCAATTACGTAAGAAGCCTTCCGCTAAACCTTGATCTTTTTTTGATTGAGTGAAATGTGCGGAATTGTCTCAGTAATCTGTTTTTAGACAGTAAACTGCTGAACATGCATAAATTAATTTTTACGTACGAATTGGGTTGAATTTTAATTTTAACAAATACAAATTTTAGTTTTGGGGAAGCTGATTTTGACTGGGTCATCTCTTAGCGGATTAAAACCAAATTTGGTTCGGCTATGGTGAATGGAGGATAATTCCTTGGCCGATTATTTTCAAATTTATTTTGTAGAAAAATCCAGAACTTCACCCGGAATTTATGTTGAAATCTCAATTCAGCTCAACATACCAGATTCGAACATAATTAGTTAAAAAATTGCCTAGCACGGCCCAACTCCAGAATTTCACTAAAATACATTTTTAAATCGCCGCCCAATTCTGAATACCTGATTTCACAATTTTTTTTTCTGGTATGGCCAAGTTCCATTCGAAATGATTGAAGTTCTACACTTCATCAAAAAGACACGTTAAAATCCCAAAGTAAGCTGACCTTTTTATTAGAATCCTACCTCAGCTCTGCAAAGTTATCGGTTGGGAAACGGCCTGGTTCCATTCATTATAGCCGAATCCCACAAATTTTGTCAAATTTGGCTTTGCACACCGAATTTGACCATCATTTGTTGAGGGATGGCCTACCAATTATACTTGGTAATAAAACGAATATCCCTATCTAAGTAATTACAAACTACTTGAGACAAAGTTCTAATTGCAATAGAAGTGAAAAAACTGGCAACCTCAAACGAAACTAGTTTAATTCTACCGAGTTCTTAACCGACTAAGTCGAAAAGAAATTAGTATAATCATTGAAAAAATTTTGAAATAATAATAATAAATTAAAACACAAGTTTTTTTCTTTAATTTTAATTTAAATAAACTTTTATTTAACTAAAAGTATTTTTTTATTTACTGGTAAGTGATGCGTGGTTGCTATGCTGCTCCGCCGAAATCACAAAATTGAATAGGCAGAAAGCTTTTTATTTTTTCATCATCTTGTCTAAATGCAAAAAATCAAAACTCGATTTTCTGGTTTTTAAATTCGATTACCATGCACCAAAGTATTTTGGTGTAAAAAAATGTTTTAGTAAACATAGACGTTTTTCATGCCATCTCTTGTGCGATAGCATGGTGGTATATAAGTGCATTATATGACTTTCCAAAATCAATGTTTATGCATCTCCAAATGATTTGATTGTAGAGGTATTATCATGAAATTGTTGTGTAACCAAAATATAATTTTTCAATCATAATTTGCTTACACAAATTTCATTATGTACAAGTGTCGTACAACGACTATATATGTACAAGTTGTTATGTACATTACTCGTATTTTCGTATACAAGACTGTTGTATCTTTATATGGGGAATTGTCCATTTATAAAGAATTACTTCCACGGAGAAGTTTACGTTACGAACTATTTGTGCGGAGTTTCTTATAGTTGAACAAACTATTCGATACACCCTCTTTATGTTTTTTTGGTAAACCATAAAGAATCGGAGCAGATAAATTCATGATAGAGTACTTCCAACAAGTTACTGACCGAAATCTTAAAAGACCTAGTTGGATCACTGCCAAGCTCTATTGCTTTGCTTGAATAAAAGCTACCAAGCTCTATTGCTTAAAATTTCTGATTTTATTACAGACATCGACTCTTGTGAGCACGTAGTTGTATTGTCTTTACCGGCTTTACACGCTATCAGGTCATGGCCACGTAATCTTTTCTTTATCCACCAATCACTGAGGTTAGTATTAGGAGAAGTAAGAGCGATAGAAGCAGCAGAAGAAGAGTTTGAAGGAGAAGAAGAGTTGTCAATACCTTTTTTAATTTGTAATGTACATGATTTTAGTTGGGTTGGCTGGTCAAATAAGACAGTTTCAGCATCTACAGCGAGATTCTCGAATTACTGAAGGCTGATTTTACTTGGCGTAAAAGCAAAATTCCATTGCTAATGCTCAGCATTTGAATCTCTGCACTACTGAAGCCGACTGGAGACAAGCTCTTAAAACGTGGATAAAATTCTCACGCCCTGTTATATTCTCACGCTCTTAATAATATGACTAATACGTCGGGTAATTAAATGTACTTCAATTTACCTTGAATTTTGCTAATCAATCGATGACTAATCGAGTATTTGCTATTTACCCCAACCCCCTTTTTATTATTATTTTTTCCGTATAAACAACGAAAGGAGATTAATTTTTATTGCCTTTTTTTGTATCTCCTTTTTTAGTTTCTTTTATTGCTTTTTCCTACTATATATAACAAAAATTTTATTTTTACAAATCAGTCGATACTTCTGATGACTACTGGTCTAACTACTTCTGGTCTAACAAGTCGAAATTATCGAGCGATTTTTAAGATTTTTTTAAATTTTTTTAAATTAAATGTATTAAGCAAATTAAATGTATTAATAAACTTTAAATTCTCATTAATCGAAATAGTTATAGTCATCCTACGTATACAAATTTGTATAGGTATATAATTCAGGTATACAATAAAGAAAGAAAAATATGTTAAATATTCCAGCAAATAAATAAAATAAAATTCATAAGATAGGCGTGGTCACACCAAGATGTCATGATAACCATTGGTCCATATCATTACCATAAGCATAATTTTATAATCCTTTCCAAGAGAAACTTACACAATAATGACTATGCCACTACACAAAAATATCTCTAGTATAGGCGCAAGCGAATTTAAGACTCCACAGTAATTCAAAATATTTATTATTTTATAAATTCCTCTTGGAAACGGTTATAAAATTATCTGTTATGGTCGTGATATGTACCAATGATGATCATGCCATCTTGGAGTCACCAAGGTGTATTTGGTTCGAAATGCTTATTATTTATGAATTTTATTTTATTTATTTGCTGAAATATTTAACATAGTTTTCTATATTGAATAGGTGCATTACTGTATTTCAAATTTAGGTAATTAACAATAATTATAATTAATTTAATTTATTGATAGATACGCAACCTATAAAAATGTGTATACGTAGAATCATACTATTACGATTGATGAGAATTTAAATAGTTTTTTAATAAATTTAATGTGCTTGTAAATTGTTGTGCTCTTAATTTTTTATATTAATCAAGGGAGCTTCTTTTCTACGGAAGTGCAAGATGCAGAATAATGTTTTTTTAATAAAAAATTATCATTACATTTACTTCTATGCCAAAATTAGCTTATTATTTGTGATGTAATCTTAATTCGAAATGGAGCTACATGTTCTATTTACATTTACACTTTCTTGGGATGGCCACAATTTATCCGAGAAACGCACCACTTATTTTCGCACTGACATATTTCGGGAGATATGAACGATTTCATTTAAGTGACTAGAGCCAACATAAATTATCAATTGAGACGATTATCAGAAAGTACGAAAGCCCACCCACTCCACTTACCATTCATCTTTTCATTAAAAAAAATGGTTTTTAAATTTCCCGCAACACTCAACAAGTTGAAATATAATGGTTTTCATTTAATTATGATGACAAAAATGATAATAATATGTGATAACATTTTCTAAAAGACACATAAAAACAAACTTTTTTAATATTAAAATCCATAAATATATTAGTTTAAACAAAATTTATAGAACGTCAATCACAATTAATAATTTTGTGTCCCTGGATTATAATAAATAAATCATTGCATGGGCAAAATACAATCAAAACAAGGAGGGAAACTACCAACATTATAACTTATAACATAAAAAAAACTTTCATGAGAGGTTTTATGGTTTTTGTTATCATTTCAACATCAGTTCCTGGCATAAACGAAGACAGATGGTAACGATTCATAAAGATATAGATAATAATACCAGAAGAAATTCAAGTTTTTTTTCATAAATTTATACGGATATACGAGTATGTACGGTACATGTATAGATACATAATATATATGTTTTTAGTATTTAATTGAACTTTTGTTTTATATTTTTCCTCATTTTCCGGTAAGAAATCAATATTACGAGTATGTGCAATAATAAAATCACAACAAAATAAAAAAAAATATCTTTTAAAGCAGAAACTAAATATCGAGTACAACATAAAATTTTGTTTTTGCTTTAATTTTTTATGTTTAGTTATTATTTTGCATGGTTGTCATTTTTAAATTCTTATTCTTGCTTATTTGGTATTCTTTAGCAAAAACAATAAATAAATATGAAAAGAAAATGTTTTGTTATGAAAATTACAAAATGCACAACATACGAGTATATTCATGCTGGTTTTAAATCGTGCTAAATATACATGTACGAAGAAATATAACACGCCTTTAATATGTAATTTCGTAAAACATGTTGGACAGATTATGTACAATTTATTCCATAAAAGATTTTAGTTTCCGAGACTGTAACAGTAAAATAAAACTATTTTTTAGATTATTTGCAGAAATCCGTAATATGTATATCAAATACAAAAATGGAGGGGAGTATATGGTGTGAACAACACCCTACTTTATTTAATTATGAATGAACACAAATCTCGATTACATCCCACTTGATTTCTAAGCCGCAAAATGCAATTTACCAGAATTATGTTAAAAACTTTTGTTTAAACAAAAACCTTCATCTTCCGCTTAAATTTCACAAAATCTGCAATGACAACTCTTCTGGTAGATTTAATGTTAAATTTATTAGAAATTTATAATTCGTGGTCGGGTTTCAACTATACGTTTCGATATCATTGCAAAAACTAAAATACCTTTTACTACAGGTGCCACTTCCGATACAGGGATTTCGGCCAAATTTCAATGACCTCCCAAATTATAGGAAAAACTAATAACTACTATAAATTACCGGACAAGTGGTGCAGTGGTTAAAGCTTCGGCACTTGGGCCGGGAGGTGCTGGGTTCGAATCCCATCAGAGGCTAGATGCAAATCGAATTTTCATCATCGATTACGATCGGTGATGCTAATAAATACAACTAAGACCCTCTGATGGAGTGCAGAATCCCGTGTCACGCGCCGACCCACCTTCCATGTCAATGTACAGGTTGACATGGAGCTTGCAATGTGCAGGTGGTATACTGTGGTGGAGTTGTGTGATTAGGTGAAGTAGGTGGGTTAATGATGTGGAGTGAATGAGTGGTATCACAATGAACTGGTATCACACTGAAACCTACGTTTAGATTATTATCACGAGAAAGCTTTTAAGGAGACGTACCAATTCCGGTACACATATTTCTTACACGCCACTAGAACCCTTAAATTTATGGCAAAATCTAAATATGAAGTTTCATTCTGATCAGTGAATACGCCTGGACTGTAGAGAAGCCGAATTTTGGTAAAAACCCGTTTTTTTTTTTCAAAAATCGCAATTTTTGTTCAAATTGATCCGACGTGCATGTCGATTCTGGCTACCATAAAAATTCGGAATTTTTCTCCTACATAGGCATAAAAAAATATTGCAGTTTTTTCCTATACAATATTTCCTATGGTTTATTCTGGCATACTCAGGAAAAAAATTTAGGAATTTTTATCGTTAGTTTTAGTGCTCTACTATATGGCACTGAAATAAATTAAAAGAAAACAAAACAATAATATTTCAAAATAAATTACATAAATATTTTAATAAAATAATTAATATACGTATAGAAACAATAAAAATGTCAAGAAATAGATTAGTGCGATACATTGAAGATGATGAAGAGGAAAGAAGAGGACTGTTATGGATTCAACGAAAACGTTTGCGCGGCGGATCTGTACCGTTTAATGGTACATGAACCAGAATTTATTGGTTTATATATGTAGATTGCCACAGGAACTTAAAGTGAGGAAAGGAATTTAAAGTGTTAGTCGCGATGAGCTTTTTAGCAGAAGATAAATATCAATTCAGTGCTCTAATTCTCTAAGCAATAAGATAATTTGTAAACGTGTAAATGATAATTTATCTTGCCTTTTTACAATATTCGCATTCTCTAATATCACTCCAAGATAAAATTTAAAACGGTTACGATAAATAAATGTCAAAATTTAACACCCTCTTATGAGTTATGTAGATTCATATTTAGCTATTTAGCCTTTGAGGGCCTATAACTATAGTTCCCAATTAAATTTCAATAATAATTTTATGTATACAAGTTATTCTAAATATTGTCTATTCACAAACAATAGTTGAAGTTGTTAAGTGTTGTGGTATTGGTACTTTTACAGGTGAATATTTTATGCAATAAATTATCTTAGAATTTTTAAATCGTATTCTCTAAACATTTTTGTTACCCAAGATACTAATATTGACATCAAGCGAAAAAGATAACATTAAACGTCAAATCGAAATTTTAATTAATTTATATCCTTAATAACTCAAAAAATAAATCTCTAGAAATGTAAATTCTTGCATATACATCAAAGCTATCTAGAATCACACATAGCCGCAAAAATCATATTGAAAAATAGCCTGAGTCGGGATAATAAACATACGGTTTGATAAACATACAAAACAAGTCAAATGTTTGAAATCAACATTACAACAGTCAAAAATTTCTTTACTTCGTATGATAGAGACGTATACAATCTAAGTTTTATTTACATTTCATCCGTTGAATTTTGACTAATATTGTAAACGCTGAACCCTGTAAAGGTTCTTTATTCTAAGTACAAAATCACATTACCGTAATTATTATTTACGATATGTTTTTGAAATTCAATCAAATCTGTGTTCTTGCTGCTTTTAAATTTGTATTGTAAGATTAAGTTTCTAATGGTTTAAGGGTTGTACAAAGCAAAGGAAATTTAAAATTTCCCTTTGAAATGGATAGTGATCTCGATAGTAGCTCCCGATAAATAGGTAGAGCAAAATATTTTTTTATTGATTTTTAACTAAAAAGTTGAATGAAAAATTTTACATTAGAATTAAATAAATTAATTATATGCAAAAATAGCGCGCTAAATATAAGTTTTAACATAGAAAATTGCGTGTTCCGGATACAGCTATCGGGTGCTAATAAAAAAACACGGCTAATATCTAAATATAATAGTTAGATTTTGGAATCTGGAATATTTTCTGTAATCCCGGGATTGTCGTACGAGAGTTTTAGAATTTCGAGTAAACTACAAAAACTAAGCGTTTTGAATACCGAAGCTCATTTAACCATCAAATTTAGTTAGTCACAAAGTCACAACGAATTTTTCGAACTACACGAGCTTCTCATCCAATAATTTGTTTGTGTGCCTGAGCCTAAGTCCTCAGGGCACCCAAAACTTATTAATTGAAACTAATATTAATTAATTAATGATTAATTTGTAATCTTTGTAAAATGTATGGGTTAATCTTAAGGATAGCCAACGAGTAGGAAATGAAACTTGGATTAATTACTGTTTCTTTAGAAATCGATTTTATGAAATAGACATCGCGTTTGACCTTAGTGCTAGATAAAAGTTAGTTTTATTGCATAATATAATTAAATTTTTTCACTCATTCATTATTGTTCTAAATTTGTCCTAATTATCAATTTCTCAATCAAGAGACTATTAAATAGTCTAGAATTAAATCATTGTAAGATCTTAAAGATTGTTGAGAGCTACTAGTGCCTCTAAATGAAATATTAAATATTTTGACTTTCTGAAAATTTTTAACTAATTTAGATTTGCCGTCGTATTTTTTGTACTCATCGGTTTTCTTAATTGTGTGCAAGTGTGTGTGACGATCAAGTAAACTATTACGCGTGCACAACAAGTTGAAAGCGTTGCTTGATATGTAGAGAACTGATCCATTAAATGTTGTCAAATTATATATTTGAAACACTTGACTTTTATATTTGTACATTTAGCAACTAAAATGGCTTTTGCAGTAATCCACAGACCATCTTGTTTTAGGATATTCTACTCCTTAAGTCTCCTTAAGACGATCAAGTAAACGATTCGAATGTTTGACTTTACTGAAAGAATATTTTAATTCCACCGATAACAGTCCATTTTTATAAGTTCACAAATTTACATTCTAAATCGAATTTTATTACTTTTTAAGTAAACTATCGCAGTTAATTAAGTTGTTGGAGCTTGAGCTTATTTAATTCTAAAATAAAACTATGAGTTAAAATATCAAAAATTCCAATTAATTATTAATAATATCTAAACGACAGTCTTTTATACATTCATATGCTTGATTATGCCACGATAGATTATTTGTGATACTTTTTGGCATACATTTATCTTACCACTTTACATTTTATCTTGAAAAAAATTTAGAGAATGCGAATTTACGATATCCAATATAAGTCTAGACTTCTACGATAATGTTTTTCGTGTGTAAAAGTTATCACTTTTACACATTGCAATTTATCTTGGTTTTTAGAGAATTAGGGCAATGGTGTTCAACGAAAAAATGGGGTCGTGTTCCTTATATCAGTAACGCAATTCATCAATCTATATTATCTATAATTATTTATAATATACATAATTTTAGGTTCTATGAAAAATTTGGGTTTCCGGAAGTTCTAGCACCTATTAAACGGATTGAGCATGTATATTTGAATCGGCATCAATGCTATTCAATTAATGTGCAATTAGTTAGCATGGGTCGATATATAGGATTTCAATTTCAAATTAAACCATTTAAAGTTCATTGGCAACTTTTTCCTAAACAAAGTAAACCTTTCCAAAACAAATAAAACATTTTCAAATTCAAATAAAACATTTTCAATTTCAAATTAAACTTGTTATAGGTATAGGAAATTCAACTTCTTCAAATTCAAATTAAACTTTTTACCAATCAAATTCAACAATTAAAAAAAATCGGTTTTGCCGTATTAGTTTTAATATTCTAATGAAGAGGCTGCCTGTCAACTGCTTGCGGTAGTTTCATCAACATGTTTGTGATGTAGTTATTGCAGTCGTTTTGAGTTACTGTTCCCAACGCCTCAGTTATAACATTCATATCTTAATGCCCGTTGTTTTCGCTTAGAATTCTTCTGGCAGCCAATTTCACCTACAAGGATTGTGTATGATTTAGGTAATATATAAATGTACATATAAGTAGGTAAATGTACATGATGGGTCGGCGATTGATCGTCGTAGAGGAAGGACGTGTTTTTGTCTCTCCTTTAAATAAATAAATAATTTATTTTAAATGTATTTTAATTAACTAATAAAAAGTATAATATTGATATAGTTGATAATTTTAATAAATAATAATTTCAATAATAATTTGCGTGAATTTAATAAGTGAAGTGAATAGTTGTACGTATTGCATATTTATTTTAATCTGTGTATGGTGCGCTTGTGATGGTATAGAATATGTACATAACAATTTTCGTTTATATGTACATATTTTGATACCGTTGCTTGAACGCAACGTACGCAGTGTATGTAAATCTTCAATATGTATGACTTTTTTGATTCCACTGGATGCCTAAGATAAGTGTTTTTCATTATTTTAATTCATATTTTTCCGAAATAAATTTTAATTATATAAAATATGTATTTAACTGTTTCTATTTGCGTAAACGTGTTAAGAGAGGAGCGTAAAATGAAATACCATTTCATTTATATGTTTTGGTTTAGTATATTAAATATATACATACATTTCTATTTTTTGTTTTTGCGCTTGTAGCGTGAGTGAGAACTGAGAATAGATTATTATGATCATTCTTAGTGTTTTATAATTTATCCCTTCCAAGTTTCAACTAAAAAAGAATAAACAGGAAATAGACAAATAAAATACATAAAACAAAATTTTGAGGGGATAAATATATGACGAAATTGGATAGAAACTAAACAAGCATGATCGTGGTTATTCTGTACTTTTCGTTTTCTCCTTGACAGATGAATTCATTCATTCATATACACCCATCCTCCGATTTACACGGTAGATTGGTTCCGCGGAAAACGTATTATCGCATTCATATATACAGATCTTTGTAGAAGTATAAATTAATAATTTATTTATTTGAATTTTAGGTTTTAGTGTAAAATTAAATTAAATTTCTTAAATTTCTTTTGAACGTGAAAATAATAATTTAACGAATTTTGGAACTCTAGTTTAGGACATGTAGAGGTAGGCGGCTGTGATCGAATTGGAATTGTTGGCTTAACTTTATTGTTGGCTTAACTTTATTGAGTACATTTGAAATGCAGTCAAATTTGCTATATGTAGATAGTTTTTCGGGATCATGCACTTTTTAATTAAATTTTTTTCTAGATTATTTGGAAGACTGTAAATTGGTAAAGGTTTTGGTTAACTTGTTCTAGACTGGACAAATAATTATCGACGTATGTCGATTATATAATTTATAATTTATTTAATGCTGTTGTAGATATATATATGTATGTGTGTATGTATATGTGTATGTGTGTATGTGTGTGTGTATGTATATGTGTATGTATGTATATATATGTGTATATATGTATGTATATATATATATGTATGTATGTATGTATATATATATGTATATGTGTGTGTTTATGTATATATATATACAATAGTTAAATATCGTAGATTAATTTTTAATATGTTATTTTAATATTTTCTGATTTATTTATTTTATAATTATAGCATTGAACCATATAATTGGGTTATTTTGATTATCATGGATCCTACAGATGTGCTAGCTACTTATTATTAATTCTGTTATCTTACAGATTCCTGATTACTTAATTAGTTTTATTTAATTTTGGTTGAATTTGTTTAGGTATTGGGGATTCTAAAGCTGTGAAAAACATTCATTATTAATACATTACCTTACAGATTCCAGATTAGCTGTTTTTGGAACCAGTTTTCGTTTGGTCATTTTCTATTTTTATAAATAAACATATTTGTATTAGATTAGGGATGACAAGGACAAGTGACTTTCATAAATATTTTTTTATAAATAAATCCATCAAATCAACAGACTTAGAAGTTAGGAAGGCCGTGCGTGCCTTTCCTGGATTCGATTTATTTTATTTGTTTTATGAGAACCAAATTAATTTAGTTAATACTAATCGTTACTTTACATTAATTTTATTCAAGTATAATTTTATTATATTGTAGATATATTGTCCTAAATATACTAATGAATTTTAGAGTTATTTTGAATATAGTTCAAATAACTTTGGTTTCAGGAAATTCTACTGTAAGTTGCGAAGTTGCAGAATGATTAAATTAATAAACGTTTCAATTATTTAGGAAGCCGGAAAATATGAATTTAGAATTAAATTTCAGGAAATTTACAGATGCTTGTGAATTAATGCTTCATTGTAATTGCTGATTGTGTAGTTTAGAATTGTGTTGTCATTTTATTACTAACGACTTTACATAGGTGTCTGTAACGGGTTGAGTCAACCAATTTTGGTTAGGAAGCCGAAAAGTATTAATAGAATTAAATTTCAGGAAAATTCCAGATGCATGTGAAATAATAATATTTTTTCTTAGGTTGCCGTTTTAAAGAAGCAATTGTTGAAGACCAATACCATCGTTATCCATTAACCTATTAAGCCTTTATCCTTCATCTAGTAGATTGGAATTGTGTTGTCTTTGTGTTACTAACTATCGGCTATACCTAGGTGTCTGTAACCGGGCCGATTCTGTCCCACTTAACTAACCTATCCAATCCTTCGGTTTTGTTATGTGTAAAAAAGGGTGTACGGTGGACCCGGCGTCATCCGGGAACTCTAGCCTAAGAACTTGGTCGTACATTCAAAATCAATCAATCAATCAATATAAGTAGGTAAATGTACATATTATATAGGTATATTATTAAATACTTATTTTCGAGAAAACTTATTCAATGGGATTTAACATAGGTGATAAGGTGAAAGAAAAATAAGCTTAGCAGAACTTGAATTGACGAGCTCTGGGACTTCCGAGGTTTTATAGATCGCAGCGTTGGCTGAGCATGAGCAAAACTTGATGCTATTACAATTTGAGTTTGGAAGTATATTATGGTGTATAACACCTCCAACATAACAGCAGCAATCAATGAAATGTTTCTTCCGCGAACTGTGGATACCACAACAGTTGCACTAGTTCCTACACGTGATCTGGCACGTGTATTCCTTAATTAAGGGCATAAGTTCTTCTTTAACCAAGCGTCCGTGGTTCGTTTATTCGATCGAACTCAATTGCAGCTTTTTTTAAAGTTATTTTCAATTTCTTTAATGAACTGGCTACCGTTTGTATACTCAAATGTATATTTTTATTTTCGTATATTTTGTCCTTAATTGACGTCAGCATGATGCATGGATTTGTTTCTACAGCATCTTCCACAAATTGCAAAACTTCTTCAGTAACTTTTTCAAATTTTTTTCCACCACGCTTTTCAATTATAATTTCTTCACCATCTCGTTTGTATTTGTACAAAATTGATTTGGCGGTATTAATATTTAAATTTGCAATAGCAGCGGCTTCAGCTATTATTTTATTTTCTTCATACTGCTTTATAAATATTTTTTTCTGCTGTTTTTCTGCTGAAATAATTGAATATTTTTCGCGTCTAAGAACGGGGATGTCAGATGTCAATAATGATTGGAGACCTAATTCCAAAACAAGATAAACACTGGAAGTTTATTTTATGCCTTGTTGAAATGATAGATTTGTTGCTTGTTAATAAGTTTTCTTCAGAAAGTTTAATTAGTTTAAGAATTTTAATCAAAAAGCACAATTGAATGTACATTTCCTTGTTTCCAGATACGCTAAAGCCAAAATTTCATTTACTCACCACTACCCTTCTATTCTACAACAATCTAAATATTATTGGGGATTTCGATATGAAGCCAAATATAAAGAATTTAAAACATATGCCAGAACAATTACCTCTAGAACTAACGTACTTCTTAGTTTGGCAAAAAAATTTCAGTTAAAATTTGCGCACCTCTTATTAAATGAGGATTGTCCACGTTTAATTTTAAAAGAGCAACAAACATAAGTGCTATTTTAGCACTATTAATCAAAAATTAACTAGTTGTTTAGGTAATGCGACTCTTAGTAGTTATAATATGATCGAGTACTTGGGAACTACTTATCAAACCGGATTTTACTTGACTATTAAATATGCCAATAGCGTTAGTTTGTTTGAAATTAAACAAATTCATGTAGTGAAAGATACATTGGATACATTGTTGGTTTTAGATGAAATTCTTGTAAAACGTTTTCAAAAACATGTAATGGTATAAGAAATCGATGAAAATAAAATGGTTATTTCTGAAAACCTAATACATAAATTGGAATATTTCAAATCTCCACCATTAAATATAATTAAAACCCAAAATGGGAAATAATATTTTCGTTTAAAACCAAATTTTTAATCTAAATCTAATCAGTTTTTAAATATAATTAATTTAAATTTATCTTAAAAAAATAAACTTTTCAAAATCATTTGAATCAAAAATTCAAAAATGGGTGATTTTTTAAGAGCTTGAGAACTTTTTTTTAAAAAAAAACGCATAAAATTTGCAAAATCTCATCGGTTCTTTATTTGAAACGTTAGATTGGTCCATGACATTTACTTTTTGAAGATAATTTCATTTAAATGTTGACCGCGGCTGCGTCTTAGGTGGTCCATTCGGAAAGTCCAATTTTGGGCAACTTTTTCGAGCATTTCGGCCGGAATAGCCCGAATTTCTTCGGAAATGTTGTCTTCCAAAACTGGAATAGTTGCTGGCTTATTTCTGTAGACTTTAGACTTGACGTAGCCCCACAAAAAATAGTCTAAAGGCGTCAAATCGCATGATCTTGGTGCCCAACTTACCGGGCCATTTCTTGAGATGAATTGTTCTCCGAAGTTTTCCCTCAAAATGGCCATAGAATCGCGAGCTGTGTGGCATGTAGCGCCATCTTGTTGAAACCACATGTCAACTAAGTTCAGTTCTTCCATTTTTGGCAACAAAAAGTTTGTTAGCATCGAACGATAGCGATCGCCATTCACCGTAACGTTGCGTCCAACAGCATCTTTGAAAAAATACGGTCCAATGATTCCACCAGCGTACAAACCACACCAAACAGTGCATTTTTCGGGATGCATGGGCAGTTCTTGAACGGCTTCTGGTTGCTCTTCACTCCAAATGCGGCAATTTTGCTTATTTACGTAGCCATTCAACCAGAAATGAGCCTCATCGCTGAACAAAATTTGTCGATAAAAAAGCGGATTTTCTGCCAACTTTTCTAGGGCCCATTCACTGAAAATTCGACGTTGTGGCAGATCGTTCGGCTTCAGTTCTTGCAGGAGCTGTATTTTATACGGTTTTACACCAAGATCTTTACGTAAAATCTTCCATGTCGTCGAATAACACAAACCCAATTGCTGCGAACGGCGACGAATCGACATTTCACGGTCTTCAGCAACACTCTCAGAAACAGACGCAATATTCTCTTCTGTACGCACTGTACGCATTCGTGTGGTTGGTTTAATGTCCAATAAAGTAAACTGAGTGCGAAACTTGGTCACAATCGCATTAATTGTTTGCTCACTTGGTCGATTATGTAGACCATAAATCGGACGTAAATCGCGAAACACTTTTCGAACCGAACACTGATTTTTGTAATATAATTCAATTATTTGCAAGCGTTGCTCGTTAGTAAGTCTATTCATTATGAAATGTCAAAGCATACTGAGCATCTTTCTCTTTGACACCTTGTCTGAAATCCCGCGTGATCTGTCAAATACTAATGCATGAAAATCCTAACCACAAAAAAATCACCCTTTTTTACCGTACGTTATTTACATAACGGCAAAGTATGCAATAAATTATAATATTAATTTTATTTGGAACTTTTTGGTACTAAACCATAGTAAAATATTTAAAAATCATCAACTTAAAGATTATTATAAGATATAACATAATAACACAAACTTACAATGGAGGATGCCACCACCACCGGTTATCAAATTCCAAACGTTATAATAGAAGAAATATGAAACAGCGGAAATGACGAATCATCGCAATATCGTCTTACTGAGTTATTTAATGTACCAACCGAACCCGCCAATATTACTGCAAATAATCAAAATTCGATTGAAGCGTACCGTGACCACTAGTCCTCCTTTAACCGATGTCGCTGCATATGACATGAGAGAGCTACTAGAAAAATGGGATTTTGTTTTTCTTTATGAGATATATTTAGGTAATATTTTAGAATCCTTTTTCAAAATATCGGTGGGTTATTTTCTAATAATTAATTTATTAATATTTTTGCAAGAAGAACGTATTGACAGAATTGCATTAATGCACATGAAGATGGAGTACTTGCTGCGTTTATACTCATTGAACAAGATCGGACTTGGGTATATATATATATATATATATATATATATATATAATAAAATTTGAGCAACAACTAAAAATTTGGCAGTCAAATTTACTAAATCCAACTGTATGATGTATTAAAGAACCCACAAATATTGATGATACCCATTATAAGTTAGATCCGGATTACAGAGATGATGTTACTTTAAATTTGAGTGAAATTTTAAATGCTACCACGAGAGGTCGTGGTATTATCAGTTATTATGCACAACAGAACACATTAAACGATGGATGGAGAGCAATCCTTTTAGATATCATCAACGGTTTCCTTATTCAACAAAAAATAAAAGTAACTACTAGTCTAGCAAGAATCTTATCCAACCAAATAATTAAAAACTTCACCACCGAAAAATTGGTAATTAATATATTTGGTAATTAAAATGTTACGATTAAAGTGCAAAATTAATATCCTGTTGAAAATTAGGAAAAACCTATTTCTCCACTCCGAAATCTGACGGAGCACGATGGAGGTTATCGCATCGTACATGCTGCTTAGCTCTCTCATGAGAAATGAATGACATTAATGGTATGTTGAAGGGCTGAGTATAGTCAGCAAACAAGTCGACAACATGGTACCGTTTTACAATTATTATCTTACCGATTTCGCATTTTAACCGTAACATATTCATCAAAATAATATATTCGTTTTATACTTATTTTAATTATTATATATTTAACTTTTAGGGGACCTATTTTGTTAAGCAGCAGGGTAAACGAGTAGTTTCAAAAATGTACTCAAAATATTTTAACTCGTTGCGAACCATGAAGGATTGTGGCTTAATGGAAAAAAATCGTACATCAGTAACAGCCTTCAAAATAAATTATTGATAACCACAGTGAAGCTTGACTTTGGTAATGTATATAATGTTGAGAGTGGTGGGAGTGGTTTTGTTTTATTATATAATGTTTTATTATATAAGAAAGGATTTGTCTTTCTTTGGAAGTCGATCCTGAAGAAATAGATATAATTACTAGTACTATAAAATTCATATACCTTTGTGAAATGTGTTGCTTAACATTGTTTGACTGATTCAATAATCGAGACCCTCTTAACAATAAAACAATCGGACTAAATAAAGCAATTGATCTCAAAAAAATTTAAATCTATGATGAATATGGTGTAAACTTAAATTGCATAAAAGAGGATAATTGCTCTTTTGGAGAATTGGAACACCATTGGATTGCAACTAAAATTTTTCGATGTAAACAGCTTGCAGAAATTATTCAACATTCAGAAGGCTCCACCAATTATTTTTTCGGCAAATGGACTCATTATAAAAAGGCACTTGGATATAAATTGGTAAGGACTGAATGAAAAATGCACTGAAAAATTAACTAATTGCTATTTTGTACATTGTTTAGATGGATTTTGATTTTGAAATTATTTTAGGCCGCAAATATTTTATCCAACAATTTGAAAGTTCCAGATCGAAACTCATCAAATAATGCAGGAGAAAATAAAAGATGCCGCAAACAGAAGAATATTAGAAAATCTTATAAGTAACCCTAGCTTATCACAAAGTAAGATTTTTTTGATTATGTTGACTGATATACCCGTACACTTTACATATATGTATGTAATATTTTAATTCTATTTGTTTCATAGATATCCAAAACACTACTTTATTGTATTTATTGCATACTATGGTGCCACCTGTTTCTCGAGAAATGTCAGACGCACCCAGCACTTCTAAACAAGCGTGTATCCAATACACAATTGGAGATTCCCAAAATTCAAGTAAGCGAGACAGTAACAGAAATAGAAGAAAAAATTAAGATTAAATTAAAATTAAATTTACCAATTCAGCCTTTCGTAATTGTTCAAGGCACTCACAAATTCAGAACGACAAATGAAAATAAGAGTTTAAAAATATGAATTAACAGTGTGTAACCGCTACCAGATCACAGCAAAAATGATTACCTTCACTCAATTAGGTCAAGCAGCGGAAATCTATTAAACATTAAGATTTTTGAAAACATGTTTCCCTTCGGTCTATTAGTTTTAGTCAGACTACGGTTTTGTAATGATTACAGATTGAATATTTAGTCTTTAGTGAAAGTGAATTTAATGTGTGTTTTTCAAATGATTAGAATACATTAATCACACGTTTCAATCCATTTAAATAAAATATCCATCCCGTTACACGATAATTGTAACAATTTATGCCTAACTTAGGGAGGGTGAAAAATATCAACTGCACATCATACCTATACCGAAATTTTTTGACTAAATTAATGAAGCACATAAGAAGCTTACCTGAAAAAATATTACCATAGTAACCACATAAAAAAGGGACCCTTTGATTTCTGCAAAAAGTTATACAAACAAGACAAAAGCTAAAATTAGTTACACAATGATTGCTTTTGTGTTTGCTTTCGTAAACGTTTATGCACAGTGGACAATGGACGGTAAAAGAAAAATATGGTTATTGTTAATAAATAGTCTAACTAGAGTACTCAACAAAATGTCTAATAATAAATTGGAAATTAATAAAATTAGGAAAAATTACAATTTGAACAAGTAACCTCCATTGACATATTAAAATTAAAATTGGACGCATTATTTTCGATTACTTTTTAAATGAGGTATAAGATTTAGTTTTGTTATTACCAAATCTGGCCGTTCTGCCACATATTCCATGTAATGAATTTCAAGGAACAGGATAAACACTTCATGTATAAATGTAATAGTAACCAAGCAAAAATGACGAGTGCTACTTCCTTTTCTTTCCTTTCAAGAAACTTATATTCCATGAAATTATATTTAAAACACTATTATGCAGGATAAACATAACAAAAAATATTATTACATTCAATAATGACTGGTAACAAAAGAAACCTACATCACATTTATATCATAATTTTACAGTTAAAGGAAAAGAAAAGGAAAAAACAGTTTCGGTGATATAAAAAATCACGGTTTCGTAGAGGGATGACGTTAGTTAAAAAATCCATAGTATTAGGGTGCAGAATATGTTGCAGTGGACACACAATTTTTTATAATATTTCTTTCCATACGTTGCGATCTACATAAATAATATAGGATGAATCTACTCAAACTAATCCCTATTAAACACTGCTATAATATTATAAAACTTTTATAAATTAATTACAAAAGTTTTAAAAGTTAGATAACAACTTTTTTTGCATGTACTACACATTTAAAATGAAATTCCCAAAATAATAATTCACTTTATATGAGAATCAAAATAAAATAAAATTTAACCATATATATGGTACAAACAAGTATATATGTACTCGTATAATGTATAAGATACCATAGTTCTCTAAATGTAATATGTAAATATTTTAATTTTTTCAAAATAATCGTAAAATATGAGAAAATTTAAATTAAATTTGATAAACATAAAATATAAAATGCATTTTCAGTTTATTTGTTTTCCCATATTTTACGTAAAAGTTTTTCAAGATTCCAAGTATTTTTATTAATATCCGGAAATTTTTAATTGAAATTGTTAATAAAAGTTATGTTTGAAACATATATAATAAATAAAGTTTTATGAAATTAAAATATTAATATTTAAATCACAGATAAAACTAAAAGAGGTGGGTTCGCCAGCCAGTAACAGCGAGATGTAATCGTATTACCGATATCTCAATATGTAGCCCATGCAACCTGTGTTCAACGATTAATTTGGGCTCCTTGCAAATTTTTTTTTTGTATTTAATATTTCCAATAAAAATTATATAATTTTAAATAAACATGGAAATTTTATATCTACAGTTTTAAATAATAACTTATGGTGGTTAGAATGTACTTTAATTTTAGCAATAACTGTCATTTACTTACATAAATTTATCAAACAATTGCACGTTACATTATACCTCATTATACATCATCCATTGTTCAATGTATTATAATCAGTGTTGTGCCGTATTGTCTACATCGCGTAGATAATTGATATTCTACACGTGTAGACAATGTATGTATACAATTAAAATGATGGCCTCGCCAATGTAGAGAATGTAGACAATATCGAAAATTATTATTTATCTTAGCAATCAACAAAATTCTATGATTTTTTTAATGGAATCGTTCCAATATGGATATGAACAACACAATAAAAACTTTTAACACATTTAAAAACTTGAACCAATGATTTTCTTTTGATAATAAAGCACATTTATGTAAACTTTGCCAAGAAAGCAATGGGAATTGATCATTTAATTGTATTGCGAGAGTTAATGCCATGTTTGGATTTGTTAAAAGGTGGACACGTGAATTTAAAGATATTCAAACCTTATGTTCACTCTATTTCGCTCACGTTCGATCTCAACTGGAATACGCTGTACCGGTCTTGAATCCATACTATGCTGTACACATTAAAAGAATTGAAAGCATTCAAAAGAAGTTTCTGATTTTCTCGTTAAAAAAAAGTGACTGGAATTACGACCACAATTTACCATTCCATGAAAATGTGGCTCGGTTACCTCCATACTCAACAAGATGCACGGATTACAAAATGTGCACGCTTGAAAATAGATGACTTCTCTTAGGTGCGGCTTTCATTGGTAACGTTTTGCTTGGTCACATTGATTCAGCACACATTTTGGAAAACATATCAATTCATGTACCTTGCAGAACATTTCGAAACCATGAATTTTTAGCACTAGAACACCATTCCACAAACTATGGAGAAAATAACCCCATTAATAGGTCGTCTAAATCGTTCAACATCGTCGACGACCTATTTGACTTTAATTTATCAAAGGACAAGTCCAGAAATATGCTTAAGAATTATTATTAAAATTTTTAATTGTTAAATCAAGATTTGATTTATATATTTCTCTGTTTTAATTTTTTTTATTTTATTTTTTTTAATATTTTTGTTTTAAATTAAATTCTGAAATCATACATGTAAATCACAGAATAGATTTCTTTAAATAAATAAATAAATCATGACTTTTAAAACAGATGCCCGCAATGATTGTACAATTCTTTTTGTCGCTAAGTTGGCACAACTGTCCTATCTTGACGTGAAGTTTGAGCGCGATCTGTCATTTAGTTTGTGCTATATTTTGTCAGTTCATCTCAAGTTTGTTTCCCAATTTTTATAATGAATAAAAATTTCGAACGAAGAATTTGTCTCAAATTTTGTATTGCAAATAGAATTTCGTGTGTCGAGTCGCGGAAAATGTTACTTGCGGTGAATCGACTTTATCAAAAACCAGCGTATATGAGTGGTAGAGTGCATTCAACTGCGGTCGAGATGTAGTGGAAGATTTGAATCGATCTGGTCGGCCTTGCCTGAAGTAACATCAATATAGTGAAAGAAGAGATGACGGAAAATCATTATTTAGATTTGAGAAAGATAGCCTCCGAAATTTCTGTGTCTCACCAAAATACTTGAATTTTCTTCAAAATTCAAACTGAAAACACACTCAAACAAAGCATGACAACTGGTAATTAGACATTGGTTTACGAGTTTGACATGCAAACCAGTCAACAAGCTTCGGAAAGGCGCCTTCCAACTGAGCCGAAACCGAAAAACACGTTAAAGTCGATCAAAAGTTAATGTAATGTTGACTATTTTCTTCGATTATCGCGCGGTGTTGTGCACTCGGAATTCTTATCAGAAGTCAGAAGGTAAATAAATAATATTATCTGGGCGGTATGCGGCATTTGAGAGATTTAATTCGTCAAAATGAGCAGAATTGTGGAAATAAAACTCTTGGTTTTTGCACCACGACAAAGCACCATCTCACAAGACTATCATTGTGAACGAATTTCTGGTCAAAAACTCAACAAATATCATCGAACAACCACCGTATTCACCTGATATGAATCCGCCAGACTTTTTTTCTTTTCTCTTTCTCTTTTCATTGTTCGATTGAGATGAACTGACAAAATCAGAGTACAGAGTACTCAATACAGAGCACGTTAAGCAAACTAAATGACAGGTTGCGCTCAAAATTCACGTCAGGATAAAGGACAGTTATGCCAACTTAGCGTCAAAAGTTTACAATACCTTAAAGCGGGCTTTTTAAATGACTAATGCCCGTTACTTTCTCGAGAGTGTATATGTTACGGTTAAAGAGCAAATTCGTTAAATCGTTAAACGATTAAAAATTGATCGTAAATGTGGTCTACGCTACCTACAAGTTTACTGACCTCTTTGCTTAAACACCCGAAATATTATTTGTTCACCTTGAGAGGATTAAATGATAGAAAGGAGGTGGAATCATGGTCATAAACCCATCCGTCTGTCTAGGTCAAGTAGCATATAAACTTCTTTTGAATTTTCTCTATACTTTGGATTTGATCTTCTTAGAACGAACACCACACATTTATGGCATATTCCAGCTGGGATCGAACGTGAGCACCATTCACAATCCTAATTGTCTCCAAATCAAAAATGTCACCCGTCCAACGTTTGATAAACCCGAGCATGGAGTTCGCTCTACCGATGCATAGCATCGGAGCTTATAGAGCGAAAGTACCACCTAGATCTTACGCTTCAAGTACTAGCCGAGAAAGTTCAACATTTACCTTACAGTTTTACAGGGGTGGATTTTCGGTGAAATGATAGAGATTTTCACTTTTCAATGTTGGGATTAGAGACCTAAACTCGCACAATATCGCTAGATTGTCTTTGTTAAATAAAATCTAATATTAAATTATTAAATATTAAATATAATAAATGCCACAATAAGACTGAAGGGTTACTGGATATTTCAACCAACATTTTTTTGCCTACTATGCTGGACCATCCAACTCTGTTGGGTGCTGTTGCTTTGATTTCCAGCCATGACTTTTCGAGTTGTCTCGCTCCTGCTATCATTGTTCGTTTCAATGTTACAGCTGGTCGTCCAACTTTCCATTCCACAGACCTTCTTGTTATGTCATTCTGGGACTCCCTCAGTTAGCCTATCCGTCTCCACTTGTGAGAGAGAGTTCAACATTTGTTATTGTTGTTTTGTTATTTTGTTGGTCGAGAAGCACAGCATGGTGTCGCGACTAGGGCAGTTGTGTTCCACAGTTTGTGTAACATGCTGAATTTTGTTCTGCCTTTATTTATTAATTTATTTAAATCTTCATGTGATCCACTTCTTTGCGCTAGAGTACATACAACCGGTGATTGTCTGTGAAGTTCTATCTAAGATGATAATTGGTAATATTATTATGTTTGTGTTGAGGAGGAATATACCCCGTAAATTTTTACATTCTCCCAGGTTATCTTTTTTGGTAATCGTTATAGTCAAGCTTACCTTCCATTTTCGCTGTAGTCTACCGGAAGTTGATACTATTATTACTGCTGTTAGAGTCGTTGAAGTTGTCGTTTTGTCTCCTTTGAATATTTCAGCTCTGTTGCTAAGATTTGATCAGATGCATCCCTTATTGGTAGGATATTGGCAAATTGTCCACTTGCCCATCGTATACGTTTATGTAGTGGTGCATGGTTCGGGTTTCTGATTGGTCTTGATTTCTCGAATTGACGTTTCAACTCCGACGTATTTTATTGACACATTTGCAACTTAAGTTGCGAGCGTTCTTGAATTTTCTACAAAGTGTTATCACTGATCCAGAGATTGCGTCTGTATTCTTGCCATATACTCGAGTTTGTTTGTAGTTGCTTCTTCATTGGTTTGGAAGCTGAGCTTGAGCACTTCACAGAATGTATTTCTTGTGTCGACACTTTTTAGTATGTCGATGGAACTGGGTTCCATCCCATTAGTGTCTTCTTTGCTTTAGCTGTTGTTAATACATACTACTGTGTACTTTTAATTTAAATTTCGAGCGGAAAACCATTCGTCGAAATATTGTTTTCTATGTTGGTATGACTACCAGTGACATCTGTGCTAAATGTCACATCAAAATAATCATTAGTGTTTAGTATACGTTTGTCTTTCTGAAGTGCAAAAAGTGCATTCGGCGATTTTTACAATGAATGAAATTATTTAACAAAAAAGTTCCATTAAATTTTGTGTGCGGAATCAATTTTGTGGTGCCGAAACGTTCAGAATGTTGCAAAAGGTCTTCGGTGATAATTGTATGTCGCGAGCAAGTGTTTTTGATTGGTACAATTGGTACAAATTGTTCAAAGAGGGTCGAGAACGTGTTGACGACGAACCACGTCTAGGACGGCCATCAACATCAAATGATGATCAACTCGTTAATAAAATCAAGGCATTGGTGCTCGAGAATCGACGATTAACAGTCAGAGACCTTACTGGCATCGTTGAAATATCGGAAGGATCAGTGAAAACCATTTTGAAAGATCATTTGGGCCTAAGAAAAGTGAAAGCACGATTGGTTCCAGCATCGCGTTGACGTCTGTGAGACAATGCTTTCCGACTACCAGGATGTTATGAAACGTATTATAACTGGCGATGAGTCTTGGATATCGTGCCAAAGGTGAGCCGAAGCCGAAAAAACCACGTCAAAGCAAATCAAAAATCAAGGTGATGTTGACAGTTTTCTTCGATTATCGAGGTGTGGTGCACTCCAAATTCCTTCCGACCGGCCAAGCTGTCAACAAGGAATACTATTTGAGTGTTATGCGTCGTTTGCGCGAATATATTCGTAAAACGAGGCCGGAATTATGGGTCGACAACTCTTGGTTTGTGCAGCACGATAATGCACTTTCTCAAACTGCATTGGTTTTACGTGATTTTTTCGCCAGAAATTCCACCCATATCGTTCCGCAACTACCGTATTCGCCTGATTTAGCTCCGTGTGACTTCTGGCTGTCAGCAAACTCAAACGACCGCTCCGGGGAAACCGTTTTGAGTCAATTGAAGACATTAAACGTGAATCGCTCTTCGCATTGGAGGCTATTCCGAAAACTGACTTTAACAACTGTTTCGAGGATTGGAAAAAACGTTGGCACAAGTGTATTAAGGCCGGAGGGGATTACTTTGAGGGGGACGAAATAGACTTGGAGAAATAAATAAAACAATTTAAAATTATGCAGAAAGTCTTACTATTTTTTGCCCACAGTATTATTTGTCCATTTTCTGTGGTACACCAAAATATAACGGAAGGACCAATATAGTAAAACATAAAATTAACACCGGAACAGAGCCACTATTTCGCCAAGTAACTAGAATTATATAAAGGGTGGTTAAATTTTAAGGGCCGATGTTGAATGTGAACCACACCTAAACGTCAAGTTGTTTTCTGCATTTAATTTGACATTTCTCAATTTCAGACTAAATCAATTTGAACCATGGAAAGATACACAATCGAGCAACGCGTTAAAGTTATTCAGGCATATTATGAAAATGGGCGTTCAAATCAAAATGCATATCGTGCACTTCGTGATTTTTTCGGTCAATTTAATCGACCTCAGTGGATTCTTCAATAAGCAGAATTGCCGCATTTGGGCGAATCATAATCCAAGAGTGATTGTCGAAAAACTAATGCACCCACAAAGTGACTGTTTGGTGTGGTTTATGGGCTGGCGGCATCATAGGGCCGTATTTTTTCCAAAATGAGGCCGGTCAGGCAGTTACTGTGAATGGTGTTCGCTATCGTGAGATGATAACGAACTTTTTATGGCCCGAATTGGAAGATATGGATGTGGACGATATGTGGTTTCATCAGGACGGTGCCACTTGCCACACAGCTAACGAAACAATGGCTCTTTTGCGCGACAAATTCAATGGCCATGTTATCTCACGTGGTGGCGATGTCAATTGGCCGCCAAGATCATGTGATTTGACACATTTGGACTTCTTTATTTGGGGTTATTTAAAAGAAAAGGTGTACGTCGATAAGCCAGCAACAATTCAAGAGCTAAAGGATGAGATAATGCGGCACATTAACGGTATAGAACCTCAATTTTGCTTAAGCCGAGGTCGCGGCGGCCATTTCGCCGATATTTTGTTCCATACATAATTGAACCATACCATATTATCATAAGAAAAAGAATTGACAATAATTTCCTAAATAATTTGTGTTTTATTCAAAATAAACATCGGCCCTTAAAATTTAACCACCCTTTATATTTGCTCCGTATTGTACAAGTCGTTTGAGTAGATGGTATCTTTATTTTATACTTTAAGAAACTGAAGTTGCGTATTCAAACGTCTACTAGACTTTAAATACGAGATAGATAGGTTTGCATTGCACTTTCATTTACATTTGCAATATAGCATTTACATTTGGGATGTTTAATTTATTTATTATTTCGTTTACGGTTTTCCGAAATATGATTGATAAATAACATTCTTTTTTATAAAATGCGGCAGGTGTTTCCTATAAACCCTAATCCAATAAGCTCTATTTATGATTGGGATACACACCCCTAGATACAGAAAATTTCGTTTCAGATAATAATTGATGTGAAGATGTGGAAAATTATATATAAAATTATTAAGCTCCCGTTTCTCCTTTACTCTATGTGTCATCTTTTCTTGTCATCATAATTTCACACCTTTCTTTACATATAAATAATTTACCGTTCTTATACATATATTTACGACTATGACAGACCACTCCTTTTATTATATGCTTATTGCATTGTATTATACCTCTTTTCATGATTCGAATAAGCAACAACTGAATAACTTCTAACAACCATACTAGTAAATCGTTTTTCTTCCACATATGTAGATATTTTCTTAAATCATGAATCCATTTCTAATTTAACGGTATATCATGAATGATAATGACTTATATACAAATTGTAAATATTTAAAAAGATTCGTTCTTAGCAGTGTTTGTACACAAGTTTCCCGTGGGGTTAAAAATCCAACTATTATTGAAAATCGTATATTATTCACGGAGATGGAATAGCTCGGAATAATTGTGGCGGTTTTCCACGGGTGTGAAGTATATCCTAGCTTTGTCCTAACCTTTTAAAATGTGTATGTATGGGTTAAACTCTCGTTATAACGCATTTTAAAATCATATTCTTCTATTGAACAAAATAATAAATTTTCTAAAAATTTAAATCATTTCCCAAAACAACACAAGAATAATTTAAATTTGCTAATACCCAACATAAAATTAACAACAAAGCAAGAGACTAATTAGCTTGGTTTGTTGAAACACATTCATCAATATTACATTTACGTTTCGCTAATTTTCCTCTCATTTCTTTTTTTTTTCGGAAAACCCGTATTGGGTCGCTGCGGGCAGTATCGGGAATTCCTCATCAATTTTAGCAGAAGACCTTTACAAGCTTAATCTTATTTTTATAAGTGGTATAATCGCTCTTTCTGATATAAAAATTGATCATTTGTAATCTGTTTAATTTTTTCCACCTTTCTATCATTTTCAGTACAAGAAAAATGAAACTCCTTACTATTTCTGCACCACGCCAAGCATTACAAAATTACTATTCACTTCGCCTACTTGTATTTCCTATAAGGTGTATAGACCCACTAAATGTACATTTTTAATTAATAAATTAGATTGTTATGACACTTCTCGTCTGCCTACTTTATTGAATGTGCACACACGTTGAAAAATTCCAATTAATTTTATTTATATTTATACGAGTAAACCCCGATTTTGCCGCATGCACCACCATATAATACGTATAAACTTAAATATACATGACGGTATTAATACTCATCCGATGTAGATTATTGAATTTTTTATTAATATGTATGTACTTCCATGTACATATATACATTGTTCATAAATACATACGAGTACATATACAAATAATGGAATGATAACGTCCTGGAATATAAAAATAAATAAATTTTCTATAAACAAAATAAAATAACATAACTCAAAATCATGAAAATTTACATAATATTTTTTGTACAATAATATCTAACAACAAAAAATATTAATTTAATTTATTTTTATTATACGAGTACATAGATGTACAAAAAATAAATAAATAAAATTAAATTTGTAATTTTATCACAAAAAATGTACTTTTATTATTATTGTTATAATGTGTTTTTTTATTGTTAAAATATACATAATATTTATATAAAATATTTTTGTTCAATCATGCGTCGTCATATGGTCGCTGATACACCTACATGATTTATGTCAGTCACAAAAAATCGTTTTACTAACCGTATAATATTCGGGCGCAATAAATTATACATTTACATTAATTACATTTTTTTTATCATGTAGTTATTACGATTTATATATTGGGTTTGTTCAATACAGAACCCGTTCAATTTATTCAAGTAGATTGACTAAGGGACTGTTCACAAATAACGTAACGCCCTTAGGGGGAGGGGGAGAAGGATTGGTTTTTCAAAATTACGAGCCATATTTTTTCTTTTTGAATCAAAAATTACATTTGATAAGTTAACCTAAAAATTATCCTGAATTATCTGTAACTGAATTTGCTTTCCACAGTACACACTTGGTCTAGTGATTAAATAAACTTTACGATTCTCGAGATAATTTCTACTTTAAGCACGCAATAAAAATAAACATTTTCAATTATTTATTTGCTAAATAATTTAACAAAAGCATTTCTAGGAGTTAAATCTGGGGCAATGTTTAATCTGATCGCTACATTTTCGCTTTCAACTGGAAAATCGGGAATGTAGTTTATAACCAGTTTGTATTGATCCAGTATTGTTGCGTTTAGTAAGCAAGACAATAGTTTGGAGTGCATCGACCAAAACTTGTGTTAGCTACCAATTTATTTTAATTATAGACGTACGCCTATGAACACTATTGCAATGGTAAGTTTAATTATGGTATTAATGCATCTCTTGCTTATCCCAATCATTTAATGATGATGGGTGGCATCTATGGCACGTTTTTATCATGTGCCGTATCATCGCGTTAATTCATAATTGTTGGTTATCGCAATCATGATGGGGGCATCTATGGTTTGATTGCAATACTATTGGTAACGATTTTGATTGATATGAAAATTGATTTGATTATTTTGTTTTTTGGGTACAAAATTTATTTTATTGTTCGTTCCGATTTTACTTAGGATTATTTATACGGCGAATTGTCCTTTAATAAATTATTCAGTCTACGGAGAATTGTCCGTTTGTAATTAAGTATTCTTGTGTTGCGTTTCATGTAGTTGAAGAAACAAGCCACGACAGGTTTTTATTTTCACACCAATCTACGCATTCTTCAATGATAAAGATACCCTCATTCGTGCTTTCATTAGCTTGGCATTCCACGTCACTACCTGTTTCAAAATAATTATTATTAGGTGATAATATGGATCACCGGTGAATTCTCCATCATCACAAAAATAATCTGGAATCAATTCACTGTTCTCGGATTCTAAATGTTTATTACCGCTAACTTCTTCGAATAGTTTATGAAACCTTTGTTTGCTTCCATGTGAATCCCTTACTAGTCAAGCACTAATTACTTACTCGGCGGCTTTTATTCATATAAAAAGATACATGAACTAGAGATATGAACGATATATGAACGATTTGAATGCTATAGCATTGATTTACTTTTCACTAAAATTATTTTATAAATTTTAGCTAACGACGAAACTCGGGGAAACACTTAATTATAATACTATTTCTCAGTAGTACAATGTCGCGCTCAATCAGCGCAAAAAGATCATATAAACATAACACACAATTTTATTTTCAAATTGATGCACCTAATTCCATACTATTCATATTGTTGCTGCGCGAAAAATAAGTTTTGTTTCCCCTAAAAATAAATTAAACTCTCGTTATGTGCGGACCGGGGTAAACATGACTTCTATCCAACGGGGAATATGGAAATAAGGGTATATGTTTCAGATTTCTGGTACCCAACACTAGCTAGTAGCATTTACCACGTATGTGAAGCTAGCCCGAAAACCATCCCGAAAAAGGTTTTTAAAATGTAGATGTGTTTCTTCGCTAAATTCATTAAAAGGCTTTTCAGCCAAAAAAATAAAAAAAATATGGAGAAAATCAAATTCCATCCCGAAAAAATAAAAACAATCTGACGTACACACAGTAAATTTTAAGTATAAAATTACCTTACAGTGGGGACAAAGGATCTCTCCAGCTGATTTAATATTCGCTTCTGTTAGATTAGGTATCGGAATTATGCTCATATGTCGTTGAAGAATTCTACGTTCACAGAGTTTGGCAGATATAACGGTATATACCTAATTAATGCACTGACCATTAGCATTAAGCACACAAATGCTCATTACCTTACAGTAGGGATAAGGGACCTCCCCAGCTGATTTAATATTCGTTTCTGTTAGATTAGGTATCGGAATTATGCTCATATGTCACCATAAATTTCTCCGTTCACATAGTTTGGCAGTTGTAACGGTATACGCCTATTTAATGCAGTTACCATCAGCATTAAGCACACACATGCTCATTACCTTATAGTGGGGAGAACGGACCTCCCCAGCTGATTTAATATTCGCTTCTGTTAGATTAGGTATCGGAATTATGCTCATATGTAACGGTATATGCCTAATTAATGTACTGACCATTAGCATTAAGCACACAAATGCTCATTACCTTACAGTGGGGATAAGGGACCTCTCCAGCTGATTTAATATTCGCTTCTGTTAGATTATGTATCGGAATTATGCTCATACGTCACCATAGATTTCTCCGTTCACAGAGTTTAGGAGATTGATTGATTGATTGATTTTGAATGTACGACCAAGTTCTTAGGCTTGAGTTCCCGGATGACGCCGGGTCCACCGTACACCCTTTTTTACACATAACAAAACCGAAGGATTGGATAGGTTAGTTAAGTGGGACAGAATCGGCCCGGTTACAGACACCTAGGTATAGCCGATAGTTAGTAACACAAAGACAACACAATTCTAATCTACTAGATGAAGGATAAAGGCTTAATAGGTTAATTTATAACGATGGTATTGGTCTTCAACAATTGCTTCTTTAAAACGGCAACCTAAGAAAAAATATTATTATTTCACATGCATCTGGAATTTTCCTGAAATTTAATTCTATTAATACTTTTCGGCTTCCTAACCAAAATTGGTTGACTCGACCCGTTACAGACACCTATGTAAAGTCGTTAGTAATAAAATGACAACACAATTCTAAACTACACAATCAGCAATTACAATGAAGCATTAATTCACAAGCATCTGTAAATTTCCTGAAATTTAATTCTAAATTCATATTTTCCGGCTTCCTAAATAATTGAAACATTTATTAATTTAATCATTCTGCAACTCCGCAACTTACAGTCGAATTTCCTGAAACCAAAGTTATTTGAACTATATTCAAAATAATTCTAAAATTCATTAGTATATTTAGGACAATATATATACAATATAATAAAATTATACTTGAATAAAATAAATGTAAAGTAACGATTAGTATTAACTAAATTAATTTGGTTCTCATAAAACAAATAAAATAAATCGAATCCAGGAAAGGCACGCACGGCCTTCCTAACTTCTAAGTCTGTTGATTTGATGGATTTATTTATAAAAAAATATTTATGAAAGTCACTTGTCCTTGTCATCCCTAATCTAATACAAATATGTTTATTTATAAAAATAGAAAATGACCAAACGAAAACTGGTTCCAAAAACAGCTAATCTGGAATCTGTAAGGTAATGTATTAATAATGAATGTTTTTCACAGCTTTAGAATCCCCAATACCTAAACAAATTCAACCAAAATTAAATAAAACTATTAAAGTAATCAGGAATCTGTAAGATAACAGAATTAATAATAAGTAGCTAGCACA
This sequence comes from Nephrotoma guestfalica, assembly GCA_963691935.1. Taxonomy (NCBI): domain Eukaryota; kingdom Metazoa; phylum Arthropoda; class Insecta; order Diptera; family Tipulidae; genus Nephrotoma; species Nephrotoma guestfalica. The sequence goes on along the minus strand of OY829915.1, from coordinate 80,459,922 downwards.
TCTGTAGGATCCATGATAATCAAATAACCCAATTATATGGTTCAATGCTTTAATTATAAAATAAATAAATCAGAAAAAAATTACATACATACATATATATATACATACACACACACATACACACACACATATACATACACACACACATATATATATCTACAACAGCATTAAATAAATTATAAATTATATAATCGACATACGTCGATAATTATTTGTCCAACCTAGAACAAGTTAACCAAAACCTTTACCAATTTACAGTCTTCCAAATAATCTAGAAAAAAATTTAATTAAAAAGTGCATGATCCCGAAAAACTATCTACATATAGCAAATTTGACTGCATTTCAAATGTACTCCGTACCTTCCATGTAATTCCAAATATTCAAATATTCGCAGAAATAGCAAAGTTATAAAGTTAAGCCAACAATTCCAATTCGATCACAGCCGCCTACCTCTACATGTCCTAAACTAGAGTTCCAAAATTCGTTAAATTATTATTTTCACGTTCAAAACAAGAATAATAAGAAATTTAAGAAATTTAATTTAATTTTACACTAAAACCTAAAATTCAAATTAATAAATTATTAATTTATACTTCTACAACGATCTGTATATATGAATGCGATAATACGTTTTCCGCGGAACCAATCTACCGTGTAAATCGGAGGATGGGTGTATATGAATGAATGAATTCATCTGTCAAGGAGAAAACGAAAAGTACAGAATAACCACGATCATGCTTGTTTAGTTTCTATCCAATTTCGTCATATATTTATCCCCTCAAAATTTTGTTTTATGTATTTTATTTGTGTATTTCCTGTTTATTCTTTTTTAGTTGAAACTTGGAAGGGATAAATTATAAAACACTAAGCATGATCATAATAATCTATTCTCAGTTCTCACTCACGCAACAAGCGCAAAAACAAAAAATAGAAATGTATGTATATATTTAATATACTAAACCAAAACATATAAATGAAATGGTATTTTATTTTACGCTCCTCTCTTAACACGTTTACGCAAATAGAAACAATTAAATACATATTTTATATAATTAAAATTTATTTCAGAAAAATATGAATTAAAATAATGAAAAACACTTATCTTAGGCATCCATTGGAATCAAAAAAGTCATACATATTGAAGATTTACATACACTGCGTACGTTGCGTTTAAGCAACGGTATCAAAATACATATAAACGAAAATTGTTATGTACATATTCTATACCATCACAAGCGCACCGTACACAGATTAAAATAAATATACAATACGTACAACTATTCACTTCACTTATTAAATTCACGCAAATTATTATTGAAATTATTATTTATTAAAATTATCAACTATATCAATATTATACTTTTTATTAGTTAATTAAAATACATCCGTTCACAGAGTTTAGGAGATGTAACAATATATGCCTAATTAATGCAATGACCATCAGCATTAAATACACAAATGCTCATTACCTTACGTAACGGTACATGGCTAATTAATGCACTGACCATCAGCATATGAGCATAATTCTGATACCTAATCTAACAGAAGCGAATATTAAATCAGCTGGAGAGGTCCCTTATCCCTACTTTAAGGTAATGAGCATTTGTGTGCTTAATGCTGATGGTCGGTGCATTTATTGGGCATATACCATTATATCTGCCAAACTCTGTGAACGGAGAATTTTTCAGCGACATATGAGCATAATTCCGATACCTAATCTAACAGAAGCAAATATTAAATCAGCTGGGGAGGTCCCTTATCCCTACTGTAAGGTAATGAGCATTTGTGTGCTTAATGCTAATGGTCAGTGCATTAATTAGGTATATACCGTTATATCTGCCAAACTCTGTGAACGTAGAATTCTTCAACGACATATGAGCATAATTCCGATACCTAATCTAACAGAAGCGAATATTAAATCAGCTGGAGAGATCCTTTGTCCCCACTGTAAGGTAATTTTATACTTAAAATTTACTGTGTGTACGTCAGATTGTTTTTATTTTTTCGGGATGGAATTTGATTTTCTCCATATTTTTTTTATTTTTCGGGCTGAAAAGCCTTTTAATGAATTTAGCGGAGAAACACGCCTACATTTTATAGGCGTTTTTCGGGATGGTTTTCGGTCCAGCTTCACATACGTCATTGACCGAAGAGGTCAGATATTTCTGTGGAATCTGCTACAAAAGAAAATGTAACAGTGAAAATTTGAATTTGTGTGCCCCGGGGTTGCCAGTTTTGGAAGTACAGTACTTCTTTATTGTTATCAAATTTCAAGTGTACTCTTTTTCTAGAATTTGTAAAAAAGTACACAAATGTAGTTCTTTTGGTTATTAAATCAATCTTCATAAAAAAATTTGAATATGCGAGCATTGTAAAGTCTGAAAAGATTCCATATAAACTGTAAAATCTGTTTTTAGTGTAGACATATTTTTTCTTCAATTTTTAAAGGATAAATTATTCTAACTGTAATTATTTTATTTTAGAAATGAACAATGGCATGCAAAAATACAAGTAACAACTCATCCGATTAATACAATACTGAAGAGGAAATATCACAATATTCCACAAATAAAGTTAAACGAAAGCTAAGAGGTAAAAACCAATTTAATAAAATTTGGAGCCAACAATATCCGTGGGTGGTGGCTGGAAAAGAAGTCTATATGGCAAAATATGTTTGTTGTTTCATTCAGTATCGAGCGAGCGGGAATTTCAAGTTTAAAAAAACATATGAACACTGAAAAGCACAAGCGAAATACGAAACAGTGCTCAAATAATAAAAATCTAAATACGTTTTTTCAATCGTCGTCGACCCTCACTGCAGCAAATTTAAAGACAGCTGCCGCAGAAGCTACTTTTGTGTTTCACACAGTTCAACACGCCCAAAGCTTAAATTCTGCAAAGTGCACTAGCACATTACTTGGTACGATATTTTATGATTCGAAAATTGCATCAGATTTTTCCTGCGGACGAACGAAGTGTTCAAAAATAATAAGAAACGTGCTAGGAAACGAAGCCCAAAATATAATTATTTTAGATATTTTAAAGAACAACCTCTCTTACTCAGTTGCAACTGATGCATCCAACAAAGGAAACATAAAAATGTTCTCCCTCGTAGTTCGTTATTTTATAAAAGATGCCGGCATTCAATCAAAGTTGCTATATTTATTCGATAGTCCATCTGAAACTTCAAATCAAATTGCTTCGTGTTTGATTTCAAAATTAGAAGTCGCAGATTTAAATCCTAAAAATATTATCTGTTTTTGTGGGGATAATGCCAACGTAAACTTCGGACACAAGCAAAGTATTTACGTCGAACTTCAAAAAATTAACTGCGATATAATTCAAATGGGCTGTCTCTGCCATATGCTAAACAATTCTGTGAAAAAAGCATCCACACGTATTAAATATGATTTTGAAGTAATCATCTCCAAAATTGTTAACGAATTTAGTTGCCACACTAAACGAAAACAGACATTATTGGAGTTTTTGTGTATTTGAAATTTTGTGATTTGGAATACTCTGAAATGCTTTGTCATATTCCAACGAGATGGTTGTCACTTGTACCGGCTTTGGATCGATTGTATAAAAATTTTCAACCTATTAAATCATATTTTAATTCCAAATCAAATGCTCCTGTTGTAGTACTAGAGTTCTTAAATAACGATTTGGCAGAAGCATATTTAGGTTTAGTAGTTTCACACGTAGGTACAAAAATTCAAAATGTAATTTTAAAATTGGAACAGAACGGACCTGTTTTAATTGAATTATTCTAATTATTCTAATCTTTCTAAGAAAAATCTTAGAAATAACCTTAAAGCTTGTGTTGAAGAAAATTTCTATGGCCTCATTTCAATGCAATTATTGGCAGAGAGGTTTTTTTCTAAAAGAGCTAAAGCCTTTGTGGAGGCCATAATAGAATATATAGAAAACCGGTTTAATTTCAACGAAAATAAGTTAGAGCCAATCCATCCGTACTAAAATTAGAACAAAAAACGCTTTTGATGAATTTTAAATAATTATATATATTTATAAAATTCAAAATATAGACATTGACGGTTTGTTTGACGAGATGGTTTATCTGAAAGAAAATTTGCCACCAGCAACTCTAAACTTTGAAACTAAATGGACGTCTATTTTTCAAATCCGTTCTTTGCCAAATTTGGAGAAAATTATACAATTTGTATTTGCAATTCCACATTCCAACGCAATGAGTGAGAGAACATTTAGCCTAATGTTTCAGGCCTGGAGAAAAGAAAGAAACCGCCTGACGGTGGAAAATATAGAAGCAGAAATATTAATTAAACAAAATCTCAACATGACATGCAAATAAGTTTTCAAATATGTGAGCCACAAACCAGATTTATTAAAAAAAATTAAACCCAGCGACAAGTACCTTAAATAAGAAACTAGTTCGACGTGAAATTTGAAAGCTTTATTTTAATTAATTAGTAATTTAATCAGTTTTAGATAATGAATTTTTGTATATAAATTATGATTTTACTTGATAGAAATGAGTTTGTGATATTTACTATACTTTTTATTTTGATTTATTTTAATTGATTTACTTGAATATGTTGTAACGTATGTTGAAAATACATTGAAATAAGTAAAAAAGTTTTTTTTGCAATTTTGGGAATAATATGGCTTTTATTCGAAGAGTTTTTGAATCTTTGTACCATCCTATCTGTGGTTATTTTTCCAATAAATGTACTTCTTTTGACAAAAAAAATTCTGGCAACCCTAGCTCCGATCGTTATGCGCGGACCAGGTTAGATATGAATCTTCTATCCAACTGATATGGTAATGAGGGTCTATATTTTGATTCGTGATATTGAACACCTTTTCGTAGCACTTACAGTAGTTTCGACGATTAATTATAATTTTGGTTTTAATTATTATTATTATAATATATTTTTGGTAAATTTGCATGGTGAATAAACATAATGTTTATTTATTAACTATTTTTATATTTTTTTTTTTTGTTGCAAGTTTAGTGCGGAATGTAAAATCATTTAGCTTAACATGATCTAAAATGTGAATTTAAGATAATGCAGTGTTTATAAATTTTTCGGGCTGATCCAAAAATATTTAAGTTGTAGCAAGGACACATTTTTGTCGCGCTGATTTTTGGGCTAACTTCACATACACTTCACATCATATCACACAATTTTATATACTCGTAATTTCTCTTTTAAAGTGTTTTATTATTATAAAATTGATTATTTTTGGGAATAAATAAAACTGTACATATTGATACCAACCCATGTTATATTTTGTTGTTTGTAGTGGTCTTACATTATTACTAATAAACATTTGCGTATAATATTTCCATTATCTTGTAGTTTGAATTTGTGTATTTAACTAATAGTTACTGACATCTAATGGCGAGCATAGAAATCAATTAATTTTTATTTGGATATTGTCTCTTACAAATTATATACATAAAAGCTTTCAATTAAAACGTTAAAACCCGTTTTAACGGAAGAATAGTAAACTAATTTCTTGGTCAACACTTATATGAGTGGAAATTCAAACCCTTTCAGTCGAATTCCACCAACAATAAATATAATTATTTGAAGTTCTCTTTCAAAAAACAAGCCCAAACCCAAAATGGCATATCCATACAATTTGTATGAAAAGTTTTATTTTTTATTTATATTTATTACTCTACAAAAGTTTGCTTTTCTACAATATTATTGCAAATTTATTTTTGAAACTTTCAGTGCTTTGTTATTTTTCTCCTAAATAATATACTTTTCATAATACATATTACCCTATCCGGTTGATCGAATTTACCAAAATACGACTGGGGCATCCCAATTTACGGTTAAAGCTTAAGTATGAAGTTTCATCGCGATCAATCAATTCGCCTATGCTGTACAGGGGACAAATTTAAAATATTATCATTTCCGCTTACATTTTGGAAAACTGGTCTGGGCAGATATTTTTGCAAAATAAATTTGGTATCTCACTTCTTATTCGCTTTTCCATTTAATGATAAAATTTTCAAAATGTTTGCGAAAAATGAAAAGCTTCTATCGAGGCAGTCGCTTGCGGTGAACCGACTTCAGCCAAAAACCACTGGGATCTCAAAATTTACGAAAACGACTTCTGGGCTGTAGAGAGGACACACACATTTAGTCTGCACCATTTTGTTAAAAAACACTTTTTAACTTCGGCAATATAGCGAAAGTTTTAAATTTACAACAATCTTGAGGTCGAAAATTTTTAAGATTATTTTTAAGATTTAACATTAAAGTAATGTACGAAAGAGAAATACTTCATCATCCCAAACTGCAAAGATTCAGAAGAGCATTGACCGTAAAACTGAATTCTAAACGTTTTCTTGATATTTAGATAAGCTATCCGAGTAGTACAATAAAATATAGATTAGACCTCTTTAATGTTCAAACGTGATTATTTAGCAGTTTATGAAAATCGAATCCTTATAGGATTGTTACAAACTCTTCTCTACACACGTTCATCACTCGGTGGTCTAGTGGTAAAGTTGTATACCGCCAATTACTGTCAACCCAAAGATCGAGAGTTCGAATCTAGTCACAGTGCCTAATTTTATTGAGGCGATTATTATTCTTAGTACGGATCAATATTGTCGGATCAAGTTTGCCTCCAACACTGATTGGGAATCGGATTTTATAATAACATTCCAAGTAGAGGGGAATATACAGATTACGAAAGCAATTGTAAACGGCGGCGAATTGATAACGTGGAATGTTCGTGAACACAACTGCATGAAAGTGATTTATAATTGCAATACACAAACATCGTCAGATGCAATTAAAAATAATAATCTCGAACAGCGATAGGCAAAGTATAAGAGCGGGCTATTTGTTATAATGCAAGTAAACAGGTAAACAGTGTTGAAGAACAAACAGTCAAAGAGAATTAATCAGTCAGTAGTGAGCAAGTGAAACTAGTGAATTGCCGCGGATATTAGAGGTGTTGAAAAATAAAGTTTGTAACTCAAATCGCTGAGTGTTTTATTTGCAAAATCGTGTACGAATCCATATCGAGAACGCCTGAAATTTGTAACAGTTATAAAATATGTATACCCGTATTCATAGGGTTTGGTGATATAATGTAGATTCTAAATATAATCAACCTTTTAACATAAAAAATGCACGCTCTATGAAAATAATTCATCCAATTATGTATTTTTACTTCTCTAGTTTCGGAAAAGCAATCAATAATTTACCCATCTAATGTCATTCCACTTTCTCAAGACGTATACTCATTTATAGTATTGGTAATTTTTTACAAGTTTCTAATGCGTATTATTTATAGTTTTTGTTGTAAACATACAAAATTTTTCTTTTGAAAATTTAGAACATAAATTAAACAGATAAGAGATATAGGAGATATTGATCTGAGTGACTATATGGTATTATACGTGAAAAAAGAAGACGAGCATATCTAGATTGTTACCTATATACTAACATGCTTAATAAACAGATTATAACACCCGTTTAAGCTATTTTGCATGGGCTTGTTTTATGTTTGGAGAATATGGTTGGTGAGAAAGTAAAACAAATTAAGTCGAAATTCTAGAATATTGCTGTCCTAAACAAAAGGATCCTATTGATCAACAAATTTTAATGAAATATAATTTATTTGAAGTTTTGAATGAGGCTCATACATTTTAAATGTAACTAAGCTACGTTCTAACAGATCATGCCGAAGGTGGAATCGTGGTATCTAATTAATGCTCTAAAATGCATTTTGGACAAACAAAATTTAACTATGCTGAAATGCGGTTTGAATAGTACGAGTAAATTCCCGTTCTTAACCAAATTTTGACAAAAGTTCTGGAATAAGTATAACGGGACCTACCTGAAGTGATAAATTTATCTACAAAGGCTATTTGTTAACTTTAAGCCAATGAAAGTTGGCTTGTAAGATTGGAAATCTAAAACAAATTTATATTTAGTATTCCTTGATGAATTGACCTAATAAACTGAAAATTTAGCTAACTACAGAGCGATTTGAGAGATTTAAATTTCTTGGAGAAATTTCGTCACAAGTCAAGAGTATGTGTTCGTCTGTGGAAAATGCAAACGAATTAGATGAATATATTTTCCAGGGCCATAATAATTCTATTTAGAAGCTTTTGGCAATGTCGGTAAAGGTTTCCAAAACTCTGAAATAAATACACTACAGCTATAGGCAAAGCAAAACTACAACAATATATAAATATTTATAGGTATGTACTGGTAGATGTATTGTGTACATTTGTGTGGTTTCTGGCATACATAAATTATTCTACATTTCATGGTAAATTCTTTATGTACTTTTGATTATTGAAACCTGAATAAATAATAATTTTATAAAAGAATTTATCGGTTTTATTGTTGTTTATTTGAGGTAACACAAAAAATTATATAAAACCAAAATTAAATAAGAACAAAACATCAAATGGAATTAAGTCAAAACCAAACTACTCGTACAAGCAAAAACAAAAAGAAATTATTTTTAAGGTAGATTATAGAAATACTTCTTCCACAACACAGGCATTACAAAATAATTCAATGTCTTTCAAGTATCAGATGAAGTTTTTAGGTTTGTGACTGTTTATGTCTGTGGACACAAATCACGTTGTGGTTGAGTTGAAATGACTTCCAAAATATACAAATTTTATACATGACTGATTATTAATTTGGTTGGTTGCGTTTTTGTTAATCGATTAAGATCAAATTACAAATTTTACTTTTGTTATCATTTTATTATTCATACCAACGGAATATGCTGTTTGTATGTATAATAAACCGGGTGTATTAAATTAATATTAAATTATTGATAATATTTTAGTAGCCACAATTAAAGTGAATGTCCACAAAATACATAATATTATGTATAGTCGAATATTGAAAATTAAACTTTTACATAAATTTGGTGGTATGGCTGAACGATTTTAATTTAGTTTAATTTTTGAAAAGTATTTAATTCATGAGGGTCGGATTGATAATTGCTTTCCACCGTATGGTATCCAGTGTTACCGAGACGAAAAATTTTGTTTGATGTATAATAAATTGTTACCAATTAGGATTGAGGAGTATGTTTTGGTTGTAACAATCCATGAACTCTAGTAGGATTAAACTAAACCAAAATATCGGTATTTGAATGTATTTTTTATTCGAAATTCAAAACTAATCACAATATAATTTATTATTGTAATTATACTTGAATTCCATAAAAATTAATTAATTAATTAAATTAATTATTAATAAATTATTGATTAAATTAATTATTAATTTAATTTCAGTAAATTATCGAAAATATAGTTGAATATAATCAGGCCTATATTTCCACTTCTACGTATACTACTAGAAGTACGTAGCTTCTACGCTCGTCTACCAGCTTTCGCAAAATCCTATTCACAGCAGTCACTTTATGGTATAAAGTAATTAATGAATATAAAAAATCATTTTATAAAAAACTGTATTGTAAACATAAGTAATGAAAACAATTGTAACGGTGGGTCTGGTAATAGCTAGCGACTGTATTCAGAAATAATCTCACAGGTCTAGGGTTTATTGGTGTGAAAATATGAGCAGAATTTAAGCAGCAGATGACAACATATATACGTGGAAAGTAAAAGATAGGAAACGTCGTGAATGTGCAGTAGTAACATATAGGGAACGTGATCGAACAAAAATCTCACTGGAATAAGTGAAGAAAATAGCATCACGCGACTGTTCCGATGCATCAATGGTTGCAAATGTACTATACAGCCTAGAGAATTCGGCGGTCACCATTTCAATAATATTCGAGAAACCACTAGCACTGTTTTATTTATTTCAATTTGGAATGTTTATGGGTTTATCTTTGGCTACCTTAACTGAAATTATCCACAGTTATTTTACTTTCTTTTATGTAAAGTACACGAACAATTTTGACGTCGACATTTTTGCAGATTAACCAATCGCTATTTTGCCCAAGTCAAAATTAAAAAACCTCAGACGGATTGACTAATCGGGGTGGACATTCACACTTATGCTTTTTTCCATAAATTGGGAGAGTTGGGTTTTGACCATATTAATTCTATTATTTTTGGTCTCATAAAAATTTAATATTATAATTTGCTTTTCGCCTTAATTAAAATTTTGTAAATGTGAAATTTTTTAAAATTGATTTTATAAAACCTAAACTACATTTTCAAACTTGGTACTTTAATTGTTTAATTAATAAATTGCCGAGTCTAAATGAATCTAGTGTACAATATAATTTTCTGCGTGCATTATAATATTAGGTGGAAAGCAAAATGGGCCTTAGATTAGGAAAAAAATGGAGGGGTGAATGCTTTGTGAGCAACATCCGACCTTGTAATTACCACGAATGTGTACATAGATAATGCACCGCACTAAATTTTTTTCGCTTTAGAACTAAACTACCGATTTTTGGTAAAACTGTCTTCAGTTATAATAAATAATAAAAAAACATTCTTGCTGCATAAATTTCAGCAAACCAACAAGGTCAAACCTAAAACCGGAAATTTAATCTTTAAATTTATTTGAATTGTTTAATTCATTGTCGTTTTTTGTAAATGCAAAACTTTTCAACATCATTGCAACAATTGAAAAAGCTCCCATGGAAGCTGAAGCGACACCTCACATAAGATACACAGAATTCTTAAATTTTGCAAGAGTCTCCCAATTAATGGAAAAAGGTTAAGTATGAAGTTTCATTCCGAATAGTCAATCCGCCTGGATTGTAGAGATGCCGAATTTAGGTTTTATTTGTTGCAAAAATTTTGTTTTAAACTTAATTTACAATCTTAATTTTTTTGTCAATTTACAACCGTTTTTTCGTAAATGCTATATACCTTTCAAAATATTTGCAAAATTAGAAAAAACTCCTATAGTGATGCTATCACCTCCTGTGAGTCGATCTCGCCCAAAACTCACTGAGATTTCCCACATTATGGTAAAAACTTAAGTATGAAGTTATATCCCGATCACTCGATCCATCTGGGCTATATAGGGCCCCAATTTTTATTTAATAAATTTGGGGAAAATACTGGTATATTAAAACACATACACTTCCACCCCCCCCCCTCCAGACTTGTCCCAAATTCCGCCCGGGCTTACCTAGGAATATGATCTATTCGTGCGCCGTATCGCTTAAAATGCTTCAGTATGTTTATAGTGAATCGACTTTAGCAAAAACACGTGCATATCAGTGGTACACATTCAAAAGCGATATTAAATGTGGTGGAAGATTTGAATCGCTTTTGTCGGCCTCTACTGAAATTAACATCAATAAAGTTGAGGAAATGATGACGGAAAATCGTCTACGAATCAATTCGTACCATTGTACACGATTGTTTGGTCATGAAAAGTGTCGCCGCTCGACTAGTTTCGAAAGACCTGCATTTTCTTTAAAGACTCGCGTAAAGGCCGCTGAAGACAAGCTAGAGTGAGTCAATTCCGACCCCACATTCATAAAACGCATTATAACTGGTGACGAGACATGGATTTACACGTTTGAAATGCAAACCAATTAACAGCTTCTGAATGGCGCCTTCCACCTGAGCCGAAACAATGTAATGTTGACTGTTGTCTGATTATGGCGGTGTTGTGCACTCCGAATTCTTGCTAGAAGATCAGACGGTAAATAAAGAATATTATTTGGGCGTTATGCAGCCATTCGAGGAAAAAGCTCATGGATTTTGAGCATCACGACAACACACAATCTCATAAGGCTATCATTGTGAACGAATTTCTGGTTCAACAATTATCATCGAACATTCATCGTGCTCACATTATATTACTCCGGCTGACTTTTTTCTTTTCCTCTTTACTTTGTTCGATATCTGTATTCATTATAAAAATGGAAACACACTTGAGATGAACTGACAAAATAGAGCACTGTAAACAAACAAAATGACAGATCGTGCTTAAACTTCGCGTCAAGAAGAGGACAGGTGGACCAACTTAGCGCCCACCTTTCTTTAATCGCTTTAGGTGGGCTTTTCAATTCCCGTTACTTTGTTCACAGAATGTATATCAAAGGTAGCTTCACAAATGGCCTTTCTAATAAAATTTGCTATTTAAAATTCCCACTCCCCAATCACAAAGTTTTTCCCAGGTTATCACACATGTTCATCAAAAGGTTTTTAAAAAGGCCATTTAAAAAATATACGACAGACCAAATAGTTTTTTCCAAATCGTCACACATATCTAAAGGTAATTTGGAACGTGCCCTCTCAAATAAAATTGACCATTTAGAAAAAATACGATAAATTCTCATTTATTATTGCGTTTCAAAAACCAACTCGTGCAATTTGCAATGCTAGTGGTTTGTTTTACTTTTTATTTTATTTCGCTGGCGCTTCATCCCATTTAGGATTTTGTTTTAAATTTTTTTTTATGGATTTTGGTCTTTTGAAGGTCAATTAATACCCCCCCCCCTTTCATTCACGCACACACCACCCATTCACACTATTACAGTATATCACCTGCACATTGCAAGCTCCATGTCAACCTGTACATTGACATGAACGGTGGGTCGGCGCTGAATTCTGCACTCCAACAGAGGGTCTTAGTTGTGTTTATTAACATCACCGATCGTAATCGATGACGAAAATTTGCTTTGCATCCAGCCTCTGGTGGGATTCGAACCCAGTACCTCCCAGTCCAAGTGCCGAAGCTTTAACCACTGCACCACTTGTCCGGATTTATCCGCCTCCATGAGATTACATTAACAAATATTATTTTCAGATTAATGGTTGATAAGTTCATTGAATCCAGCCAGGTCCCAGAGCTGGTGGTGGGAGTACCCATGCGATAACCTAAAGTTGTACTAACTCAAGCAACGGTTGCTTTACGTCGATGATGTTGTCGTACTATATCTTTTTGCTACGCGCCCCCTCCCCCCAAAATACTGGTGGTTTACTGTATTAAAAATTGGCCAGATCACATAGCTTTCCCAGGTCGTCACATATATCAAAAGCTGGCTTAAGAAGTGCCCTTTCAAATAAAATTTTAAAAAATACGATAAATCTTCAATTATTATTGAGGTGGAAACGCGAACTCCTTATGCTATTTTTTAATTCTACTGGTTTACTGTATTAAAAATTGACCAGAACATAGAGTTTTGCACAGGTCGTCATTCATATCAAAAGTTAGCTTTAGGCATTGACACAAAATAATAATAAAAATGCACATGCCACTATTTGATTCCAGAAAATATCAAAATACATAAATTTTTACATAAAAAGTGTATTATTTTGGAAATGAAATCTAGGGAAGATTTCATTAAATAAATTAAGAACGGATATTAGAGTTAAATTTCGAACTCATTCCAAATACGCTTATTTGAATTTTAATCAAAAATTAAAATTAATAAATTAAAGTAAAACAGAATGGTATTTGACTCCGAAGAGTACAGACTAAAATAAACAATTTTCAAAATAAAGTTTTCAACTCTAAAAAGCTTGAAACCTAAATACGCTAATCTTACGATTAACTAATATAAAACCTTTGTCTGTTAATTATTTGTGTATTATTAAGTTTTAGAATAATTAGTGATTATTGTGTAAAGTATAAGAAAAAATTAATTAAATAGAAATAATTTTTTTTGTTAAATTCAGTTAAAGTTGTATACCGAATACCGAAACTCGCGATGTGTTTCACGAATTGAACAATTATTTTCAAATAAAATTTTAACAATTTGTAAACGTTGCTCTGGCGTGAGTATTCATTATGAAGTCAAATCGGGTGTCGCTGGACAAAGTATTGCCAACTTAAAGTTCTATACCTCGAAATATTTTTCACCACTCTGTGATCTTTTGTTCGAAAACTGAGACTTGAGAGTTGAGAGTTTTGCTGCTGTTTCACTAACCTACTAGATGCACAAAATTAATATTATTGTTGGTTGATGTCAACAATAATTAAATTTTATATTTACATCTAGTGTGCTGAAGAAACAACATAAAAACTCCCAAACTCTCAAGTTGCGGTTTTCGAACAAAATTCGTATACTTGCCAATTTTTAATACAGGATTACTTAATTAGGACATTTATAATAAATATATGGAATTGTACACGTAATTTTTTCTCGTATGGTAGTTGAAATGCTTAACAATTAAAAAAGGGCAATTTGTGGCAATAAAGATTTATTAATTTATTACACAATTTTCGTACTATTTTAATAATTTAGCAATTAAAAGTTGTTGGCCGGCTGTATACTTAACTTACTAGTACTTACACAAATTTTGTTATTTGTTAGAAACTTCATATTTCAAAAGTATAGGCCCTAATTAAAACAAATAACTTTCCAATATCTCCCAAACTAATGGGTTTTAATAAAGCTATTTTTATATCATCACTAAACGTCCCAGGGATATGGAATCAAGCCAATCCTTAATATAAAAATTAAGATTGAGACAATAAAAAGGAACACTAGTAGAATGCTACTAGGCTACAACTCACGCAAATATTGTAGTAAGGTGCCCTGAAACGTAAAGTGCACTGGGAAACCATTAAAAGACTGCAACAAAAGTAAGAACGAACCAGTTTAATGCATGCACTGTGGTAATTATCACCAGCAAATTACAGAGGCTACGAGGTAGCAAAACAACTGCAAAGAATGAGAGACAACAAGAAAAATCAAACAAGTAAGAGTTCTTAACCTAGGATGCAATCTTATCCAAAACAAATCCCCCTAAATTGCGCCAAAGTAAGAAAAGGCACAACATATACACAAATTGCTAAGCAGAATGAAAATATCAAGACAGCACCTAGTCAGAGGAAACATGTCCTGCAAGAAATACCTCAGACGCTAATTGCTATCAATTCGCATCTGGTTGTGCTAGCCCAAAGAATAGAATATATGGGCGAACTACTGAAAAAACTAGAAGAGAGACTAGGAACCCTGGAATATACATCAATGATCCAAGTTAAAAAATTAATTAATGTGACAGTAAAATTAGAGAAATCATTGACTACCTTAATTCTAATCCATACAAACTTAACAAGAAAAAGTAATGACATACTATTTAAGAACTGCTACCTAGCAATTAGAAAGCTGTGCAAGTAGCTACTGTATCGGAGTTAATTTAATATATTCAGCAATGAGCGATGACCAAGAGCCCCAAAAATTAGTACTATATTTGGAAGCGCACATTCTTCATAAAACAATCAAATTACATTACATAGTAGGTAATTAAATTTTTCAAATTAATTGAGCTGCACACCTCACGGCAAATGAGCTTTCATGCTCAAAATGTGTTACACACCACGAAAATGTTGGTGATTTTTTATAGTTGGACTATGTCGTTAATAAATAAATAAATAAACATTGAAACCAAAAATAACAAGAGCAGTAGTACTTCAGCAATTTACTGTCCACCCAGATATAACCCAAAAAAATAAGACTACATCAAACTTCTTAATTAGCGATTTAAGAAGTTTGATGTAGTCTTCTTTTTTTGGGTTATATTTAGTAGTAGTAATTTTATTATTCGAAGCGACTTTAACGGGAAAAACATATCATGGGGATAAAATAGGACTACTCCCAAAGGAAGAGGGCTATTTGCAATAGGCGGGACATTAAAATGTGAGTTTCACTCCAGTAGAATACCAAACTACAAGCCTACGGACCCAAATATAATTCCTGGCCTTCTGGATTTCTATATATCAAGAGGTATCTCAGAAAATTACTTAGCAGTCGAAAATAAAGAAGGTCTATCGTCAGACCATTGCCCAGTTTTAATGACATAAGTGACACGATAATAAAGAAAACAAGCCCTCCAAGACTAACAAATAACAAAAGAAGAAAGCATGGTAGAAGAAGAACTGGGAAAGTACTCCTGATCAACAAGAAATATTACAAACGACAATATACTATCCAGTTGAAGTGAGGGAGTTGTTTAACGAAAAAAAGAAGAGCTCGGAAGACTTAGCAGAGAATCAGAGCCCCTGAAGACAAAACAATCCTAAGCAACTTGTGCAATAAACTTAGACTACTTATAAAGAAGATTAAGAATGGGTCAGTTGCTAACTTCCTAAGTAACCTAACAGGTAAACCTGATACGGACTATTCCCTATGGAAAGCCACTAAACGTTTAAAAGGCCTAAAATGCAAGTGCTACCAATAAAAATGGTTGATGGAACTTGGGCTCGCAGCGAAAAGCTGATCTGTTTGCCGAACACCTAGAAAATACCTTCAAACCACGAACTGGATAAGATAATGAATATTTAACATCTACAAGCAAAATTGACGAGGTATCTGTACTACCAGTTACTCTGAAAGATATCAAGCAAGAAGTAACAAAACCTCAAAGCTAAAAAGCCCCTGAATATGATTTGATGACGGGGCAAATAATCAAGGCCTACCGAAAGAAGCGCTTAGGAAACTACAGCACATAATCAATGCTATCTGTAGACCAAGTTATGTTCCGAGACAGTGAAAGTAACGGAAATCATAATGATTCCAAAGGCTAATAAACTGCTAAATTACTACACATCGTATAGGTCAATTTCTTTGCTATCAACATCAACGATTTTCGAAAGACGCTTTCGCAAGCGACTAAAGCAAATTATAGAGAGCAGAAATTTTATACCAGCACATCAATTTGGGTTCCGAGAAAGGCACTCAACGATAGAACAGGTACATAGGATTACTGATTCAATTGAGAAGGCGCTGGAAAAAAAAGTATGTCAGCACATACTAATTTTTATTCTTAGATGTAGCCCAAGTATTTGATAAGGTTTGTCACAGTGGTCTAGAATTTAAGCTCCAAGTTACTTCCTGGTGAGACAGATAATGGAATACTTAAAACGAAAGAAATATTGGCAGACGTTCCACAAGGCAGTGTTCTGGGCCCGTATTATACCTTCTGTAGGAGTAGTAAATAACTGGATAAAATAATGAAGAATAACGATAAATAAATCGAAATCAACACCTATAAACTTTACAAATAGGAAATTAGAATATATTTCGATTAGATTGAATTCGCCACAAAATCCAGATTCTGATAACGCGTAACCTGACGAACCGTACGAACTGACAACGCACAACAAACTGCTGTTATATAAACAAATCCTAAAACCTATGTGGAAGTATGGTATTCAGCTTTGGGTAAACAGTAAAGATCATACACACATTTAAAAACAAAGTAGCATTGAATGCTCCATGGTACATTAGAAATGACAACCTCCATCGAGACTTAAACATGGAATACGTGGAATAAGCAAGACAACGAGGAGCTATGGAACCTACTGAATCGCACAAATAAGCTAAGCGCCTAAAAAGAACAAAGCGTTTAGAATTAGTGGTTCCCTGAGTAACTGAAATCAAAGGACTAACAAAACTGGGATGAATCGGTATCATTCCACAAGAATAAACTTGAGCAATTAAACTAATAAAATAATTACTAGATAATCACTGAGATTAGTATTAATATTATATAGAAATAAAGATACCTTAAAAAAACTAAACCCCCCTCGACATAATTTTCATTATAAAAGTAATTTTCTCCTAACTTGTATCGTTTTCCAGCTAAAAACCTGGCATATATTACAAAACTCACTCTGTATGATGTAACGTTGTGTTTTTATATTTGTGGTTTGACGATTCCTTTTATTTATTGATTTCTTTACTGATAAAATATCAATAACATTAATATTTTACGACTGTTCTTCCGTTATCATCTTATGGCCATATTGACACCAATGAACTATTCTGTTTGTTTGCCATGGCTCCTACATACAAAATTTAAATTTGGCAAAAATAAAATTTAACTTTAGGCGCTGAACTTAACATTATTTACCATTTAAAATATAAATTATTGTCATCGATTTATAACTTTTTCGTGTTTTATTTTTTGTTAGTGAAAATTTCCTAACTTTATGGTATTTCCTCTTTTGAATTCAAAACAAACGATTTTTCAATAGAAATTTGATTAAATGTAAAATTAGCTGAATTGGAAATATTCAAAAAGTAAAAACTTTTAGATCGAATTTCGTATTCACCCTCCGCAACAAAAAATATATATAAAATTAACTAAAAGTAGGAGTGTTATTTATTGACATTCAACATTATTATTTTTTGTTGCTCTGAAATCAAATCGATTTATTATTTTATTTTGGCTCTTAAATTTATTTTAATGGGGCTAAAAGATTATCGTATAGATGTTGGCGATTCATTATCATTGTTATTATATTTGATTATAGAAATTCGTCATAATTTTCGTCCTACATTATTTTCTATTTGTATACTAAGTAGATATTATGTATAATTGCCAAAATAATAATATTAAAATATTTCATTTCGAAAACCTACACGGGCATATACTCGTATATGTATATTATCCTACCATAATGGATCTCCCTCATTGATTCTATATGAATAATAGCATGATTTGTTCTATTTTGGTTTTAGCAACATACAACGAACCAACACAATATGCATAATATACACCCATCGCCTTAGAGAATAATAAAATTACATTATTTTATGTACACAAAAACGTATGTATGTACAACGAATATGTACGTACATAAATAACATATAAATTTAATATTGAATTTAGCATTTTATTAATATTATTTTGTTCAAGTTGCTTTAAAATTTATATGCAAGTAGAATGTATGTATATAAGACCCACATAAATTAAGATCTTGATATTGTTATAAAATGAAAACTAAAAGAAATTAAGTTTGTACACGAGAAAATCAAAATATACGTTTGTTATTTTTGTATTTATGTTATCGTTTTAAATGTTGTAATCTTTAAAAAGCATCGCACACACAAAATACAAATTACAATATTTTTTTGGGTGTTTCTAAATACATAAATATACGAATTTTAAACAGAGTACGCTCGTATAATAAATTAATCAATTATTTCCGTACATATTTGTGTATCTCGTATATAAAAAATATTGTATACGGTTGCAAGATTTGCGCAGAATAATAAGTTTTAATCTGACAATTTAATAAAAGTTTGTTTTATAATATTTTGGTATTTATTGAATTTATTGATTAAAATGGATAAACCTAATTATTTTTATAACACTGCGGTACCATTAACATTAAAATTGTTGGTATTCGTAATTGATGGTGATAACTATCACTAACTCATAGTTTCCAAATGAAAATCAAATGGAGACAGGGCAATTTTTTTTTGGTTACGTATCCCTTTAAAAAAATATGGTGCATTTAATGAAAATCTCATTTGATTTTTATGAAAATTCGATCATTAGATTACAAGTTACACTTATTATAGTAACACTATTTTGTTATTTTCAAAACCATGGAAAAAACGAATTCCATGTGCTGCTTACACACTATGTTTTGATGGGGAAAATACCGTTAATCAAAGCACAGCCAATGGCTTTTTCTGCTCCTTCGAAAGCAACCGTCGAACGTTGGTTTGCTTAGTTTAAACGTGGTTTGAACGTTGGTTTGCTTAGCTTAAACGTGCTTAGTTTAAAGTCGCTCGAATTCGGCAGTTATTCAAGAAAAGAGAAAAAAGTGCACAAAATCGTTTTGAAAGACTGTAAAGTGAAGTTACGTGATAAAGCCGACACCTTAAAGATATCAAAAAGCAGTGTATACACTGTTTTGCATGAACATTTGTCCAAAAGAAATCTCTATTCAAAGTGGATGGTGCGCTTGCTAACATTAAATCAAAAACAGCAAAAGAGAGCGCTATTTTGAGCTGTTAAACTGAAATAAACATAATTTGTTGTACCTATATGTGGCAATGGATGAAACATGTACCCACTACTACACTCCGGAATCAAATCGTCAATAGCAACCGACGGTAGGCGTCCGAAGCGAATAAAAACGCAAATGTCGACCTGTGAGGTTTAGGCCTCCGTATTTTGGAATCGACTATCTTGAGAAAGGAAAGACCCTCAACAACGAATATTCCGTGGGCATTATCTTACTATCTGAATCTTTTATCAAGACAATGCACCGTGTCACAAGTTGTTAGGTATGATAACATAATTGCACGAATTGCTTATTCCTAGAGTTTCTGCTCAAGAAATATCAGCTCGAGAATTCCCGAAAATTTTGTATATTTCGGGAATCTCGTTTCTCGATAATTTAAATAAATTTTTATTCGGGATTCCCGTTTCCCGAGAAAATGTTGACAATTCTCGAGAAAAACATTCATCATGTAGTTAGCTAAAATTATAAAAAGGAAGAAAACAAAAAATTTAGTATATCCCTTCATGAATGGACTAGTTTGCGTAATAGAAGATATATCAATGTGCCCTTGCATCACTTTGGCTTTGGTGGAGACTCAGATAATTTAGGTCTGATAAGAATATACGGCTCTTGTCCAGCAAAAAAAATTCTGTAATTAGTTGATTCTAAGTTAACTGATTTCAAATCAAGTTTCTGTACAGATTCTGCCATCAGTGATGGTGCTAGTACTATGGTGAGGTTCGGAAAGCTAACTCCGTGTATGCAACAGCTGTGTTACAATCACGCCATCCATTCGGCTGTTATGTCAGTGCTCTATTAGAAAAATAAACTAAATGATAATGCATATGAAAATGAATCTCAGCCAAAGCAGTATATTGGTGGAAGGGAGGATGAGGTAGATATGAGTCCGCCACGGGGTATGAATTTATTTCAGAAACATTTTTATTAATTCACAATATTTCGGCGGTAACAAAATAAAATCGGAAAAATGTTATATTATTTAAGAATTCACCAGTAAAAAATGGAATTTTACAAAATTATGAAGTACTAGAACAAAATTAATCTAATGAACTCCAGTTATTTTTGGATTATAAAACCCGTTGGAACAGCTTGGAAACAATGTTGAAAATATTCTTCTTGCGATTAAAAAGCCCAATAATTAAAGCTTTAGATGATTTAAATTTTAGTCATTACTGGATAACCGAAGATGATGAGCAAATCGCAAGCAATTTATTAAACGTTTTAACAACTGTACGACTGACAGTAGAGGCATTGAGTCGGAAAGACCCCATATTTTAAAAGCTGAAAGAATTTTTAAATTTCTGTTTCTTAAACTCGAAGAGAATTAAACATTCCTAAGTATTAGATGAAATATTCCGATTATTTCATTGATGAAATATCTTCAGGATCCAAAGGGTTTGCGATGTTCAGAAGATGACAATTTTTTCTTTCTTTCATCTAAAGCTGAAATATTGAAAACAGAAAAATTTATATTAAAAAGAAAGTTAATAATACGATCTGTGACGATGACGAGAAAGATGATGAGAATCCCATTGAAAATGAACAAGAAAATCGCACAATTAATAATAATAGTTTATCTGAGCAGCTAGAGGGATTCATTCAAAAAAGTACGCAATGTTCGAGTTCGAGCTTTATAAATAACAATTTTCAGTTAATAAAAAATGAAATGGACCTTTTCGAATGATCGGATATTAACGGATAACTTACAAAATCTGCAATCAGCATTAAGCATAATACAACCAAGTAGCACGCAAAACGAAAGAAATTTTTCCATTTCGGGAAATTTAGTATCGAGGAGGCGAACGAGATTATCGGATAAATCAATCGATATCCTATGTGTATTGAAAAGCCATTTCAAATAAATAACATATTTTGTGTTTCTACTTTTTCTCTGTCATCTTTTATCTCAGTAATATGTATAATTCTCCAAAATGAAATTATTTATTTGATGCAACAGTATTTACATTTTTTATAAATGAATTTCTCTCAATTTTTCTCAAGACTCCCGAATCTCGAGAAAAAAATATCATTAAAAGCGGGATTCCGGAATCACGAGAATACAAGATTATCGGGAATTGGGCAATCTCTACTTATTCCCCATCCTTCATATTCTTTAGATCTGACTCCCAACCAAAGGCCAAACAATTAATAAGCCTGAATTATGCAAAAAAAAAAATTTTGGTAGTTAACCTCGTAACTGATTGACCGACGTTGTACATAACATAATAGTTTTAATATTAGATGTGTGAATATGACTCCGCCCTTTTTTATTCAAATAAAACTGATTCCGAGCTACCTACACCTATGTATTTTGATCAAAAAAGTAGTTCTCATTTAAATGAAATTGTAGATTATTTTAAATCTAACTTAAATTTTAAATATCCCATTCAATTTGATGTTCCATAAATGTCCGAATTTGAAATTATTAATGTATTGAACTCTTTCAAAAATGGTCGTGGTCCTGACGGAATTTACATTTAATTTCTTCAATTTTTCCACAGAGATAAAAAATATCTTCAATAACTCCATTTTAAAAGACAGATGGTCGTTCCAATAGGGCAATATACAGAAGCTTCTCTATTTTATGATCAATCCATAAGCTCTTTGAGCCATATTGACAAGATACATTTTTTAGCATAAAGCAATAGCATTCAAACATCTCAGCACGCTTTTTTTTTCAAAAGTAGACCTTCAACAACCAATCTTATTGAGTTTAGTTTCTAAAAAATTCGTTAATTGGATGGGGCCATATCTCTCTGATCGTGTCCAATATGTTAAGTTCACATCGAGGCATTATAAAATTAATATCTGTACATGGCACTGATTAGACCAGTCGTCGCTGTTGAGCGTAAAATAATTAGTTTTAAAATCACATAGGAAAGTCACTGAATTTACAAATGTATGTACGAATGTAGTTACGAGATACGTAAATACGCACGCAATCATCTCAAAAAAGTAGATGCACGTGTATAATAGGAACATTACCAATTCACTAAATTCTTGAGTCAGCTCTACCGAAAGTAGAACCCACGGAATAACCGCTACGCGGTGAATGTATCTAGTTCAGCGGAATCTAAACTCAATCGATTGTCATTACTCTCATTACGTTGTTGTAAACTGAAAATTTTTAAGAAATATGGTTGAGGCGACGAAATTCCTTCAAGGAATGTAGCACCAACAGTTACACCTGCCAACGGTGGTAATATTCATTTTTGGAAAAAGTCATTTAGACAATTGCATCATTTCGGCATTTTTTTAAAAAGTGGTACTTAACAATTTGTCAAATTTAGCAGACTTCCAGCTTATTCCAAAAGTGTAGCAACAGAAACAAAATAAATGTTAATAAAATTTTAAAGCGACCAGTAAATGTTCCGTATATAGAAATTATTTAAAGCAGCGCGGAAAATGAGAAATACAGTTTTCAATCCTAGGGGATACGATCAACCTCTTTCGAGCTGTCTTTGAATATTTGTGTGACTTACAAACACCATTATCTATATATGGAAAAAAATCATGCTACCGTTTTACGTTTATTATCGATTTACCGACAATGATATTTTATGCCCTATTAAATAAAATTAGCCACGTGTTATCTTGAATTGGAGTCTTAAAGACTTTATTTTCATTCAGTGGAAGTTCAGCTTTTTGCAGAATTACTTTTTTCAACAGTAGTTGATATTCTGTAATTAACTTTACATAAATTGTATTGCTCGGTGATTGATCGATTTTTAAAATGAGCATACACTGGAATAACTACACATAATAGCTGAAAGCACCAATACTGTATATTCTTTCATTTTTTGGTTGTCACATTTCAGGTATTATGCTAATTTCGCGGTAAAAATAACAGCCAATTTACTACCAAAAGTTTACAAATCCAAAAGTTAGCCAAAATCATAGTTAACCAAATTAACTTCTATTTTCACTATAAACACAAAAAAAAATAAATTAAAATTGTTACTATTGATGTAAATTTGGTAAAAATATTATATTTTGTTATTACAACGAGTCGAGCAGAACGGTTATTTTCACGTTTGCTTCACTGAAGTGTTTCACCCATAAATCGTAATAAATGCTTTCAATTGTATGTGCCATGGAGCGATGGAACGCCATGCCACTCGGTTTTTGCCCACTTATCCTAATATGTTGCTACTAGTACGATGGAACAACGTCGATTGAGAAATTTCACGTAGTTTAAATTGCAAGCTATTTGGCGAAACTTAAAGAATTGTTAAAAAATGTTAATTTTCATTTTTTTTGTTACGCACATAGCGTAACCTTCGAAACAAACGTTGATAAAAGTATCGAAAAACAAAGTAGGTTTACAAAGATTTTCAATTTTATCTATGCTACTTACGGGCTGGTAAATTTTCTTGTACTAGATGGATGACCTACTATCTCGTTTTAACATCATCCGCCCTTCACATTAAGAAGATTAATTGTTGTTTCAGGAATATCTTTTCCAACAATGGAGGGCAATGAAATTTTTACCAACATTTTGTACAACTACTACGGGCTAATGATGTCATACTAGGTGAAAAGCGTAGCAATATTAAGATACTATCGGAACATATACTCGTATTGCATCTTCGCAAATACGACTATTTACCGTTTGCTATTTTGCGTTGCTATTTTGCGTGGTTTTAGAGTAAAAATTATTTCAGTCAACTTCCATTGATATAGAACGTACTTTAGTTTAAAAACAGGAGGTCGATTATGAAATTTTCGACGCGCGCTTCATTTTTTTCGACCAGCGGCACTATTCTGGTAATTCCCCGGGAATAGGGAACTGGGGAATGAATTTATATGTAATTTCTGTTTAAATATTATTTTTTCGGCCTACTGAGGAGAAAAGTTTGATGTAAATATTTATAAATTGGGAATATTTTTTCCATATCTAAATTGGGGCAGGGCAAATTATTCCCCATTTAATTTTACAAAAAATTAACACTAACTTTTTACCACAGCATGCCAGAAAAAAAAAATGTTTAAATAAAAATTTCATATAAAATCTTTCCCCAGTTCCCTATTCCCGGGGAATTACCAGAATAATGCCACAGATCGCAAATTTCCCTATTATGAAATTGCGACAGCATTATTTTTTAGATAAAAACGAAAATTATGCGACTGCTATTGAGGTGTCGTATATAAACGATTTATCTTAATAATTGATAACATGTGAGTCATATATATTTACATGTTTAGGTATTTTGTGTGTTAATTGTAAATTTAAATTTTATATGTGAATATGTAATTTTATTTAATAAAAATAACTAAACTTATTTAAATTTAAAATTTACATTTATTGTCGGATTTATCTTAGTACCTCAACAAATTCCGAGTAAATAAAGAGTAGCAATTCGAAATATTAGTGGAATTTATGGAAAGCAACGAGGGAATAGCAAAAAATTTTCTAAATACAGTTCAGTTTCGCGATACAACTAACAATTTATGGAATGAGGCGAAGGAGCGTTTAAATTCTGGCGGCCCTCCGGAAAAAAATGTTGAAGGATGGAAAAAGGTGAGGATAAGTTATTACTGTAATGTATTAACCTAAAAATGTTTCTCGTAGGTATGGCGAGATTTTAAGTACCATACAAAAAATAAATTAAGGGTGAACAAAAAATCAGTTTCTGGAACTGGTGAGGGGCCGTGCCGGATTAAACGGCTAACTAATTTGGAGGAGAGGGTGAATATTTTATTAGACTTGCGGGAGAAATTGAGGGATTAAACGCAAGGAGTTTTGGGTGCAGCACGCAATCACCCGCAATCACCATACATATTTCTCAAATTTCTTTTATCCCAACCACATCCACCTCAAACAACAACATAGATCTAATTATGGAAGAAAATGAAGAACCACCCACCATTCAATCAACAATAGTAAACAATAGTACCGAAAACACAAGATCAAAAAAGAAACAGCCGAAGGAAACCACGAAAAGTCTACTAAAAAAGCAAATTGAACTGCAAGAGACCGCATATAAGAAACAAGAAATGTTCTTAGAAAAACGAGAGACCCAAAGAACAGAAACGCTACTTTAAAGGATATTAGACGCATAAAAGAAAAGAAATTGGCTTTTGAAAAGGACAAGTGGAAGTCTCAACAATTGATATCTGTTAATAAGTACAAACAAAAAGCACAATCATTAGAATTAAAAAAACGAAAGCTGGACTTAAAGGAGCAAGAATTAGAGGCCCGAAGATAGGTATTAAAAAACCATGTAAATAATATAATGTATATACGTATATTGTTACTTTTTAAGACTGAATTAAATAAATTTAATGAAATGAATTATTATTAAACAATAAAATGAAATCAACAATTAAAATCCAAAACTGAAATATAAAATAGTTCTTAAAATACAAAAATGATTCTTTAGTTTTATTTATCTTATTGACATGAATTGGTTTTTTATATTATCTCGAACTCTTTTAGCTTGTTGCAGCAGGTTTCCACTGTTTTCATCTGGAGCATTTAGATTTCCGACATCCTCATCGTTAACAATGAGGCTTTCGCCAAAAGGCACGTTATATTTCACACATAAATTATGTAGTAGGCAACATACATTAACAATTTTGGCTACTTTCTCTGGTTGATAAAGTAGCTCCCGACTGTGTAACATACACCTCCAACGGGTCTTTAATATACCAAATATGCGTTCGATAATCGAACGCGCTTTCGCATGAGATGTATTAAATCGCGATTCAGCTAAGCCTTCCGCCGCTTTTCTATATGGAGTTCTAAATTAACAAAATATATTTAGAATTACCTAACATCCATGACGAGTCATCTCGAATCCATTCCTGCTTCATAATTTAACGGTTATTGCTCATGCTCCAAATGACGGAGTCATGAGAACAACTTCTGAATCGCGGATCAACCGGCTTGATTATATTTTTGTAGTCACAAGTGTATAAAGAAATAATTTGTATCTATGAGTTATGTATATGTACATATATTGAAGTAAGCATAAGTTGCTAGATTACTTATCATCATAACATTTAAGCTGTGTGATCCTTTTCTGTTAAAAAAATGGTGTTCATTTTTTTCTGGCCGTATAATATTAATGTGTGTGCCATCTAAACATCCTACCACTCCAGGAAACCCTGTTTTATTTAAAAAATAATCCTTTGATTTGGATTTTTCCTCTTCAGTCATTTGAAATATAATATGTTGACTGCACATATTTGATTCCAAAATATTTAGTGTCTCTGTCATTACTTTCGATACGCTGGACTGTGCCATATCAATTAGGTAGTTCTTTGCTGGTACGACCCTACCCCCAAAAACCGTGTAATGTGGCTGCAAGTTTTAAGATCGGTGGTATAGCATCGTGGTTTCGCCTTATTGTAAAATGAGGTTCAATTTCATTTAGGATATCCGTAAATAAATTTTTGGTGACTCTAAATAATTTTATCAACCTGAAAGCAGTTAGTTTTGTGATAAATACACACAGATGCAATAGGTGGTACATACAATTGAACAATTGAAAGCATTATCCCTTTGAAGATATGCCGGTGTTATTGCATCGTCCGAATTATCTTCACTACTATGCCCAAAAAAGCCACACTCGCTTCCATCTCAGCACAAAAATATTTATATAGATTTTTTTAAAAATTAATTTACAGAAACACTTTGTTTTGTCATTACAAAAATTCACTTAAAATTATATTTTCACTTTGACAACTTAAACAAATTTAATTCCAATGTTATTTGTGATTGATGTTATTTTCGACGTTGTCGAATATCTCATAGTAGCTATATTCGACGTTGTCGAACTGGTCGACAGTGTCGAAAATTTGCGATGTCGAAAATTTCATAATGGACCCCCAGTATTTGAAGTAGTTTACGTGAACTTTTTTCGAAAATGTCGTTTACAATTTGCCGTTTACAGTAGCTATGTTTTTTTAATTGGTCTAAGATTGTAAAGTCTATATTTTACAGTACCGAGAATAGAAAGTGCAACACCCATAAAAATACACAAAAAGATGTATTTTGCCAGTACGCCGCACGTTTACAACACACATTTTATGGAAAAACAAAATTGCATGCTAAATGGTTTTATTGTTTTTAAAGCCATTATAATTTTTTAGCATTTTTCAGGTAAAATTAAATTTCAGTTTCAAGAACAGGTAATAAATGTTGAGCCACTATTTATTGTAGTTTTTTTGATTTTTATGGTAAAAAGGTGTCTTACGAAGTAATAAAATGTATATTTAATATTTAGTTGCCCCGTCTTTGTTGCCAATAACAGATGCAATCCTTGTTGGCATGAACGCAATTAAATCTTGCAGGTACTCGAGCGTCAGTTCTTTATACCATACTTAGTCGATGATTGAATTGAGTTTTTTGGATGATGGCGGCATCTTTTTATTAATTTTCATCCCCATTACCTGCCAAAGGTTTTCAATGGGATTCAAATCTGGTGAGTTTCCAGGCCAATCCAGAGTAGGAATTCCATTTTTCAACAGCAAATCTTTAACCTGAAGAGAAATAATAATAATTAACTGTTTCTTTTTTTTTATCGTCTTAAATATAAAATTAGTAGATGAAAAAAAATAAGGCAGAGAAGTCTGAGAAATCACAGACTCAGCACTCAAAAAATGCATTACAATGGAAGGGAACAAATGGTACTTTAAGAATTTTTTGTAGACTTCTCCGTTGACAGTTCCTTTAATAAAGGCCATTTCTCCAATTCCATGATAGGAAAAACATCCCCTAATCATTTGGCTCGCTGGATACTTCAATGTATTTTTCAAGCACTGATCGCTCAGTCGTTCGCCGGATTTACGCCTGACGTACTGGATTCCATCCGATCCAAAAAGGTTAAATTTACTCTTATTGGAGAATATGACTGTTCGCCACTGCTGTAGACTCCAACCAGCGTGATTTCGAGCCCGTTCTAACCGTTTTTGTTTCAGTTTGGTCGTAATAAAAAGTTTTTTTTGCCGGGAACCTGGCCATATATCCTTTTTCCCGGAGGCGGTTACGAATCGTATACACTCCGATTTCTTTGCCGGTTTGCGTTGTATTCAGCCCGAAAACCACAACAGTTTTAAATCGATTGGCTGTTGACATTCTGATAATTTTGGAATCTTCTCGTGCAGTTGTCTGCCTTTTTGGACCTTTTCCCTTTTTGCGTTCCAATTCACCGGTGGAATGATTTTTTTTTAAAACGGTTCACAGTCGAGTAATTGCATCCAATCTCAACAGCAATCTGCCTCGATGACATTTTAGGTGTTCCAGACCATGCCAGAATCCGATTTTTCTGAGCCATAGTTAGTTGTGTGTATTTGACCATTTTGAACAAATTATAATTTTAATAACTTTCTCGTGCGAGTATTTATCTCAAAGTAACCAAAAATGTTAAATAACGATTGTATTTATACCCAAAAAATAAATCAGCCACCTACGATGATGACAAGGGGCAAGTAGTACAATTTTACTTGAAAAATTTTGTTGTTGCACTTTCTAAACTCGGTACTGTACTTGTGCGAGTACTTGCTACTTATTTACTATTCGAACAATAGTCATTTTTTATATAATTCTTCATCCTTACTTTATTTTCATGTAGCTTTACTCTAACTAAACCCACATTTTACATCTCACAACATTTTATTACGTGAGTAACATTGATTATATTACAAAGGATGATTTAATTTAAATTTGGTTAAAAAATAATCATCATAAATCAAAATTGTTTTCCCTTATAGACATGGTAGTATTTGAAAGAGGTGTATTTGGTGGAAAAGTTTTAACTAATTCCTAACTCCACCAAGTGGAGCTTTTCTGGTACTTAAATTATATTCATCTCATTTTCCAATTCCAATAATGCCACGGTTTTCATTTGCTGTTTGTCTAGATAATGTTGGAAAATATTTTACAAGCAGCAAATAAAGAGTAGCAAAGTCACTGTTTTTGATGAGCAAACTTTCATTCAGAGATACCTATTTATTTATTAGTAGTTCTAATTTATTGCACAGGAAATTGAGGATATTGTTAATGTTGCGGAGCTCAAGTCAGCTGCCAGATCTTACGAGGTTTTCGTTTCTATCTTACTTAGTTCTCTGTCCTAAAAGAATCATTTTGTTTCCTTAATGATTTGGCATGGGAAATAGGTCACTTTTGAAAGATGGATAGTTTGTTTAAATTGGCCAGGTATTGCTCAAAACCAACTTATTTTAGATCACATTAGATAAAATGTTTCATCAAAATCAGTGTGTTTTATAAAAGTTATAATGATATTTAATGATAATGACGAAACAAACGAAACGTATTTCCTGTTTAATTTTAAATGATGACATAAGATATTCTTTACTGCTTTTATTTTTGTTAGATAATTTATGAAAAATTGACGTTTGATAGATTTATGTCATTTATACGTTGATTCCCAAAATTTTTAAAAAAACTATAAAACTTGACATCGAACGTAAAAAATAGCTTGTATAAACAATATCCTCAAAAACATCCGACATAACAAAATTTAAAAGTTGCACAATGTATTAAGTATTTTTAAGCAATAATGTTTTCCCATTACAATTATTATTTTTTTTTTTTATAATCTGGCACTAATTATAATTGGCAGTGAAGAGAAATAATTAAGTTCCATTTTGTTTATTTTTAAGTAGCACAAAAGTATATAAAGGTACCTACAATGTACACAAAACAAAACTAAAAGAATTTTAAATTAAACAAAAAACTTTTCCGTTTCATAATTACATATTTTTATTTTTTTCTATTTAAATTTTTAATTTTAACGAAAGACTTTGTTTGTTATTCTTAATTAAATATAAAAAAGTAAAAAAAAATATTTCTGTAATCGTTGTGTTTCTGTTTTTGTTCCTTTTGTACTTACTTTTAATTGAAGATTATATAACGTGTACAAAATTCAAGTAAATATAAAAATTAAGGTGTAGTGCAATTGTAACACAAATGATTTTAAAGCATCTGTACATATTATTGTGATTCTGATTCAAAAAATCTTTCATTTAAATTGTATATGGATGTAACGGATTTTAACACTTTAGGATACGATTGGTTTGTCCTGTTGATAATTTTATGAAATTTCCCCGAGGTCGAGTGTTTCTTATATACATGATAAATATTTGTTGCAGGTTGGTTCTGGAACCTGTCGTTTACACTAAAAATTCATAAGACAGCACTACGGTACATGCCAATTTTACTCTAATCCCCAGATATTTTAATGATTTTAGTAAGCAGGATAAAACAAAAAAAAAATACTGCGCATACAAATAAGTCTTCGCCGTTCGTCAAACGATCGTGCCACCAGTAAGTTATGGTTAAAATTTGCTGACTGTAAAACGTCAAACCCTAAGGTTGAACACTTGTCAACAACATAACCTTACGTCTACAGCATAAAATATTTGCGATTTTGTATCAGCATCATAAATTTTTTTTTCTTGTGAACATGTCCTATTTTTGAGCCGAATATGCGTTATTTGCGGGAACTTTTGATTTCCTTTTTTAATTTGTAGAAATCTGCAGCTGAAGCGCACCGATTGTACAAGCTTGAGATTGCCTTAAGTGAGATAAGTTGCCTAGAGTGTTTCAGTAGTTTAAGAACGGTGAATTTATTGTAAAGTAGCAGAAGGCCGAAGTGTACGAAGACGCGGAATTGGAAACATTATTGTATGAAGATTTATGCCAAACGCAAGAAGAACACTCTTATATTAGGAGTCACTCAACAAGAAATTTCACATCGTTTATATGCATTGGGAATGATTGATATGCAAGGAAATTGGGTTCCATATAAACTGAAGCCGAGAGATGTTGTACGCCCATTTTTTTCATGTAAAATTCTGCTTGCCAGGCATAAACGAAAGAGATTTTTTTACATGGCATAGTCACTGGTGATGAAAAATGGATCCACTACGATAACCTAAAAAATAAGAAATCATGGGGACCACCGGGTGGGTCATGCTTCAAGATCAACAACCAAGAAACTCATCTTGTGTATTTGGTGGGATCAGCTTGGTGTCGTGTATTATGTGTTGCTAAATTCGAACGAAACCATTACTACTACTCCAGATGGCAAAATTATCCTCCTGCATGATAATGCTCGTCCACCGACGACGTCGGTCAAAACCTACTTGGAAACAATCAATTGGAAAGTTTTACTCCACCCGCCATATTCACCAGACATTGTCCCGGCTGTTTACCGCTTGTTTTGATCGATGACGCATGCCTGTCTGAGCAGCACTTTGCATCATATGAAGATACAAAAAATTGTGTAAACCTTGAATAAAACATAACCAACCGTTCTTTCACAATAATGCCTAATTTTAGATAAAAAAAAAGCGGATATTTATTTGTATACCCAATAAATTTTTCTGTCGACTCAAGTCACTTATTGGTATAGAAACTGAGTAAATTTTAGACTTTTCACTAACTATTCACGTAGAACAACAAACGTTTCGACTAACGGAATCGAGGTGTTGATAATGTAATAATTTTTGAGTTTCATAAAATTTCCTGTTTTAGATCGTGTTGTCTGTCTAATTTGCTTATAAAGGTTGTGTTTGAACGATGAGTTTGAATTGCAATCAATGAGCAATTCAAGCTCATCGTTGTTTTCGATGACTCAATTCGAGACGACCTAGATTCGTTCTTCAAACAGAACTGGGGCGAGATCCTGTAATCCGGTATCGCTCAAATGTTGACGGATTTTTTCTGGTTTTACTCAAATTGGTATTATGGGTTCCGTTTGGACGGAGTATATACTACATAAACGTGTTTGGTATACAGTATTCTTGTAGTCGTCCACCAATTATTTCAAATATTGTTCTTAATTTACAATAAACTGATAATGGAAATAAAAACAATTTAAATGCGTAAGTAAAACCAATTAGGAGTACATCCATTTATTTATTCAGTAAGTAATATAATTAAATAAGATATTTGTATGCACCAATTTAAGTTCAATTGCACTTAATAAACACATTTTTTGAACCACTTGTTTTTATGTTTAACAAAAATAAATTTTTGAATATTTAAAAAAAACTGTTTCAACTTTAAATTTTTCAAAATTTTTTTTTAATCATTCAAACATTTATTTTTGCGAAACAAAAAAAAACAAGGGATTAAAAAATGTGTTTATTAAGTGTCAGTGTATCGCCTACTGCAAATAGTGTTAAAAATAAATTTAATTAACCACAAATTTTATGATCGAACATTCTGACATAGCCAAAGGGTTATTAAATACGCTGCAAGGGCGATAGCGGAAAAACTAATTATGCGCACGGCTGGCTAAAAGGCATGTTAAATGTTAATGCTCCCTCGTCAAAATTGGAAACCGACTGGAAAAAAATATGTGATCAAACAATTTGTTTTTTCAATATTTTGTGTTTTATGTTTAATATGTTATCGCACCTGACAAAGAACAGTGACACTGTGGAGGTGATTTCTCTTTTGGTTAAGCTTGTTGTTGTTCTAGAGCTAATTGTTTCTTGATGACTAACTGGCTTTTAAAAATTTATTTTAAAGGTGATGGTAATATTTCTATCATTTTTAGTGAGCATTTAACTTTTCTTTTCCTACTTGTTCTTTTATTCCGGTTCAACAACCAATTTGTTTCTCTTGCTAATTCTTCTTCATCCGTATGGAATGGGTTAATGTCATCATACTGTTTGCAGGTTTAGATCCCAAGTGCTGGTTCACATGTTTTAACTGATTTTTTGAGTTCTACAGTTTCTTCCTTTAAAATTCTGAAATCTTCTTTCAGTTTAGCTGTAAATTCCTATATTGCTCTTAATTGTTCACAGAGTTCAGTGTTTTCTTGTCGTACTGAAAGATATCTCCAATTGAAGATCTTGGTGATCTTGATAATTTGGAATTTCATCCTAATGGATTAAGCAATGATTGGCCCACTCCAAAATCCAATGGGCCAGCCTCCGTAGAGGGTGGATTTGGAAACATCTCTGATGTTGTACCACCTGTGGTATTAAATTCCATGTACCACTGGCATTTGGTTCCCGGTAGTGCTTTGCTACTGTCGAAGAAGTTCCCGCGATGTGAACGCACCTACCTAGGTGTATACAGAGACAGCCAAAACCCTCTGGGTACCCTAGGCTGAGTGGCCTTTTTATGTGAAAAATAAAACATAAACACAACACAATTGATTAATTAAAAAATTTAAAATACAAGAAAAATTGAAAAAAATTATGGGCCAAATATCAAATACACAAAATAAATAAAATCTTAAAATAATGTAATAAAAATGCTTCACAAATTGACGGCTTTGTTCAGTTGTTCTTAAATGGGACTTGTGAAAATAAAGCGGCTTAGGTGTGAAGCGGGTAGCGGGTGCTGATTGAAACCAACGCAAGCCGTAGAGTCAAAAAACATATAATGAAGCCCAATCAGAGAAACAGTGATTTATGTATAGCACCATTCATAACATGCAGCTCTTATTGATATATTTGCCATTCAGCGAACATGGCCAAGGTAAGAGTCGAATGACATTCAGATCATGTTGGACCTCGGTCAAATATAAATTTGCCGGGAGAAGTTCTTTAGATTGCTATGGAAATTAAATATTTTACTTACTGAAACGATTTCTCAAACCATTTTAGCACTTCTCACAAAATACAAATCTTTTTGATATTTTGCTCAGAGATAGCTGAAATGGTTACGAGACGAATGGCATACATATCATATTGGGCCAATTATAGATTTACCTATATATAGATTCCTATAGATATTTTACTTACACTGAATCTCATTACTTACTAGATTTAAAATTTTTATATCAAAATTGATTATTATTTTAACATTTGCTTATTTGGTCTACACAATTAAATTTTCTGGACTAGAGTAAATGTTTTACATAGAGTAAGTTTGGATCTTCAAAATTAATTCTGGGCTGGAATGACTTTGAAGTTTTAGTGTCACAAAGGTTATGTGAAACAGTAGTAATTTAAATTCAAAACAAGCTCACATACATTTATAATTGATTTCTTTTAAACAGTAAAATACAGTAAAAACCAACTGTAGGATTGATATTACTCTCCTTATCTTACACACTTTGAAATTTAACTTTATGAATTAAGAAAAAACAGTGAACGATAGTTACCAGTTTGAATGAAAAACGTATGGGTTCCAGTAACGGGCAATTTACAATCAGACAAAAATTATTAATTATCTAATGATCATTTTAATGTCAATTAATGCTAAATTTTTCATTCACTCATACAACCACCTGCTCGTTGCAAGCTCCATGTCGCCCATGAGCGATCTTTATACTGCTCTGAAACATGGATCGACGTTAAGTTCTGCACTTTAACAGATAATTTTATTAACATTGCCGATCGTAATCCTCGAGATTCTTGTGAAACAACAAATTTTGTGTTTTCCCTGCCGTTGCCGTCATGTATTTCATTAAAAAATATTTCTTTAAAACATGACACAATTTTTTTTTCATGTCTCTCTATTGGTTACTTATGACATATTAAAAAGTATGTGGCAGGATGAGAAATATCGAAGACTTGTCATACATTTTTCATTTAAGACTTTGTATTGTAATAAATATAGATGAGGAATATCACACTTGTCGTCGAACGTGGACAACCATTGAGCGAGTCATTTGAGAATTAATGTGACTTGATAAATTAGTGATTTCATCATCATACCATCAAAAATCGTCAAGAAACAATTTTTTCATTTTCATGCACATTTTGATAAATTTTCAACTGGGGTATTATAAAGCAACCGGGTGGCGATTTGGCGATGAGCCACGAATTGCGTTGGACGAAATTTATATATACCCTACCCCTTATATATACCCTACAAAATTTTTAATTTGAGTTGCTAATATTATGACCCCCTTTACCTACATATTTAACCCCCTTAAACCTTCACCAATTTTATTTTGGCAAAAATCGACACATTCATTCATTTATAAACCTTTTATTACATATGTACTACAGATTTCTTGATTATCAATTGTTATACGTCACGTTCTATCAAAATGTATAACTACGTATAAACCTTATCATGTTCGTATCATACTGAAAAAGCCGTATAAATTTAAGGTTAAACAATAATATTATTAAAATGCCAAAACTCAATTAGAAATCACAAGTATTACTTGTATGTTAAAAATCAATAATTTTCAGTATTTTTAAGTATATATTGAAGTGTAGTGTTCTTGTTACATATTACACAAGCATAACCATTTATGGTATTTGCAGAAAACATGTATCATTTATTCATATCTAATTCTAATCAGAGAATCTACCAAATTAAAAACGTGATATTTTAATTTTTTCCGATTTTATTTTTACTTCGGTTTCCTTTTTGTAGGAAATTATGTACCATTTTTACAAACATCTCTGCGACTACGATTTAATTAATTTTATAGCACGTTTCGTCAACATGAAATTTTATATAAATATGTATACATAATACATGGAGCTACATTATTTATACCCTTTATATGGGTATTTTTCAATATTTAAACTTTTTTATTGTAATTTGTCCATGGCTAAAGGCTAAAGGTTAGGTATTGTAACCTTAATTAGAGCTACAAAACGAGCTGCTAAGTTACCAAAAACTAGGATAGTTGGCATTCAATAATCTAAAATAAAGTTAAAGCTCAGAAAAGGGCTGGGGATTTGTTTCCCGTGTAGATAAAACGCAGTGCACCCTTCAAAGAACCAACATTTGTATGTGGAAATATTTATCCTCCGAATAAATTCGTAATCGAACAATTTGGATTTGTTAAAAATATAAGTAATCGCATGAAGGAATATATTGAATATTGCTATGTGTGATAGTTAAATTTTTGGCATGTAAAATTGATAGCGTTGTTCAAGCGTGAGTTTATTCATGTAGATTTGCCAGAGTATATAAAAAATAAATATCAAACAGTGAGCGCAGTATGACAGCCCGTTTGACAGTAAACGCTTCGGTAAGTTCTATCAAAGCCATCTTTACTACTACTAAAGGCCTATTAGGTAAAACCGATGATATAACGCTATGTCGTTAATTACACCTTGATTCTGAATTTCTGAAACGAAGTCACATACATAATTTCAGTCTAAACGAAGAATTTTGTCTTAACGAAGACTGTAGACTTTTAATTCATATTGTGCATGTATCCTTATCTATTAGCAGTCTTACAAAGCCGTCTTCGTTAGCATCGGCGAAATAAGTAGTCTTACGAAGTATTATTTTAACATTTCGCTTACAAAAGCATGTTCAAGAGGAATTATGAATATTTTGGTGTATTTATTACAATAAACAAATTGATGAGTGTAATACACATTACATACCATATTTTGTAGCAATTTAAATTGATATTTCAGATATTACAGTTCCTGGCAGGCTTTGTACGTGTAGCTCATACTCGTCGAGGTATTCTCATCTGAAATTGAAATGTATACAACTACATATTATGCATATGCACTATACTAAAACTGTACCAATACAATTCAAATATATTGTATTTTACTCATATCTTAAATTAAAAAACACTTTTATATTTTTATATCTATATATCTCGTATATAGTATATGTTACGGTTAAAGTCCGAAATCGGTAAATGTCAGAAATTTTAATTTTTTAAATTCGTTTACACGATTAAAAACCGGTTACGAAATGTTTGTTGACCTTCCCCTCTACATCCCCGTAGTTTCATTTATTCCCCATCAGAAGGCTAAGCGTCATGAGGGACACAAATAGCTCTCACGGGCTCGTGAGAGTTAGTAAAGCCATTACTACCTACTAAACGGAATTCCAATTTGCACTAATGCCATGAAAAATGCTCCGTAGGGTGAAGGGTGAACCATTTCGAGAATATAGGACTCTTGTTTCATATATATGGAAGCAATAAAACAGTTTTTTCCAATTTTTATTCGGACATTACCGATTTTGGGCTCTTACCGTAACATATAAAAAATCAATTACCGTGCGTTAGTCTTGCAAACACTTCAGAACTGCTCGACTGATTTGGATGATTCATTTTTTGTTTTGTTCGTCTCAATACTAGGGTGGTTTAGGAAAAAATAAAATTAGGAAAAACTCAAAGAAAAACCGGAAAATCGAAAAAAAAAATTTCTTTTTGTATGGGAAATATAGATGGAAATTTTGTACATGGGAATGTACTTAACACCACCAATGAGAATTGCATTTCGACAATGAGCATTCATTTATATAGTTACTTCGGATTATTTTCAATAGATAGCGCTAGTGGCGAACCTATCGTTTGAGAGCTGCCCATGCATTACATATTTTTTTTTTTGTATTTTGACACTAGCTCCAAAATTTGGTGCCATTTGGTCTGGTTTCAACTTCTACAATTTTTACAATTTTGTTACAAATTTTACAATTTTTCAAATTTTCAAATTTTTTAAATTTTACATTTTTAATTTTCTTTTATTCACCTTTCACGCATTGATTTTCATACTTTTATCTGATTCATTCTTATAAAATCATACACATTACATATTTCTGATTCGATTATTCACACCGTGCGGTTGTTCTCAAACACTTCAGCGAGAATTTCTGAAATCTAATAGATTTAAAAAAAAAATCGTGAATTTTTTGAAAAGGTGGTGAATGTTGAAAACAGATTTGGTTAAAGAGAATTTAAATACATTTTACGAGCAATCATTTTGTACAGCTATTCTATTAAGGTAGATGGACTTTGCCGGCTTAGACATAACCACATATTCATTGTAATGTTTTTTACCGAGGCTCGATTAGTTTTGGTACACGAGGATGTTAATATTGAACAGTTCTCAGTGATGAATACAAGGTAATTTCGATAGATTTGGTTCGGGTACAAGTGATTGTGAAAATAATTCCGTGTCGTTTTACAGTGTCCATTAGAATACAGTGCCTAAAACTAACATAGGTCGTCGCAGTCAGCAAAATGCACGGCGATCTACTTCACGTGCGAATCGTATTAATGACCAGCGTGCGACGGATAATGAAAATAGTCATATTGGCATGCCCCAGTTACGTTCGAGAGCGACTGAGATGACCGACAAGCGCATAGATTCAGATTGCAACAAGCTCGTGCACATCAAACACAACGCCAGCGAGCACAACACAATGAACGTGACTAGATTGCGCCGACACGGTGCTCCTATAAACCTGGAATAAGCGGAATTACAATACGATTCGGAAATCGATTACAGTGCGGACATATCAATAATGATTGGAGAAACGTCAGCCGTTTGTCTACATTGTAAGGCGTTGAAATTCAGCGGCGAAACTCCTGAATTGTGTTGCGCAAATGGGAGATTGAAATCGCCACAATTGGTCCCGCCAGCAGAGCCATTTCGCTCGTTGGTTTCTGGAACAGGAAGTGATTCCACCCATTTCCTGGCGCCATCATCCAAAAATACAATATTTGCTTCCAAATGACGTCGTTAGGCACAAGCCATATTGTAAGGGACAATTTTTTGTCCACTTTCAAGGTAATTACCACACAATGGTCTTCCGCATCATTCACCGGTGCATCAGAAAAGACATTGAAATCATTTAACACAATCGATTTCACATCTCTGTTGCAGATTCAAGGACAAATATATCATTTAGTAGGAGCACGGTTCGCATCACCGAATGCGGACCATCAATTCTTACAAATTTATTACATGGGCAATTCTGATGCTGAAGTTAAAAGAGCGTTGTGCTCACAATCCGATAACGAAGCGAGCCATTGAAATGCGTGTCCGAAACGCACAGGACTTACGATGTGCTACAATATCCATTGACACCTGATTGTCCACACCATCACAGGCAATGATGGATACCCAGTGTATCGTAGGAGATTGGTTGCGAACAATGGGCAATCTACAGTTGTGAAGGTCACAGAGCAAAATGTTGATGTGGACAATCGTTGGATTGTGCCATATTCGCCGATATTGTGCAAGGTTTCAGATGGCGAAGTATCTCAGTATCAGATGGGTCGCTATGTGGACAGCAACGAGGCAATTTGGCGCATCTTCTACTTTGCGATCCATGATAAGATACTCTAAAGTTGTACTTTTGGCAGTGCATCTCGAAAACTGGCGATGAGTGTATTTTAATCTAGAGAACGCAGCGGACAGAGCGGCACGGTCACCGTCGACAACATTAACAAGCTTCTTCTCAGTTTGTCAAGCAGATGATTTCGCTCCGACTTTGCTGTATGCTGAAATGATATACGCTACTACACATGAAACGCATCATCGAAATCGTGTTATCGTCGGAGACAAGGAACTGGAGTTGAACGATATCCAAATGTATTTGCTTCTGACGCTCTTGGTTCGCTCTACACTGTGCATCTAAATAATGACGTATGTTACTATCTTCGATTGTTGTTGCTGAACGTTCGTTTTCCGACGTCGTTTCAACAACTGAGAACCGTTAATCGGCATCTGTGTGCGACTTACGGTAAAGCGTGTCAAGCCTTACAGTCGCTCGAGAGCGTCATATCTTTAGAATCACATCAAATTTGCACATTGTTTGCGATTATCATATCCACATGTTCTCCTTCGAATACGTCTGAAGATGTTTTGAATTGCGTGCATCGCCAAACTTCAAATCTGGTATTGCAAATCACAACAGAAATGCATAATGATTGATTATGATAGAAGACATGTGTTTATTAATAGCAAATAAAGTGTTGTCGTATTTGGGCATGATATCACCTAAACGACACTGAATCATTAGCTGAACCAGTTCGTACAAATGTTCCGCAATTGAATCAACAACAAAATACTGCGTACGACTCTTTGATAGAAGCTGTGAACAATGGAACTGGTGGCATTTACTCCCTGGATGCTCCCGGAGGGACTGGAAAAACTTTCTTAATTTCATTCCTGTTTGGCGTCGATTCCATCACAGCATGAAGTTGCCCTGGCATTGGCTTCATCTGGAACAGCAGCGACTTTGGTAGAAGGCGGACGAACTGCACGTTCTACACTGAAATTGACACTGAGCATGCAAATCAATGTGACACCAAATTACAACATCGTTAAAACAGCACAATGACAAAGATTCTACAGAGATGCAAATATATCGTTTGGGATGAATGCACGATGACCCACGATCACTGGAGGCGCTGCACAGTACGTTGAGAGATCTTCGTGGTAGTCAAAACATTTTTGGTGGAACCATGATCCTGTTATCCGGTGGTTTTCGTCAGACCCTTCCTGTTATTTCACGCTTAACTGCAGCTGACGAAGTAAACGGGTGCTTAAAATCATCAAATTAGTGACGGAGTGAAGATCCTCCGATTGACGACTAACATGCAAATGTTTTTGCAACAATATCGAACTGCAGATGTGTTTCAAAGTAATTGTTGGACATTGGTAATGTGAAAACCGTAGCTGCCATCTCGATCGGATTCATCACATTGCCCACTGATTTCTACCAGTTGACCAAATCGAAGGCAGAACTCATTCGACGTGTTTTTCCAAACACCGTTCAAAACTTAAAAACCATATTTGGCTGAAAACTAAGATGTCGATAATCTCAACGCAACCATTCAAAATTTCATTCCGAGACAGTTGTTTTCCTTCAAATCGGTTGACACAGTTATCAACCAGGATGAAGTAGTCAACTATTCAACTATCCCACAGAATTCTTGAATTAGCTGGTATTGCCCGGATTACCACTTCACGATTTGCAATTGAAAGTAGGCTCAGTCATTATCAAGTTGCATAACATCAGAAAGTCAAAGGACAGGATGTCTTGATTCCGCGCATCCCGATGATTCCAACGGACTTGCCATTCGCCAAAGGGCTTCAACTCCCGTGCGTCTGTAATTCGCGATGACCGGAGTTTGTGGGATTAACTTGGAGTTTCCGTGTTTCGCCCATGGACAACTTTATGTGGCGTGTTCGCGTGCCGGCAATCTATCATCTTTGTTTGTTTACGCGCAAGAAAACAAAATCAAAAACGAAGTTTACCACTACGCTTTGCGTTATTTATATGTTAACCTAATTTCTTTTCCAATTAAATAAAACACATGGAATTCATTTGAATTACGAACGAGTTTCATTTAATCACCAAACGAACCTCAAACCGTACACAGTGCGGCCAATATTACCGAACTCACTGAATTGGAATTGGAAGGTTGATTGGGATTCATAATCGCTTATGAAGAGTATTATATTACCTGTATATTAAAATTATAATCCAAATTTAAACTGCCGCATTTCGTTTAAAATAGGAAATATTATGAGCAAAACTAGGTTTTGACAGCTCTACAAAGGTCTTTGGAGAGGTTCCATTACATAAATTTAGACTACTGCCTTAAAAATTTCAACGAATACTTTAGGTATTTTCCAAACACCGACTTATCACAGACTTATTGACTTATTTGACGCCATCTTGAATAAGTCGGTCAAGTCATTCCAATTCATTGTACCGACTTATTTGTGACGTAATAACAAAAAACAAAACGCAATTTCTATTATATGGAAGAAAGAATTTTCTTAACATGTCGGTCGTTGCCACTAGATTTGGAAATAAAAACTGCATGTGTTAAGTAAGACACAAATTTGGTGACATTTCTGTGTAGACGTACTTTTTCAAATAAGTCTTCTCGCGAGGTGACTTATTTGAATAAGTTGGTGTCCACAAATAAATCGGTGTTTGGAAAACAGCCATTGGTGTTAAAAACAATTAGTTTTCGCAAGAAAGTCCTAGCTAAGATCGG
Organism: Nephrotoma guestfalica; assembly: GCA_963691935.1. Lineage (NCBI taxonomy): Eukaryota > Metazoa > Arthropoda > Insecta > Diptera > Tipulidae > Nephrotoma > Nephrotoma guestfalica. The sequence continues at coordinate 80,417,546 of OY829915.1, read as the reverse complement.
GTTAGTAGTCTTATCATCAGAATGGGGGGTTAATCGATCGAAGTAGGGGTAGGTTCATTTTCATTGTAATTTGCTTTAGAAGTGGATTTTACTTTTCACTTCCGTTTTAATGTGCCCAATTTTCACGAATAAAATAGAGTTGTTATTTGTGTTATTGTATTAAAAACAATAGTAAAAGAGAAGTCGTCGACACAAAGTTACGTCATTAGCAAAAAGTAAATGTTGTCACTGGCCAGTAGTAAAGATGGCTTTGATTCTATCTCCGTGTAATTGAAGTTTTGATAATTAAAAGTTTAGTTGAACACTAAACCGGAAGGATGATGATGTGTATTATTCAATAAAATATTCAAATTCACAATTTGAAGGACATCATCGAATAGTCCTAAAAATGTTCTCGAGTAACCTAGTGGAGAACGAAATATTAAAACAAATCGTTTTATATTTATAATATAAAATACTAACGGAAAATAAAAAAGCGGAAGCTGTTACACGAGCACAAATAAGAAAAAAATCATAATATGTAATACCATACTGTATGTATTGCTTTTAAATTTTCAATTTTTAGAAACTTAAAGAATTTGTTCTTCTGGAAACAATATAAAATGAAATTTGAAAAATTTTATATATTGTACATATTATATTTATCAGAACATGGAAAACGAATTTATAGTTTTTCTCCTAGCAAAAAAATCATTTGATTTCTTAAGGGATTGAAAATTCAAAGAAACAGTTTGCAAAACAAGTGATATAAAAAAGGAAATGTACGTAAATAGGGGGTTGATTGAATTATTATCGGAACGCGGCAAAAATACGTTTATTTGTTCATTTTACCATTCTTTTATAAATGTACGAGTATGCAAATTAATCCCAAGTGTGTATTATACCCAATATCCAATTGTTATAAGTGTTTGAAATTTAATTTAATTGGTAAACATTTTTAGTATACTGTATTATCAATATTCCAATATCTCTCGCACACGTTCCTCAAGAAGATACGAAATGTTTATAAAAATATGCAACGTTTTGTATATTAAATCGATTTTGGTAGGTTTTATTAAATTTTATCGATTTATGTTGAAATTGAGCAATTCATCCAATAGTAATGAAATTAATACGTACTGAACATTTTATTGAAGCTAGTACCAATTCAGAAACATCGCGTTTGATGTACTGAATTGATATTCAATGTTCTGAAAATAATTATTTCGGTGAATAGCATTTATAATGCTTTATTGATTCAATTCTTATTTCTAAACAAATTTTAATGAATTAATAATAATATTGAGTTAGTTTCAAATATTTTTAAAATTTTTAAAGCATTTTGAAAACGACACAGAAAGGATGTCCAGAAAATATTAATAGACAATTAGAAAGTATTGGTAAATATGGAAAAACAATAACATTTAGCTGAACTTTTAAAATATTTGAATCAATTTCTTTAGTGTTAAACTATTATGAAAGGAGCTCACATATGTTATACACATCACTAATCTTAAAAGGAAAAGTAATTTTAAGAAATTGAATATGGTGAGATTTAATATGTTTATCGCCCAGGGTTATCACCTATAAAAACCGCATGATTTTATCAGAGTTCTATGTTACATTCCAAAACATTTGAAAAACTAATAGAATTCATGAGTCAAATAAATATTTCAATAAGCTGTTCTATCCTACGAATTTAGCATTTTTTAAGAAATTGAATACCTTTTGATTAGACATGTTAATCACCTAGGTCAGTATGGTTTTCTCAGAGGGCTAGGTTAGGAATATCAACCATCCACATCATTTGAAAAGGCTGGATCATTTGATTTACTGGCTGGAAAAGCTGCATCCACGTGGTCTAAAAATACTTTACTAACCATTTCTACCCTAAGAATTTAAAATTTTATTTATTATTTTCTGAGCGGTCTAGGTTAGGACTATCAACCTCCCAAACCATTTGAACAGCTACCACTTGGTCAAATATTTACTTTATTAACCTTTTCCATCCAAATAATTTAGGATTTTATTAAGGAATTTAATATCAACCTCAAGATTATGTTTATCACCTAGGTAGCTATGACTTTCTAATAAGTTTAGGTTAGGACAATCAACCTTCCGAACCACTCGAAAAGCTAATACGCTCTACGTGGTGAAATAAATAATTTATTAATTTTTATTACCTCAAGGTTTTCTTGGGAAATTGAATATCTTGAGAATAAATCTGTTTAAATTAGGGCTATATCCTAACAAACTGGTCGAGAAGCTAGTCGGATTCATATAGTCAAATACATTTTTTTCTAATTTTTATCTCCTAGGTCATTATGATTTTCTGAGCGGTCTAGGTTAGGACTATCAACCTAGGTTAACACTACCTCGTCAACATCCGACTTTCTTTTACCAAGACAATAGACCTCGAATATACCATCCATAATTTCTACCGGAGTTTTTATAAAAACTGTGTTGTAAAATCAAAAATCCCTTGTTGAAAATTTAATCTTTCTATTTATTTTAATTCTTCGTCATGTTTTGCAAATGCTATACACTTTTCAACGTCATTGCAAAACCTGGAAAAGCTCCTACGGAAGCTGCCACTTTCGGCACACAGAGCCCACCACATTTTGCAAGGGTCTTCCGATTTATGAAAAAATTTTAGTGTGAAATTTCAACCTCAAATATTCAATCCACATCAAAAGATGTGAACTAATTTTATAAGAAATCTTTTTGATTTAATCGTCATTTTCGTACTTCCGGAACATCGATTTCGACCAAACATCTCTGAAAGTTCCCAATTTGTGGAAAAAGTTGTAGTGTGAAGTGTAATCCTGATAAATTAATCTGTCTATAAAGAGTTTTTTGTCAACCCCGTTGTTCCTGCTTAAATTTTGGAAAACTAATCTAAACCGGTATTGTTGTAAAAGTAATTTAGCATCTTTGAGTTTTTAGTCGTTTTTCTCGTAAATGATGTACTTTACAAACCGTCTGGGCTATAGAGAGCCAACAAACATTTAGTCTCACCACACAGGCACACATACATAATGGCTTTTTAAAAGCCACTTTGAAACGTAGAAGAAAGTAATAAATAAAAAATTGTAAAAAAGTGTGCCTTCCGAAAACAGCACCAACATTATATGAATTCAAAAAATGGAGGGGTAAATATGTTACAACCCCGACTTTCTTTAATGAAGTTTCATTCCGAATAATCAATCCGAGTGTACTGCAGAGATGCCGAATTTTTGTGAATTTATGGAAAGAGCTATATTATGAAGTTTCACCACGGTCAGTCAATATGTCTGAACTTTAGAGAGCCAACATGTATTAGTCTGCACGGCACCACATTCACACATAGAATTTTTTCGAAACCAAGTTTTCGGACTTCGGACTAGACTTTTTTACTACATAAAAGCAGTAAAAGGAAGTAAAAATGGCTTTATCGTTGAATTAACGACAAAAAACGATACAAACACCAAATATTTTAAGTGAAAATACTCTAATATTATGGTTAACTCACGGTAATTTATAGTTACACTAAATGGGATTAATTATTTACTACAAATATAAGCGAACACGTCCAATAATATAGGCTGGGATCCTATTTCTGACTACAAATACTAACAAAAATTGATGCTGTATAAGATAGCAGAAAATTTCCAGCAGAAAAAATGTGTTTTTGCTATTCACCGCTAGAGGCAGCACTATCACAAAAAAGAAATTTTTCAGCTGATATTTTTTGGTACAACCATTTAAAATAAATTTCCGTTATAGCAGGACACATACCAAACAATTACGTACGATCATATTCAGAAATACCAATTTAAATTCGTATCGTATATGAACTATCGTAACGTGACACGATACGTATCCTGTTCAGAAATAAAGACCCTGACCTTATATAGTAAACTGGAACCTAAAAATTGACCGGCAAAAATTCTATAAATAATAAGAGTTCATTACAATATACGAGTATATTCGAACTCTAAACGGAAATTTGACCGTCAAAGCTACCGATTTGATGAAGTAAATTCGCCAAGTAAAATTTGCACAAAATTTAATCTTATCGTTCAGTAAATTTAGCTGGTTACAGTAATTTGGCACCACAAAAAACCGATTCGGTATTTGCAGCCCGCCCAAAGAGCGCCCATTTACTTACTTTTGTTAGTATTAAATCCGTATATCGGTAACTGTCCGACACGGTTATCAGTACTTCCTGGGTAATTTTGCGGTCGTAAACAAAGAAAATGTATGTCAGGTTCAAGCTAGATTTAATACTAGCTGTCTCAAAAATTAGTTTGAATTTCTTACCAATATCAACACTAACTAAATTTCCTGCCTATATTGTTCATAAAACGTTCCTTTTAAGGTGTTCGATTGTTGTTGTGCGGCTCCTAGCAGAATAGAGGACTCTAAAGTTTCAGACGTAGAATTATTTATACTAAATCAGAAAACACTATTCGTAAGATCATATGTCGTTGGGCATGCATCGACAGCTAGACAAATGATTTTTCATGTTAGAATTTGTAAACGCAAACTCATTGTTTCAAATTGAATTGATATACTCGTATATTAGAACAAGGAATATAAACATTTATTATGTTGTAACAAAATACATAAAAGGTTTATAAAACAAAAAATAATTGCCAAAAACACATAAAAATACTTGGCAAACACTTTAAAATGAATGGAACATTTTCGTTCTATGTTCAATTTTTCGGTTTTCTTATGGTACCTATTCCTTTCTTTTTGCTGTATACATGTCTTTCTATGTTGTTCGTTTCTTATCATCTCCAGAGATTTAAAACAAAAATTTTGTCGGCAACGATAAATAGAGTTCAATTTAAAATATATGTATGGATGTCTTGTTCGATTTTTATGTATACTCTGGGTTCGTGTAGGATTTTATTGTTGTACTAAACATTACTGTGGAAATAGGAAATTTTATTTAAACATTGTATTTTTTTGCATACAACATAAAAATCAAATCAATCTTTCATGTATCATTGTTGGTTCTAGATTGCATTACTAAATACAAAATATAACGTATTTGAAAAAAAATTGCAAGGTGATCCTTGGCTTCGGGGTAGATGTGGTTAAATCCCACAGAAGAATATAAAATTCCGGGGTCCTGCAAAACACGAATGTAATTCCAATTTATAAAAATAAAACAGATCTATTAAAACAAGCAAATTCACTAGGAATAAGTAACTATGCTGTCGACATTAGTAATATGGGGCAAATAACCTAGGGTTTCCTTAATTTCAAAGATTATAAATTCGTACCCTGGCGCTGTATTCTTAAAATCGGTAGAAATTTCCGCATTCGCATATAATTTGCTGCACAATTCTTTATATTTTATTTTCTATTATTTATTTCCTTACTAAGGTTCTTTCCCAAACGCCGACTTATTTCATACTTATTGACTTATTTGACGCCATCTTGAATAAGCCGGTCAAGTCGTCCCAAGCGATTTTGCTGGCTTATTTTGACAGCTATAGCAACAAATAATTTAGCAATTTGTTGTTAAATAAAAAAATTAAAATGTACAAAAAACAATTTTTTTAATGTATTAGTTAATAAATAAAAACATAAAAATGTGTCTTGAGTTATTAAAACACGATGAAAATTTATTATTGTGGCTGTTTGTAATGTTCATTAATACATAATACATATATTTAAATCTACATCAAACTAAAATCATAAAATTTTCAGGGCTTGACATATTGCCCCATGAAGTGGAGCTCTATATATCAAGCAATAATGAATAGGGACCAAATGTTTATAAAAAAGCACCCACGCGTCTCAGATCAAGGGTTTCAAAAATTAGTAGAACTTTATCCCTCGAAACATCACGGTTATGATTCCCAAATTGAGCTTGGCGTAACACTATTTTGGTTTGCAGCAGGAACAAGCTACCGTGTTTAATGTAGTTAAACGTATACTGGCCGTAATTCTGAATTTAATGGGCAAAATTATTATTTTGCCTAATGAAGACGGATTAGAGGGGATAGGCATGAAGTTTGCTAATAGTGCAGGGTCCGACGTGTTCAGGAAGGCTGTGGGTGCTATCGATGGGACTCATGTTAAAATTAAATGCCCAACCAATCGTCATGACGAATGTTTAAATAGAAAGCTAGAATATAGCATTCAATTGCAAGGTATATATATTTTTTGTAAATAAACATTAATATACATTAAATTGAATTTTGATCATTTTTTAGCTGTATGAGTATGTAACGTTTGATGCAGTCTGCATAATATTTGCTTAAATGTTGGAGATTTAATAACCATCAATGCTGAATTTGAAAATGAAAATAATGCTGGTAGATCAAATACAGAAAATTATCAACCCCAAACCAGCGCCACAGAATTCCAAGATCAATCGTGTTTGGAAATATAATAACTTTTTTTTAATTTAAAATAATATAAATAGCATTAATAAAAAACTTGTTTATTTCATTAAATAAAAAATAAAACATTAAAAAAATTAAATAATTCACACTATAATTTTAATCACAATTCATTTTTCTTATCACAGCTAATACTTTTAATTTTAATTAACATTATAAATAGTCACTGTCTGAAGATAGCTAGACATAGGAGAAATATTTTCTACAGGCCGCCCGCATTATCTTATTATTTTTTTAATGGATTTCACTATAGTTTGATCGCTTTCTTTAATATGATCTAACATTTGTTTTTTTACGTTTTTATTTTTTTTTGGAATTTGTGATGTATTTGATGTTTGGCCGGTACTAGCTATTGGCCAGCAGCGCAATGGTGAATTAAGTTCATCTTCATCGCTTTCAACCGGATCGTACTCGATTAAGACGTCGACTCAATGACGTTTCCTGGCAGCCAGGAAACCGTTTTTGGATCTTTAATTTTTTTGTACGTGTCAACCAAATTTTTTCATTTTTTGATGCACTCTACGGATGTGCGCTCACATAATATTAGATCTATAAATAAAGAGAATATTTTATTTCCAATAAATAAATTAAAATTGTTGGGCACAAAATTTACCTCCATATTACAGGAAACTCAGGATTTTTCTTTTTAAACTCATTTTCTTTCTTTTTGTTTGTTTGAATATAATGTTGTTTAAATGTTCGGTTAAAATTATTATAAATAACAACATTTTTAAATTGAGGTTATATATGAATTTATATTTTATTTAATAATTTTCAAGATATTACTTACAACGACTATTATATTGCTTCCTTTTCATATTTAATCAAATATTAACTCTTGCAATCTGTTAATTATATTAATTTATTAAGAGAATATGGTATTAATAGTTAATAATTAAGTGGAATATCACTAATGTTTGAAAGTTATTAATAATATTTGACAATTTGTTGAATTTTTCATGTTTATATGAACAAAAACTTTCAAAATAAGTCACCTCGATAGCAGACTTATTTGAATAAGTCGGTATAAGCAAATAAGTCGGTGTTTGGGAAAGGGCCTAAGGGAAAAATTCCGACTGGGTAAATCGATGCGGAATTATTTTCTTAGTAAGGAAATAAATAATAGAAACTTGCAAACAAATTTGAAAAAAAGATAAATATAAAGAATTTTAAAGCAAATTATATGCGATTGCAGAAATTTCCACCGATTTCAAGAACAGTGCCCCTGGTTGTAAAATTAAAATTGAATCAAAGAGTTTTAAGCTTACAACCAGAGGGCATCAATTATAAATTTATAAATAAAATATCACTGTTAATATAACGCATGACAAAAAAAAATAGTTGCACCCAGCACATCACTTAAAGGCAATCAAATTGTAGAAAGGCTTCTTACACGACACAATTAGACATGGACTATCATGTGATTGCACAAGTAAATTTTTCTGTCACATGACACACGCATATGCACATTCAATCAGTTTTAAAATATCGGACATCTTAAACAGCTGAAAAGTGAAAACACTCAGATATCTCAGTGAATTACTCGTACTCAGTAAATTACTCGTATACACGTTGACACCACTTTGCATCTACAACAAGGAAATGAAATTACGAAAATTTAAAATCTACAATCATCATGTAAATCGCGCCATCAATGTACAATTACATGACTACTCATCAATCTTTCGATTTTTAAAACACAATATCGAATAATCGTTAGTGAAAACCACTTTAAGATAATATTATATTCAAAAGACAAATTTTCTGCTATAATTATCTTAAGACTTCCATCTCGCCCTGAGGCGCTAGTTTATGCGAAATGATAGTCATATTCAAAATTAACCTTTCCGGTGCAAAGTGAGAATTATACTGTATCTAATGGGTTTGTCCATCCGACGGTTTTATTTATTTAAATGTTTATAGAAATCTATTCTGTGATTTACATGTATTATTTCAGAATTTAATTTAAAACAAAAATATTAAAAAATCAAATAAAGAAAATTAAAACACAAAATATAAATCAAATCTTGATTTTACAATTGAAAATTTAAAAAATAATTCTTCAGGATATTTTTGAAGTTGTTCTTTGATAAATTAAAGTCAAATATGTCGTCGACGATGTTGTACAAGGCACCCGAGTAACCAGGGTAGTAATTAGTTGAGAAAACCAATCCATATATTATATAATCATTGGTGTGATAAATTCTAAATTAAATTATAGTAACTTAAATAATTGTTATGGAAATTTAGTTTGGCTACATATAACAAAATTACTGTTTTTGCGTGCATTGACGGTGAACCCAAAATTTTAACTTTTTCGCAATTAATTATTTAATAGGTACATATTATTCATTATTTATTTATAAATTATGGCTCAATCCTTCATTATGTTTTTTTATGTTTTTGTGGCCAGCCCATGCAATCACTATATTTGAAAAAAATTTATCAACCTCAATATCAGTTAAAAATGTGGTGATAAATAATATATAAGCGCTAAAATTTTAACTGTTATCCGAAAGTTTTACTTCATTTGACACACGCCAGCAAATTTAATTGACAGAAAATTTGATTGAAACACCGCATAGTAAGAATTGTTATATTGTACTAGTCTATAAAACATCAATTAGCTGAGTTATAATTAATGTGTACGCAAACATCGATTTCATAATCTGCAAAGAAAATATTTTTCTTATTTAAAGTTATTAGACAAAATTATTAAGTTTTACAGTCATAACATATTTAAAATTTATTTCAAATAAACCACCAGCTTCAAAAGTGATACGCTCATGGCGCAATTGATAGACAAATTGAATTGACTCCAATTTAATAATTTCCTTATTTGTGCGTAGTCCAATGTACGTTACTAATTTTTTAATGTCAGTCACCTAAAAATAAGAATATTTAATTATATTTAATTATCTAACTTGCAGAAAGTAATTTTCTTACGATGTACCAATTTCGTATGCAATAACCAAAAATAAAAAACACGGGCGTATTAACACAAAGCATATGGAAAAATATTTGAAATGTGCTCTGAAAATCCAAACGGTTCAAGTTAAAGCATGCCCAAAAAATTAGCGGGAACATTTGAATAAAATAATTACTGACAATGAAGTATAAAGTCAAACCAAAACAACCATTAAATTGACTGGTTAGTTCCCAGACACACGTATGGAGTAATTTAAAGTGGCGTATTCGCAGTTTAGTATTTAAAAATCGAATATTCTTTTTTAAATAATTTCTATAATTTTCAATTATGATCGATACACAAATTAAATAAAACAAATAATATGCCTGTACCACAATCATAGCCATCTCGGGTAGTAACAAGGTTAACCAGCTGTTCAAAAAAAATCCGCGATTTTTATTATGAAGATACGTTGTGCTTTCTTTAAATATCACAACAATGGCTAACGTGCAGTACACTCGGCAAAGATTTTTTGTGGCAGCTCTAATTCCATTATGTTGATTTTTAATTGCAATCAAATCAAAATATCGTTCTATATTTAACCATAGTTTTAGCAGTGCTTCACTTTTAAAGGGATTAAGCAGAGCATCAATTTCAATTATTACGTAGCTGTACACTAATCCATTGCTACGCAAAAAGCTGAATAGCGATGTATAATTTGACAAACTCCGAAAATTGTCACCAAATTCTTTATTGAAATGTTTAATCAAACGAATGATAGAGAGCAAATAAAATAAATTAAGTAGTCGAATGAAATATTTAGTTTTAATATTAAATTGACAGCACAAAGTAATTTTAAAAAATATTACGAAATATTTGAAATGTTTTTGAAATAACATATTGTTGCTGATGTTTGATTTGGTGTTCTTTATAGTCTCAACTAATTACTAGTTGTATAATAACTGGATTTAAAAATGGAATATATTACATATGCATATCCCAGTGCGTGACAAAAGTAAAAGTAGTTTGTAAAATTGAATATGAAACGGAATGAAGTATGGAGTCTCGTGAGAGACCTTTATAACAAATTTTATAAATAATAGCAATTTACGAGTTTTATTTCTAATTTCTGTTTTAATGTCGATTAGTTGTTAATTTGTTTTATTAAGAATAGAGCGTTGGAACATTTCCAAACAGAATGTAATAAAACAGAACATCATAAAACTGTACAATGTACGAAAGGGGACTGATGAAAACAAGACATCACAAAACAGTGCACAGCACACTAATCCGAGTCGCTATCGATGGCAGGGTAAGTAGAGTATCTGATTCGAGGGTCTCGAATTTGATTCCCGGTAGTGACCAGACAAAAAGTTACGACTGAGTGTTTTGATGTGTGTTTCTAAATAGTAAAAAAATATTTTTTAAAAGATACATGGTAAGGAATCGTACCGATTCAATAAAGAATATTATACAGACCAGGCTCGATGTAAGCAGGACAGGATAAAATCACAATATTTTAACTCAAAATCGGAATGTACTTTTGAAAAGAAGCTACAACATGTCGAAAAGTTTTTCAATTACGTAGTTTATCAATATAAATTGTATGTATATATCAATTAATGTAATGTGTTACTGTATATCAATATAATATATGTATATATGATCTAATTATCATCTTTAAGAATTGCTGATATTTCTTGTAAAATGCTGATTTAAAAAATAAGATCAATTGTAATTCACTCTAAATTTTGTTTAATAATTTCCGTCAAATAATTATAGCAAAATTTTTTGACAAATACTTTTAACACTTGCACATGCAACCAATGTAAAGCATTTTTCATCGGCCTTGTTAGCCTTGGGTAATTAGACTATCACTTTAACTCGCACACGCAGATCCGGTGACCTTAGATACCACAAAATCAATGATTTACATTAGTTACGTATGGAAGTTTCTAAGGTGTTAACTAACAATAACTTAATTTGACTGAAATTATGGAAAAAATTATGAATTGAATTTACTCAATTTTTTTCAAATCGTCACAAACCTCTATTAAATCATTCTAAATGTCCAAATATCCTCAAGTCTGAACAATATTCTATAATGTATTCAAATAGTTCCAAACCGTCTCAAATTGTTTTAAATTGTGTTCAAATCGTTCCAAACCATCTCAAATTGCAATGAAATCGTTTCAAATCATAATCAAATATTTCAAAATCTCAAATAGTCACAAATTGTCTCAATATGCGCCCTAAATCTTTCCAAACAGTCTGCAAATTAAGGCTCAAATTGGTTCAAATAGTCTAAAATCTGAAATAAAATCGTTCAAATCATCCCAAATAGTCACAAATCATCTCAACCTGTATAGTAATTTGAAATAGTTTCAAATTGAAATTGTAAACATCCGAAATCGCTTCAATTCGTAATCAAATTGTTCCAAGTCACCTAAAATATTAATAAAAACGTTCCAAATCATCTTAAACAGTTCCAAATCATCTTAAACAGTTCGAAATCGTCTCACGTCATTAAAGATTATTCAAAATTGTGATAAAATCGTTCCAAATGAAGTCTTAATCATTCAAGCCATAATAAAATCGTTAAAAATCGTCAAAGATTCTACATTAAACTTGCAAAAATATCGGTTCAAACCAGTTTTTAAAAATTTAAGGGGAAATTACGATTTTACATAAAACTGGTTACCTGTGGCAAGCGCAGATGGTTTGATTGATAGGAATGAAATTTCCTACTTAAGCTTTTGCCCAAATTGACATTAAACATTTTTCGTGAATTAGGAGACTCCAGTAATTTCTGAGCGAAACCGGTTCACTGGAAGTACCACCTTACATATAGAGCTTTTCCATTTTTGCAAATATTCTGAAAATTATATGATTTACGAGAAAAGCGACTATAAACTAAAAGATTCTAAATTAATTTTATAACAATCCCGGTTTAGATCCGTTTTCCAAAATTTAAGCGGTATTTAAAAAAATGACTTAAGCGATTTTTGACAAAAAAACTGTTCTTTAACAAAAATTCGAAAAATTCGTCTGTACAGCCCATGCCGATTGACTGATTGGGATAAAATTTCATAATAAAGCTTTTTCCATAAGTTTGGCTGATTTTCAAAATTTTTCAAATATTTTAAAAAATATAACATTTACGAGAAAACCGATTATAAACTACATAAAAAATTCTAAATAAAATTTGCAACAATATCAGCTCTAATAAATTTTCAAAAATTTTACGGTAATGACGATTTTTGACAAAAACGGATTTTCAACATAAATTCGACCCCTGTACAGCCCAGATGGATTAATTGATCGAGAACAAACTTCATATTTAAACTTCTTCTATAAATTGGAAATTGAACGCCGTAGTCATCCCAAGACCCACAGTCATCCAAAGGCCTTCCAGAACCTGTCTTCTCGGGAAGTGAGTTTCCATCAAAAGATCCAAAGTCTCTTCACTAGAAACCATCCTTTCGCCATCCGGTTTTATCAGAACAGCTGAACTGGTAGAGAAAATCTTTCTTAAGCGCGAGGTATTCGAGACCACTTCCATTATATCATCCTTGTTTCCCTTTTGTATACTCTGAGGTATTCTTTATAGAAGTCCCACTGGACACGTTACCCCCGTTAAAATGCTGCAATTTTATTTTTTTACTTAATTGCAATCTTTACACTACATGCAATTTACACTACACACAATGAATGCATACTGCAGCATATTATGGTCACTACAATATAATCACACAACGTACGATTAAATTGTATATCTTATGAAATCGCAAAAGAAACAATTTGGGACACATGGATTAATCCAAACGACTTATGGGTTTTCGTTGGTATTCATAAAAGCCCATAGAACCACTGTATACTCATATATAGCTAAATGTTTTACGCAGTTTATATACTTTCATCGATTTAATAATTACTCCATCGATCCACAAAAAAATCGCAAACACCCTGATACAACTATTATATTATAACAAGTATTATATATGTGACATATACATATGTCTTTCAGTTATTTAATTAGCCAACATTTAATTTGAATTTTAATTCGTTTTATTTATCTAGCATTTTTAATAATTTAGTTGGAAAATTTGGCCGCCGACTAAAAAGATAATCGTGAAATTATTTTGACCAAACCAATAGACATACAAAAAAATCTGGTTTTCTTGTATTTTTCCCACCAAACGAGAAAATATATTAGGTAGGGGGAAAAGTTCGTGGCATTTTTCCCGGTAGATGGCTTTACATTCATATATCTCAGTAACCATTGATCGTATCGGGCAATTGCGTGTGTTTGACAGGTGACATTTTAACTTATACTTTGACATAGACAAAACACTAAAATCGGTGAAGTGAATAAAAAGTTACAATTTTTTAAACATGGACATAAATAATGAAAAAATTCGATATATTTTACAATTTTATTACGAAAAAGGTAAAAACGCAGCTCAGGCTTGCGAAAAAAATTCATGGACGAAACGAGGTGAACCCTCCCAAACGGTATCAAAGTAATGATTGACGCCAAGAAAGCTAATTCTGTGTGCTTGGTGCGAATGGAAGGAATCGTGCATTATGAGGTGCTGCCACAGGGCCAAACGATTGATTGTAATCTTTACTGTCAGCAACTAACGCGTTTACGGCAAGAATAGCTGAATTGTCGAAACGTCCAGAATTGGTCTTTCTGCTGATCGTTGTTTCATCATGATAACGCTAGACCACACACATTATTGATGACCTGGAAGAAACTGAGAGAGGTTGGCTGGGAAGTTTTGATGCACCCACCATATAGGCCTGACCTTGCACCATCGGACTACCATTTGTTCCGGTCCATGTAGAACCATCTTAATGGTTTTACATTAAATTTAATAGAGGCCTGCGAAAATGAGTTGTCTCGATTTTTCGCCTCTAAACTACAGAAATTCTACAGTGATGGGATCATGGCTCTACCAGAAAAATGGCAAAAGATCAAAATGGCACATATTTGGCTTAATAAAGTTCATTTGAAATAAGAAAATTGTTTGTTTCAATGTCACCCAAAAAAGGCCACGAACTTTTTCCTAACACTTTATATTTCATTTACATCCAGCAGAAGAATGTAACCCTAGCATCACGCGTTTTGTAGATTTATTGTAGTAAGAGCTATATAAAATAAAGTCCATGCGTGTAATCTTGCCTCGTTTAATGTATACCATAGCGCATACTAGAGTAACTTCAATCCAGTAACTTTCTCGTTTTCCCCCCTATTATGTTTAAAAATAATTCTGTGGTAATTGATCTCATCGGTCTCAATGCGCGCTTTTAGAAGACCCAGAAGTTGGGAACATGTTGAGTAAAATCGCGATCAACGTTATGAAAGTGTTTAGCACTAGGCAATTTTGAAATCAAATTGGCGATGATTCTGGGAATTTACCTAAAAAATTTAATTCAAGTAGTCAAGTAGCTAAAATGTTTCGAAACTGTTAGTTGGCTGCGTAATTTAGACACAAAATTGTTTCAAATTTATTTTTATCATTTTGCAAAAAGTTTAGGCAATTATTCTAAATTTTTTAAAATGTGTGAACGATTAAGACCAGATCCTTTTCGATTTTCAATTGTGTTTAGTAAGCCGGAAGAACCCCAGGATGATTGTGGGCCGTGCGACGATGAAGAAAGTGATACTGAAGACGAAAATTGTGAAGAATCGCAACTTCCAGAATATGAACAGGTTCTCTCTGTGTCGCCCAGACAGACTTTAGCGGAGATCAATATCGGTTCAATACAGGAGAACACTCTTTTAGAATTTACGCCGTCGGAAGATGAAGAATGCGTATAAAGTTTAACTCATACCTATTATTACAAACGAATATATTCTAAAAGAAAAATGTTTAAATCCTACTAAGCCAAAGGAAATTTTTCAAACTATTTACAGCTGCCATCAGTTTATAAATATTACTAAAATAACCTTACGTAAACCAAATCATTTTATCGATGTGCATGTGACTAGGAAATTTTTGTTTTAATACATTTTTAATAAAGAAAAACCGTAAGCAGCCACAACCGATATGTTTTGATTATCGTTATAATATTTTTACGTATTGTTTCCTTTCAAATTGTTCACCAATGAAATGATCAATACGATTGATGGTTATCAAATAAATGAAATGTAGAGTAGCAGTGTACGAGTGGTATCATAACCCCATCTTTTCCCAGAAACTTTTGCGACGAACCGATTCACATGCAACCTTTTACAAACATAACACTTTAAAAGTTAAGTTTTTACAAATTTCTGACATTTGCACGTGCATTTCACTCCTTCCAATTTCGCGGAACTCCAAACGTACACCTTGACCTGGAATATTTTCTAACGATAGCCTTCGGCGACCCGATTCAGATGAAACCTTTTCCAGAAATAACACTTTAAACGTTAAGTTTAAGTTTTTTACAAATTTTTGAATTTTGGCCGTATACATTATATAAATATTATCTCGTACATATTAAACTAATACATTAATTTAGATATTTTAATTTTCTTTGTTTTTGTTATGGTCATACATAAGTTTTCGGCAGATTTTGAAGGTTAGTTAATATTAGCTGGGTTGTTTAAATTTAATATATTTCTTTAACTTTCTTCTGAAAAAGCCGAGATCCTTACTCATTATCGACTTTTCCGCTGGCAAATTTTAGCTAGCTTTAACAACCCAGTATATTTTTTGGTGTCGATGACATGCATTGCAGAGGTATCGGAGAGAGCAAAACATACGATTTTTCCAATGTCAACGAGAAAAAGCACTACTGGTGACACGCACAAGTCTTGTAGTTGTTTTGCGTAATAGTATTATGATATTGGCTTATATCAGGCCATTTGCACAAAATTTGAGCAAAGCCAGTCGCAGAATTAGAATTATGTTGCAATACATTTTGTTTGATGTAGACATCTTTAATTTTTTTTTTCATCAACTACAGTCAAAACGAATATTTTTATGTGAATTCAACAATAATGTTTTATTGTAAAACTATTTGAAATGATTTGATAACGGTTTCAAACAATTTATTACGTTATTTACTGGTATAAAAAATCCTTATTTACCAAAAAAATATTTTATTTAGAACTCATTGTTTTACAATTCTAATTTTGTTAAAATTATGTTGAAACAAATAAATTATAAAAAAACATATGCACTCGTTTTTCATTTTCCATACAATCTTTACTGTCAAAATCATTAGAACAGGTTGTCCTTCTTTTTATTGACGACGACCACAAGACATGTCACCAACGCACACAAGACAAGTCTTACAAGACGAGGAGTTCCAAAATAAATATACAGTAGACTCGTGATAACGTCAACAAAATAAAACCAAGCAAATTCATGTTTACAAGATTGTTCATGTTTGCGGGAGTTGTTTTTTTTTCATATGAAATTTGGATGTTCACAAGTTTACAGTGATTGGTTTTGATAAAACGCACCCACCTAGCTATAGCTATATTAAAATATACCACTAAATATAATATGAATGAAAGATTATGCTCTTGTTTAATTCAGGTTTAATTCATTATATTTACACTATATTATCTCAATACAAAATTCAGTTTAGTTAATTTATTACATTCATATGTAATTATAATTATGTAAGTACATATAAATAAAAATATTTAAAAAAATTTAGTTCATAATACATAATTAGTATGGGAAAAAAATCAGTAATTCTTGTTTGGCATTTTCTTGTTTCTAAGCTTCTTAAAACTGTTCTGTCCCTCAGTACACTTATCCTATTCAATTTTGTAACCATAATTTAGTAAAATTATTAGAAAAAGCAATGCTACACAAAGCTAAGAGTAAATGGTATGAATAATCTCAATGGTTGCTCTGCTGAGTTAATTTCAGGATTACATTGATTTCTCAAAACATTCAAAGGAACATCATCATCTGGTTTTCTTATCTTCAACAAAATTTAGTATGTTTTTCCAACATTTTGCGATGGTACTTTGTATTTTGGTCCATTGACAGAATGAGCGGTGTGATATTTGGTGGCATGTTGTTGTTATGTTATTATGTCAATGTATGATGTTATCCATCGCTTGATTTTAATTCGTTTTCAGGTGGGTGAGATGGAAGGAGTATTGTGCAACAATAAAATAACTTTTATTGGCAGACCTTGGCTTTTCGAAAATATTCGTACCTAAATTGTTAAAATGTTAATTTAAATTTATTGGTTTAAAATAATTTTTTACCTGTGGTGCAAATGATTTATGGAACCCTTCTTTAAATATTGTAGCTGTCATCCACGCAGTTTTTGAATGCTTTTAGCCAACAGGACAGATACAAATTTTAAATGATCGTGGATTTTCCAATTACCAATGGTCGTAATTTATGGAGTCCATTTGCATTAGTACATGCTAGAAAAGTAATGCGTTGTTTTTCGTTTTTTCCTTCCAGGCGCGTTATTTTCTAATCACGAAACTTTTACCAGAAAAGACTTGTTGTTTGTCATTCTAACAAGTCTTTTCTGGTAAAAGTTTCCAGTGCCTATTTTTGGCAAATGCTAAATTTGGTTTACATACAGAATAAGTTCAATTATTTTGGCTTGTAATTTTCTTTTAAATGACACCACAAGTTTAGGTTGAGCGGATAACTTCTCTCTAGTAATTTTAAGGAAGCGCACACAAAAACGAATTTTGAAACGTTGTAGCCACCCATCACTTTACATGCAAAGTGTTTTCATTTTCTTTTATTTGACTATATAAAAGTTTAGCTTTTTCTTTAAGCAAATCGCCACTTAGAGGGACATTTTTATCGCGCTGCCTAAGAAGTCCACGCGATATAATATCTTCTCCATTTTAGGATATCCTGACAGTTTATGGATTCTTCTCTTACCAGGCTCCAAAAGGATGTTGTTCATGGGGTTTACAATTTCTTCACTTTTTTTTGTTAATTGCACAAATAGTAGACTTAACAACATTATATTTCCTGGATAAATTGAAAAAATGTTGAATAATTTCAGATTTTTCTTTTAATGTTAAAACTGTTAATTTTTACCCATTTTATACCCACACTAGGTTATCGCAGTATTTTCTCTTATTGCTGTATGAAAGTACTTTACTACTTTACTCGTTTCCAATTATGAAAAAAATAATAAATTGGGAATCCCTGAATCGTATTTTCAACTTCACTTGATTCAAATTATGCAAAAAACAACAAATTAGGAATCCCCGAATCATGCGAGATGCAGTCTAATTGTTCACGTTACCAAGCAGTATGTAATTAAAAAATCGTTCACGTTACCCGTAGTTCACGGTATACGGCGTTCATAGTAGTTCGTAGTTGTCTTGTGTCAGTCTTGTGCTTGTCGTCGGAGATGTCGCTAGGTCGTCTTTAATGTGCCCGGTGTGTTACAACCGTTGTGAAGGTTAATTATTTTAACTTTCGGCAGAAGTACTCGAGAAGCTATCTACATTATCGATTTTTTCACTTTCAGGTGTCAACTTTTGACTAACTTAACCAGTATATGTTACGCAGTGTCCACCACAGCGTTAACAATTTGGTTGTCCGGCTATTGTTATGCTCTACTGTTGAGTTCGGTTGAAAAATTTATTTATTTATTTGTACATTACGGCAGTACCAATTACCAATCAGAATAAATTTTCTAATTTGAAAACCTTGCAAAATAACCGATGCATAAGAGGCTGTTATCAGCAGGCAAGGAAGAAGATAGAAGTTGATTTGTCAGTCGGTGTTATAATCGTGATCAAGTCAGATCAAGAAAACAAAATTTGAAAATTTAAAAAAATTAATTTATAAAGCCAAAATGGTGTTTAATAAAAATTTGGCTTAGTTTTCGAGTCAGTGAATGTTTCGCGTGTTAATTAGTACAGTCAAACCTGTTTTTGTGCGGTCTTTTTTTGTGCTATTTTTTTTGTGCGATTTTTTTTGTGCGGTCTTTTTTTGTGCGATTTTTTTTATGCGGTATATCAAAAAAATTTATTCAGTACAATTTATTGGAAAAAGTGGCGGTCCCAATTACCGCATAAAAACAGGTTTGACTGTATATACATTATAGCAATTAGTTAGTAATTACTTTTGCAAATAGTTTTTATCATAAATTGATTAAACTAGGTATGTATATTGTTTAAAAGATAGACTATAAGTTAGGCAAATAAAGATTATTGAAATGTGCTTTTGTAAAAATATCGAGCATTGTGTAATTTAACCTAATGGTGGACGTTTTTTTAAGTAATTGGCTCGAATAAAATTATATAATATAAAATAAGTGCTTTAATATAATATTAAACAACGAAAATAAAAAATAGTGAAATACTCGTAGAACTAAAATTAAAAGATAAAGACGTTAAATTATCTTTGGACTCAACAATTTACGAGAAATGTGAATTTGATAGTGAAAATTTCATAAATGTTACCATGTGCAAATTAAGAATAAAACCAAGATGTGTGCATTGATTTTGCGGTACTTGAAAACAAAAATAATATGGACGATTATGCATTTTCCGATAAAAATTATGAAATTAATTATACGTAATACGTACTACTCGTACGTCAATAATATACAAATAAATAATAATATTTTACCATAATCAATAATTAATAATAACAAATAATTCTATTCTAAATAAACAAAGAAAATATTTGATAGTCCAATTAAAAATTAAGTGTGGCTACGTCATCATTTACCGAGTGCTGCACAAACCTTGAACAATTTCATGCCATATTGCATTTCGGGTTTCATCTCTCAACTTCCATCTCAAGGCCTCATCGTATCATGATTAAGTAAATTTTGTTTTATATTTATTATTACTATATTTTTTTTATGTATTAAATTTTTTATGATTAATTTTCTTAAATAATTTAATTTAGTTAAATTTCTTTTAGTTAAGTTCATTTATGAATTCTTCTTTGATTTAGCGTAGGTTAGCTTAGAGTTTAGGGTAGGCTGTAGAGTTAATTTCCTTCTGTGCTCTATAATATATATTTACTTATGTACATATAAACGCATTATGTATATTCGTATATATAGAATAGTATAGTATATAGAAACATTTATTTAATATTTTTCAATTTTCTTTTAATGTAATATTGTAAATTAGAATTTTTGTTAATAATTGTGAAATTCACCAAATGAATGTCTATTTGTTTTCGTTTTCGATTATGAGTAGGTATCTAATTTAAATATGAGACGTTAAGATTTTAAGTGAGGCCGGGGGTAAGTATAGCAGTAAACGCGAGCACCTGTTTTCTTTAGTTTTATTGTTTCAAATTTGCTTCTGGATGACATAAATTACATTGCTGTTTTGGATTATTGATTATTGGATTTTCATTCATTTTGTTTATTTCATTTTTCCGTTGCTTTCTCACCTCAGTTCAAATAATTTTTTTTTTCGTTTTTTATTAAATCAGTTTAATTTCGTTTCCGCCTACAAATTTAACCACTCTGGTAAAATTTCTTCTTACTTCGTAAATTTCGTTGCTATATATTTAATTTTTCTTTAATTTAAATAATTTTTTTTAAGTTAGCGGTTTAGCAAAACTGAGTCTTCCTTTGAAAACCCCACCGCATGACTCCTGAGCCTTAGCCGCGCTAGAGGTGACCACTCAAAGGCTCTGTCTCAGTATTTTCCCCTCATAAATTTCTATAACAGTATGGCTTAATCACCGTGCTCTTTACATTGTAACTGACCATAGTTGTCAAATAAATGGTACCAATTTAAACAAATAAAAAGTTAAAAAGGTAAGAAAATCCCACGAATAATTTTATCTTTTTATGCGGCATTTAACCAGTTGAAACACACCCTTACTTGATGTATACAACAATATACAACTAGTTCGCTTTGTTTGTAAAGTTAAAGCTGACACGATTTAAAGTGAGTGGAGGAATCTGGAAAGTTTTTATTTACTAGAGAGAAGTACCAACTCAATCTTGTAATTAATTGGACAGTATATTGATCACGTTTTTTTGCATTTAATTGTGGTGCTACGATATTTACCGAAGATGCCGATAGCAACAAGAACAACAAGTTCCAAAGAAAGGTATAGAACCCCCCATTGTGATGTCCCTCTATTCACAAATCTGTTAATGGAGCATCGATTCAGACTAGCCATCACGATTCTAATTTTAAGCATTTAAACCAGTCCAGTCTAAGTAACTCGTCCACACCCTGGCATGTTGTTACACGGTATTAAAGACCGCTTTGTATATACCTAGACAGGTTATCATGGCGAATTCCTTTCTAAACGGAGACATTTCTAAATTCATTATAGCAAAAAAGGGAGTGGCGATCATTTCCTACGGTTTTCATTTTACAATACGCGTATTTAATTTTTCAGACTGTTTTTTAAATCTGGACCTTGACCACCAACAATTGTATATTATCTAATCGAAAGTTCATCCAGTACATTTATGGTCCAATTAAGTTTGCGAACAACGAATATTTGATTCTGGTGAATCACGAAGTCAAATATCTCGTTGAAGACTTTGATTAGATTCATTAAATTCTACGGCCACGTCAAAAGATCTCCGTCATACCGAATGATAAAAACGATTGGGAAGATTGCGTCATCAGCAACTAGCCAGCTTACGTCTAGAGGGCCATCTAGACTACGATAAGACAACGAAGGGAACATGGGATAACATACTCCCTCTATCGCAAAATTCATTTACGGGTAACACAGACTCTCTTACTATTTATCACTTACGCAACTGGTTCAAGAAGAGTTCTACTTAAGCTCTTACGGGTTCGCTGGTTGAGGCATCCAATTTGGGTTATATTAAGTCTAAAAAGAATCTACGTTTCGGAAAATATGTCGAAATAGTTGAAAAACTAGAACATTTTGAATTTGTAAATAAATTAAGATTAATGTCATCAAAGCAATTGCCTTTGTTCTGTGTATGCGTTCTAACAGCCAATTGAGGGTTGCCAATTTATCATCGATTCAGTAGCCCAACTCTATAGCGATCTACTGGATCTTGATGACTTTAATTTTACCGATTTAATTTGGATATACCCAAACCCACCCAATTCCCACCCGTTTGTATTGCTAGAAATATCCAATTACTCGAAAGTAATTAAGTTTTACAGATATTATGTGTAATTAGTGGTTTGTTCAAAGCAATACTATCAGATAATTAGAACAGAACGATCTTGTGTTTGATTTGATACTGTCACGTTGTGATTTCAGAACCCAATTTACTGCTCTGTTCTCTCGATCGCTGTCATTACAATAACATTTTCTTACGAACACGGCGATGTTAATATCGATTGAGATACTTCATAACATTTCAATTCTTGTAAAGCTTAACAACGTCTTCCATAACAACACTATACTAGTATTGATATTCTGACAATATATTTTAGTTCCGCAGTTTTTGAATGTTTTAAACGACCTGTACCGCTACCGGTCGTATATATAACAGAGAACTACGTACTCTTCGTAATCATCGTAATAAACTGTGGCAAAGGGTTTTAAAACCTAAGCCGGAATTTGTTTATTCCTAGTATTTAAACGCACTCAATAATTTGTAAAACTTATCTGGCCTAATTGCAAATCTCAAGCAATTCTCAAATTTGTCAACATCCTAAAGTTGACTGACACGTTCGCAGATTTCTTCAGTCATGGATTTTCCAGCAACATCTCAGAGTCTGACACAAACTTCTTTAAACACTCAAATAATTGGCCTCAAAAATCTCTTGCTTTCATCAACTACAGTTGGGATATAGTAGTCTGGCCGGACCTCTTACCGCTGTTTTCCAAAATTACTATCTAGCGGCATTTTTCTCGATTTATAGAAAAAGTACAATAAGTCAGATAATACAAGTTTTAAGCCGATGGCTGAAACCTCTTCATCCCTAAACTTTTAGAAAGTATTGTGTCTGATACAAAGTAAAAAAAATGTGTAATTTTACATATTTTTTGTACAACATTTAAGTTGTAAGGAAATTATTTCTTTGCAAAAATACACAAATATTAAATATATATAAAATAGTATATACCTACAAAACCATGTAATTTAACTAGCTATTACTTCCGTATATTAATATTAACTTCATACTTGCATTGTTAATCGTTGATTTCTCATAGCCAACACTGATTTCTTATGGGATGTTCCACGACTATTAATCTTAATGAGTTGGTTCCACTACTAACGCCATGGAAACGGAAAATGATGTTAAAGTTATTGGCACCGTCAATAACAGAAGCAAAGCATTTTATAGAATATCATACAATATTGTCTTATTTAAACTGAATATTTTTGGATTCCCTCCTCAGTTTTTACTTTGGGTGGAATCGTATTGAGGGACCAGAAGTATCAAGTAATTTTCCGATTGGTCAAAATCGAACGATATGAAATTTTTTAGAGAAATTTCGTCCATAACTGATATTCAAGTACTCAAAAACGGGTTAGGTAACTTTGTGATCTGTTGTGAAAGAAATCAAAAATAAATAAATTATTAATTCTCCCGAATCCCCAGCAACGTGACTATACCTCATTAAAAACAATAACGTCGAGTGAGATTATCTTTAGTATTTTAGGGGGTTCCATATTAGTTAATCTCATAACAAATCACTCATAAAAATTTTTGAATCTTTCTTAAGAATTTTCTTTCTAAGTTCGGCTGATAAAGTTTGTAAAAGATTAAGATTGTAAGTATTTGTGTCTAGTAAATATTTCGTAGTTCTTCGAAAATAAAATCACGGAATAATTTGGAGGCGCAGGTGAACTATTGCTCTATTCGAAAATTTAACGACATTATTAGTGGTTGCATCATACATAACCAAGTAGCACAAAGTAAAAAGGCGTAAATAACGTGGTTCATCATCGCGCTAAGCAACCATTGCTATGATTTATATAAATTTGAGTGACCGCATGAGACAGCACAGAAGAATTCGCGAAAACGGAATAAAATGAAAATGCTTACTCTCTCCCTCTTCGACGTGCCACTATTTCTCTTCACGATCCAGTTCTGGCTTATGCGTCGGCATCGTCGGGAATGAACGATGGCTGAACAGAACCGGAATTACAAATAACAGGAACAGAGGAAAGGGTTTGTTTTAACTTACAAATCGACGATTCGATCTACCTGAAACGTCTGAGTTGTCAAACGGTTTTAGCAGAATGAAACGTTCTAATAGCAGATATTTTTAAAGGATCTATCTTCAGTATATCGCCTCTGACAATGTACCTATAAGGGGTGATTGCCTCCACGTCCAATATTACCATAATCAAGCGAGAGACGGGTTGCAAGGTAGTAAGAATCTGGAAAGCAGTTGATAGCGATAACATCAAAACGTAAATTGTTTTCACCTTCAGTCGAATTCAAGAGTTTTACATGAAACGAAGGAATATCCAGCGCACATTTGAGAATAAATAAAATATTGGATAAGATAAGTCAACGCTAGAGCAACACTGAGATCGAGGTAAAAAGTTCAAAAGTTCAAAGAACTTTGAACAAAATCTTAAATCTAATCTTTGAACACAACTAAGTTTTATTTGTCAGAAAGTAAACCAGTCGCACAGCAAGAATACGTAGGGCCTAAGGCAGATTACGAACAAGGATCATAATGGAGTCAAAAGCAACGTCGTCAGAAGGCCAACGAAAGAATGAAAATGAAATACGGCATACGAGCAAATTGTTAGGGCTACACAATGATGGATTATTTGGTGGTCGAATAGTTAAAGTGTACACCACTAGTATATTCTCATCCAAATCGTGGCGGGTTCGAGTCCAGCCAGAGGCTGTAATTTTATTTGGCGGTTATTATTCTTAAAAGTAGCCCTTGATGAAACTGTGATTTTACAATGGCGTTCCATGTGGAGGAGATTACTGTAATTACTGCACCAAGGGTAATGCTGGAAGGAACGATAATCATTAACACGTGGGAAAGTGGGGAAAGCCGGAAGGTTTAATGATTTCAAAGGATTTAGAATACAACTGCACACAGATGGTTAACAATTGTATGCAAACGAATTTCGTTATACTCGTAAGAAGAGTTTAACATAAATAAGTGAAATTTGTGCAAGAAAGGAAAAAGGTGTTAATAACTAAAGTAAGCTATTACACATAATCAATGCAAGCTTTCGGTTAAAATATGCTCCGTGGCAATGGAAAGTAGCAGAAGTAATCATGATAGCAAAATCTGATAAACCACCTAATGATAAAAAATCATACAGGCCAATTTCATTGCTGCCAATTATGTAAAAACTCATTGAAAAATTATTACTAAAAAGGATTAAACCAATAATTGAGGATCGACACCTAATTCCTTCACATCAATTTGGATTCAGATAAAAGCACTCCACAATTGAACAGGTGCATAGAATCACCAACATTATTGAAAGAACCTAAAACGTAAAAAAGTATGCTCCAGCATATTTCTGGACGTCGTCCAAGCATTCGATAAAGTCTTTTACAGTGGACTGGAATTCAAGCTGCATAGAGATCTGCCGAGGCAATTCTATGCCATACTACTAAGATCTTATTTATCCAATAGACATTTTCGTGTGAAATATGAGGATGAATACTCCGAACTAAAGAAAATCTCTGCCTGTGTCCCACAGGGGAGTGTTTTAGGACCAATCCTGTATTTATTATATACAACGGATATTCCAACATCAGATGAAGGAACCATAGCCACCTTTGCAGATGACACAGCAATCTTTGCGATTGGAAGTAACGTCGCTGATGCAGCGAGCAAACTCCAGAAGATTACCAATGTGGTTTGTAACTGGACTAAGCGATGAAGAATCAAGCTTAATGAAACGAAATCCACGCATAATAACTTTACATATCAAAAGGCTTCCCATTTACCGATAGAAATTAACTCACGACCGGTGCCATCTGCAAACAAAGCTAAATATCTTGGCATGACACTCGATGCCTAACTCAAGTGGAGAGAGCATGTCAAAAAGAAAAAAAAGAACTTAATATTAAGTTCAGAAAAATGTATTGGCTCATAGGTAGAGGCTCTGAGCTTACAATATACAACAAGCTGCTGCTATATCGGCAAATACTGAAGCCGATATAGACCTACGGTATTCAACTCTGGGGATGTAGTAAGCAAACAAATGCCAAAATGATACAGACGTTTCAAAAAAAGGTTTTTCGTAGCATCGTAAATGGTCCGTGGTACACAAGAAATGAAGACCTTCACAGGGACTTACAGATAGAATACATCAAAGATGATATAAAAAGGCATGCCGCCAAACACGAAATAAGGCTCCAGGAACTTGGAAACCCCTATATTCGCCATATGATAGATAACCCTGGCGTTGAAAGAAGACTTGAAAGAACGAGGCCACTTAACCTAGTAAACATACCAAATTAAAATTATATTTTAAATAGGTTTAATTAATTTTGGGACTAACCATTGGGTTTCACCCCAACAAATCAAATTGTTTAAGAAATATAAAATTTGTAAAATTTGAAAGCTAAATTGGTAGATGAGCACAATCTCAGTTGTAAGTAATAAAGGGGAAAAAATAACTAAAGTTGTGCTTCCCTAGTAAATGTATAAATTACAGTCTTACATGCTAATTTTAATTGTCGTGGGACTGTTTTTGATGACGTTTTCTAATTCTAACTCATGAACGTATGGATATGTCGCACGATCTGATTATAATACATTTGCGCTAAAATCCTATCCAACATGTAAACATTATTTTAATTTTAGATTGTATCGTAGTAATTATACCCGCAGAGAACTACTTCATGGACTATAAGATATTCCTCTGTGGTGTTAAAATGAATGAATGATTGCGACATTTTACATTTGATCCATTTTAATAAATATAAAGCGATAATCTAAATAAAATCTCATTGCGACTTGTACTTTCATTGACATAACAATGATACCTTTAAAATCGTTTCACTGCTACTTTGTGTTTTTTAAAATTTTTGGAATAATGGACATATCGTACCGCAATAAAGTTGAAGACATAATTTGTATGAGTCTATTTTCGCTACAAGTCATGATGTTGGCATTTAGTGTAAAAGTATTTGCGGAAAATTATTTCATCATTGAAAGCGACATATCCAGTTTAGCGCCGATTGTAATATTTTTACACTCGGGTTCTGCATTGCTGAGTTACTTTGTGTGTTTAGCAGATACCAAATTTAATTCAAAACGTAAAGCTAAACTTCAACAATTTTGGACAAAGTTAAATAAACTATTATTAAAATTGAACGTTATGAGTGAACAGACCTACAACCCGAACGGGAAAATTTTCAAAACTTTTGTTCTGCTCGTATCGGTTAATCTATTTAATGAATTCAGCTACACGGTGCGAAAACGAGAAATTTCAGAATTTTGGTTAGCTTTACTAATCCCATCGTTAGTGTTAAAATTTGTGAATTTTTATTATGCGTTTCATTTAATAATATTAAGCACCATTATAAAAAAGTATATGCATTTATTGATGGTGAATATGAACGTTTTTGACAGAGCAAGACTTAGCGCAATGATAAGGTTGTACTCCGAACTATATGACTTAGTTGATGATTTCAACCAATGTTTTTCGTTATTTGGATTTTTATCACTTAATAAACTTGTACTGCAAACGATATGCTCAAGTTTTTGGTTAGTTTATGCATTGAATGATGGGCGACCGAGTGCATTTTATGTTTTTGGAATTTTCACCAATTTAGTTGATATATTAGCCGTATTCTTAGTAAGCGAGGAGGCGTTGGTTACGGTGATAATATTATTATTTTTTAGTTATAGAAAGTAAATTTATTTAGTTGTAATGTATACTAAATATTTATAGGTGAAACATATCAAACACAAGGTATCTACTATAGCCACTTTGTCTGATGATGCGTTGAGAATCGTTGCTACAGCATTTTCCCACCAAATTCAACATGAAAAAATTATTTTTTCCGTCAATGGAATGTTTGATTTAACTTACAGTTTCTTGAGAGAAGTAAAATAATCCCTAAGAAAATCTTAATAAAGTATCTTGCTCATTATTTGTTTCATTTTTCAGGTTGCGAGTTCTTTGGTGGGGTACTTATTTCTAATAATCCCCTTTGCTCAGGAAAAAATTTAAATTTGTTTTTTAATTTTGGGAATATCACTATTTAAATCTTTTAATAAAATAATGTTTAACTTTTAACATAAATTAGTAAATAAAATTAACTTATTTATAAAATTCATTTTAGAATTGAGTATGATATGAGTATAATCGGAGGTAAGGGATGCCGTTGATGAAATGCAAACCTCACCTGCACGTGATACTCCCTGCTTATCAGCCAACGAAGCTTTGCTGGGATAACCCAACACCAAAAAACTAGAAAATGATGTTCTCTCCAATACCAATTTCAATTCACGGTTGCTAGCAGCTACAATTATCAGTCTTTAAAGCAGTGAGTACAAGGGAATGTTTACTCCAGATGAAACACCAACTGCTCAGTTGGCTAATCCACCCATAAACGAAGTTGGCTCAATCAGTTATGGGGTGAGTTAACATTGCTATACCCATTCGTAAGAAGTTCAAAATTATCTAGATTACCACCTAGGCAAACTTCAAGGCTAAGCAGGAAATCGAAAATGCTGGACTACACTCAAAAGACTTAGTGAATTAGAAAAAATGGAATAACAACTTAGGAACGAAATCGGTAAGTTAAAGAAAGAAATTGAGGAACTAAAGAATACCAGACAGATGGAAGTTCTGGAAACTCTTCTAGTAATAATGAAAACAGCACAATTGCCTGTATTGTCGCTAATTTTCATACAGATGATGAGGAACTTGCAACAGAATCTGATTGGATGCATGAGTCGAAGAAAGACCTAGAAAAAAAACAAAGCTGAATTTTTGCCAGAAGTAGGGGAGCTTTCACAACCAAAAGTTACTGTAACGACCGAACCAGTACATGAACCTCAACAACGCCAGAAATAAGAACAACACACGATTTGAGAATATTCAAGCCTTAACGAAATCTGTGACCACTAACGACTATAGAGTAGTGGCACTAGACAATAACGTTTGGAGGATCAGTACATACTAAAGACCCCGATGTATATAAGTAAAGAATTATATACCTAATGCCATCTGCAAGGAGTATATGGTATACGTATAATCAGAGACCTCAAGATGAACGAGCTGCAAATTGAAGACAATATCCAATCAATATCCTCAAACAGAAGAAAATTAAAAATTGTAAAGGAATTAAAATCGCTAAAGGAAAGCAAAAAAAATTAATATATTTTTAATATCAAAGCAA
This sequence comes from Nephrotoma guestfalica, assembly GCA_963691935.1. NCBI lineage: Eukaryota > Metazoa > Arthropoda > Insecta > Diptera > Tipulidae > Nephrotoma > Nephrotoma guestfalica. The sequence continues at coordinate 80,388,034 of OY829915.1, read as the reverse complement.
TTCATACTCAAAAAGAGGGTTAAAATAGAACCACTGAAAAAGAACACAAGATTCGTACCTCAATGCAAGAAATGCCAAGGCTTCAACCACACCCAAAAATATTTCGGGTGGAATATTAGGTATTTGCACCACGCGAAAATCTGCACAGTTAGCAGAAACAGCAATACAAAATTTATAAACAGTAAAAGGGCAACACGCCAATTATAGAGGATACGAAGTAGAGGTAACGCGCCATTCATCTATAGCTCGCATACCAACTTCTTAACGTAACGTAATTAACCTCTCGCGGTGAGAGAATTGGTTAGAGAACGACATGCTCGTAAAATTTGAAAGCAAATTACATAATGACTGAAAACGAGAATTTGTTACGTTATGAAATGCCGTTTCTGGCCCGGTTGGCCGCTACCTTAACGAGAGTTACAACTGAAAAGAACAAATTTGAATATTAGCTACTTATTAGCTTATTAGCTAATATTTTAGCTAATATTAGCTTATTATGTCCGTACTGTAACGACCTTTGCAGGCGCGTTATCAGATGCCCAGGAGTCACCACCACCAGCATTTGCACCGGCTATCACGCAGTCTGGCGTGCGGTTACTGCAAAAAAATATGACTCACCTCCTAACACAACGTACTCCCTCATCTCGCGAATGCTGAATAATTCACACATGTTATTTTCTATTTCAGTCGTATCCATCAAATTTATATAATTTTATTTGTTTTAGATACAAAGAAAATTTAATTAAAAAATTAATGTTATTAATTTTTAATTTAAATTTTATTGTTAACGGCAAAGATTTAAAAATATTTTGAGAACGTCCGTCCACCATATTTTCCAAAAATCCATTATCAGACAATTCCGTAGCATATCATCGATGTAACTTATTATTGACCTACAAAAGAATATTGTGATTTTTACAGGATCGGAAGCAAGGTTTCAGAACACCGAACGACAAGTCTAGCATAGCAATGTTTACGATAGCAACTGAAAACCAGCACATTCGCCACTGCAATTTGTACGAATTTCAACAAGAAAAAAATGCTTCTGAAGCACCGAAATCAATTTGTAGTGTTCTTGGTGCCGACGTTGTGTCTTATGAAACGTGTAATTATTGGACTAACTTTTTAGAAGTGGTAATATCGTTTGAAGATGCGGGATTGCAAGCTCTACTGGATGAAGACTTAACGCAAACGCAACAAGAGCTTGCAGCTCACCTAGAAGTCACCCAAACAGCTATTCCAAGCGCTTGCGCCAAATGGAAAAAATTCAAGAACTTGGAAGATGGGTTCCACATATGTTGACCGAACACAACCTAACCGAACATCCACTTGAAGAAGGTTCTCCTGTGTATCTTTTGGGATATGAAAGGTGTGCTTTATTACGAACTCCTGGAAACTGGTCAGACGGTGACTGCAGAACTCTACAGCCGACAATTGAACAAACTGAGTCAAGAACTTGATCAGAAAAGGCCATTTACTGGGCAAGGAAGTAGGCAAGTCAACAGCTGTACGACATCACCTGACCTTACGTTGCTCGCGTGACTCAGGAGGCCCTCTTGAACTTGAGATGGGAAATTCTCCTGCATGCGGCATATTCACTAGACTTGGCCCCATCCGACTACCATTTGTTCCGGTCAATGCAGCACGCCTTAATGGATGAATAGATCAAAATGATGGACGATGTGTGTCGATTCGTCGATGAATTTATCGCGTCGAAGCCTGCAAGTTTCTTTCGCGATGGCATTCGTATGTTACCTGAGAGGTGGCGCAAGGTCATAAAAACGATCGTTGTTGTCTATTTTTTTTTAATTACCTCACGTATTTATAAAATTGTTGAATCACCATCACTTTTTTTGCTCTTATGTATCAGGAGATAATTTATGTTTTATGCACCAAATACCTTTTTCCGGTTATTTTGTTTTTTAAATTGATATTTAGGCTTTGTCGTATGGACTCGTACGTCTACTCACTTTGGTGAACCTGGTTCCTATCTACATCTCCGACAACTGGTCTGGAACGGTATTGTTGCAAAATCCTTTTTCGGCGAAAATTCACTGGGATCTTCTAATTTATGGAAAAAGCTTAAGTGTGAAGTTTCATCTCTATAAATCAATCCGTCTGAGCTGTACAGGGCCGAATTTTTATTCAAAACTGCAAACTTGTCAAAAATTGTCATTTCCACTTAGTTTTTTAAAATTATCTGAGTCGATTTTAAACAAAAAACTGTTTTTAATAAAAATTCGGAGCTATACAGCCCAGACGCACTGATTGATAGGGATGAAAATCATCCTTAAGCTTTATCATAAATTTGGAGATCCCATTGAATTTTGGCCGAAATATGTCCACTGGAGCTTTTTTTCAAATTTTTTTAAAAGTATAGCATTTACGAGAAAAACGACTACAAACTAAAAGATTTTAAATTAAATTTGTTCAGATCAATTTTCCAAAATTTATGCGGAAAGGTCGATTTTTGACAGGAAACTAGAACCACCACACTTACTTTCTAAGGCGAAAACAGGGGGAGGGGGACAAGGTCGACCCTTGTTATTGGTTTCGAGATTTTTGCAGATTTACCATTTTTTATATCGCCAAAGTAAAAAAAATTGTTTTTATAAAAAAAACTCTGTGCGTGTGCGTATGTTCGTGTGTCTGATTTTTTGGAAATATTGTGAAACGAAATATTTTTACGAAAAAAACTATAATGAAATAAAATTAATTTTATTTTATTTAATTTTAACTTTTTTAAATTAATTTTGCAGCAATATCGGCCCAAATCATTTTTCATAATATAACTGGAAATGACGATTTTTCACTTCTGTTTACAACAAAAATTCGGCCCTACATAGCACAGACGGATTGATTAATCGGGATGAAGCTTCATACTTAAGCTTGCAAATCACAAGTACCAGCAATGGCCATCGCGTCACTGACCTGGCAATAATGTTGAATCTAGTTGTGTCAAGTACGCTTTTCGCACATAAAAGAATCCGCAAAGTAACATGGAGTTCGAAAGATAAAAAAACAGAAAACGAAATAAATTACGTCATGATCACTAACAGACACGCTACGCTATATATGACGTTAGATCTTACAGAGGTGGCGACATGAACAGTAATTATTTGCTTTTCATATTCAAATATAATTGCAAACGGTCATATACATTCAATTAAGCACAAAAGGTCGTTAGATGGAATGTTGATGCTTTAGAAGATCAAACATCACTGTAGAATTACCAATCAGCTGTCATTGACTATCTAGACCGGCACAGTAATAACGAAGAACATCCTCTTAACATCCATGATCGCCCGATGATCAGTGCAGCCTGATCGTCGAAAACAAATAAAAGCTTCGTCATAAATGGTCGCTCGCAACACTAGAAGCATACTAGCAGAATACCTCCGTGCTAGAAAAGCTACAACTTCCACCGATGAAATACAGAGGTCAAAGACAGGAATGAATAGCTAAGAAGATACGTGGCTGATGTTCTCTCAGTTTGGCAAACCTACTTCGAAAATTTGTTAAATAGGAATGACGAAATGACCCAAATGCCACAGTAGAGGAAGAATACCCATCTATTACTAAATTGAAAAATGGAAAGGCAACCAATCTCGACGGAATCCTCACAGAATTGATTAAGCTCGGAGACATTACTCTTGCTTCAAATCTATATGATATTTCCACCAAGTGGATCAACCATGGACCAGTGCTTCACCATGAGGATGATTTTAGAAAAATGTTAGGAGTACAATATTCCTACAATATCCAACCATACAACAACTATAATTAGACTTTCAACAGACAAATGGCTGTATCAATCGCGAGAACGTATGGACCGCACTTATCTGTCTAGGAATTCCAAATCAACTCGTTTCTCTGTGTAAAATGACAACCTCTAAGTTTGCATGTAAAATCGTAATCGAAGGGACGGTGTCAGACCCTTTTGAAATAACAACTTGTGTTTGAGAGGGAGATGCACTCGCTCCTATGCTGTTCAACTTGGCGCTTTGTTTTAGTATAGAATAGTGAGCTTACCAGTGGTGGGGGCCTGTCCACTATTTCTAAATAAATGTTAAATAAAGACAACTCTAATACTGGGAGTGCACCTTGTAGGTGGAGGTTTTGGGTAATAAGATAAAATCTATGCTAATAAGTTGTGACTCATAAAGCTAATATGCTATAAAAACATTCCTTCACTTTATGCCCCACTTTGCCATGCAGGGTTAATCGCCTAATATTAGTTAGATTGGTGCCCTTTGAATGTTAGTAGGTGGAAATACTTACCGGATTATGAACTGATGAAATAAAATATTTTTATATTTTACTCGAGGGATTTAATTTAAAGTAAAGTACACTGATTTGAATTTAAACTGGTTATTTAGACTTTATTAATTCAACTGTCGACGAAATATGAAATAATACTGACTACTGAATGACTAAAATTTCGATCTTATATACTAATTTTTTACTAGTGTTCTACCAACAATTTAATTTTTGAAATTCAACCATTTAAATTTTAACAACTTTGTTTTTTGATAACTTGACAAATTTAATTAAGTTTAGAATTACACGCGCGATTTTCAAAAATGCAATAGTGATTTTCAATGCAATGGTGCTCATACTGTGTTTTGTTGTTGCTTTCACAATTTTCATGACAACGCTTTCACAATTTTCATGACTTCTCGGAGATCTACGTTGCAAGGTCCCCATAACAACCCACGATACGGACCAATCAGTGCTCGTCGCAAAGGAAGACTTCGACTGCTCTGGCATGACACGATGTTAAACAAGAGCTAGGTATAATAAGAGGGCGAGAAAAATGGATCGAAACGTACTGAAGACCACAGTGCAGGCGGCAAAATACCTTCATAGGATGTGAAAGCTATGTATTAAAATATTAAGGTATTAAGGTCTCCATAATTATGCAGTTATTTATTATTAAGCCTATCTTTTTACAGATTCCGGAGAAGCTGTTTTGCTTAATTCTAATTTGTATTAAATTGTTATATTGGGTGTGTGAATATGACTACGCCCATTTTACTAAAATAAAACACATTTACTTGTTTAGAAAATGAAGAATTATTAATTGAAAGTATGCTCCATCTGCAGCTACAAATTTTCCCACCTTTCAGACAATTTACGGATTCCCTTCCTGAAGAAATTCTGGTCTTTAGAGGCGATCCAATTAATAAGCCAATTTTCGGTCTCTGCGTGAGTACTGATCCGCTGTTCAGAAAGAGACGTCTGCACTGACCGGAATAAGCAGTAATCTTAGGGAGCTATGCCTGGTGAATATGACGGGTGGAGTATAACGTCCAAGTCCAGTAAACGTCCCCTTTTAAATAATTTTTTACTAATTAAATTGTTTTGTCTGTTGACCCATTTTGGTCGTTTGCCCTCTATAGCTGCTCGCTTAAAACGTATGAGTTGTCGTCGGTAGTCATCGCCATTGATAGGTTTACCTGATTCCAGTAGTTCATAATATACCACACCTTTCTGACCCCACCAACCAAATACAGATCATAATTTAATTTAATTTAATTTTTTATTGTAATGAATATCTCGCTTTGGTCGCGATGGATCAGCTTCACCCAAGATTTTTTGCATTTGGAATTCTCATAATACATCCATTTTTCATCTCCAGTAACTATTCGATACAAAAAATCATTTCTTTATTGTCTTTGAAGCAGTATTTCACAAATGGTTTCTCGACGGCCGAGGTCTCTGGTCGAACCCAGTTGCTAGCTTTTTGAACCATTCCGATTGTTTGTAAACGTTGCAAAACAGTTGATCGTTCAAAATTTGATGCTACAGCCAATTCTGATTGTATTTGAGAAGAATCTTCACGAACATCAAATATTTTAAAAACCAGTATTGCCCGTTTATAGTGCACGTAAGCAGCACTACTAACGATCCCTATTGGGAAAGAGCGGTGACATATTCACACAAAATTAACTTATGAAAACTAAGGATTCTAATTGTAGGATGTCATAATTACTAACTAAGGATGTCATAATTGTAAAATTACCGAATTAATTAGCTTATTTATCTTAATATAAAATACTACAGGATGTTTTATTTTTATTTATGATTAATCTATAATTAAATTAAGCTGTTTTTATAACAAAAACAACTAACTATTGGCTTGTTAGGGATCAGTAAAGGCTAAATGGGTTAAATGTAAAAACAATGCACAGTGGAGGACCGGTCTTCCAGGAGCTTGGTCGTCCACAATCAAACAATCAAATCGCTGTAAAGAAACTCGGGTGACGGCCGTAACATATACTATACCCCACCATTTTGGTTTTTGTTAAAGGATCGTAAAAACCATTATCGATACTGTAACGTGCCGGTTGCCTGGGGTAAGCAATGTAAAATTAAATTCAAACGGTCTTGTTTAGGGCGCCAGTCTACCAAGAACATTACGCCACGTTACTTGTGGCATTTACAATTACAATCAACACCTTTATTTAGTTTTATTTGTGCAATAATTGTTCTAATTAATTGAAATTATCTTTTCTAATTTTAATTTTTATTATTTTTTAAACTGTCTGTTTCTCGTGATAGTGGCCCTTACTAATCCCCTTTCTTCCTTTTTCTCTTATGCAACAAACTCCTTTGACCAGCTCAATTTTTTTTATCTTTTTTTAAAATAACTAACGAAAAAATCGGCAACGCGCCACCTTTCGTTACACGGCAATCTTTTATCTACTTCTCCACCCTTAATTAAATGGACAATGCTTATCAAATTTACACAACAAACAAAAATAATTTGACAAATGCCTAGTCTACCTACAAACGGTAGCAGAACAAATATGCATTATTTGGTAAGTAATTGTACAATTTAAATTTTTACATATTTGAATAAATAACAAAACACCATCAAAACTCAATTTTCAGTTTCTTTATATATTGTAAGAACATCACCCAGATACCGAACCAATAATCTTTATTGAAGTTTTCATATGTTGATTGATGTTTTCATCCCAGACGGTTTTGTGGTGGTTTTAGATAAGTAAAATCCCCCTTTCTTGTTTATTCGCCTGATTCTTTGTGGTTTCGAATCTTTTTTCTTTAGCGATGCGTACATCTAAGAGCTTGGTTGAATTTCCGTAGTGATATACCATACTAAATGGGCACGAACCATCTACATCCTGGCAACCGGCTGGCAAAAATACCCATCTAAAATACACCTCATTTTAGGATCCCGCGTTTGTATTAGCATAAAAATAAGATAAATAGTTGATAGCGCCCGACTGAGATCACGTTTACTGGATCTTCGTTCCTCTTGCATGGGACGTTGTTGCGAAACCGAACATTGAGACCCGTCAGCAGCGTAAGTCAGTTTGAAAGGTTGAATGAAGAATAGGATCTAGTTCCAGCTGACAAAAATTGAATGGAGAAACGAAAGTACCAACCTGTAATCAAAATGTGTCCCATTCGCGCCACACCCAGGCGGCCGTCACAGTACTTTATTTAATTAAAGATGTCTCTCATAGTATGTACGTAAACCAGAATCAAAGTTTGTATCATAAAATTGTGAAATTAAGTTGCTTTTGAAGACAGTCTGTTTACATTTTGAAAGCAGATTGTTAAACTCTTAATGTTATTATTACTCTAGACTGATGTTTGATAATATCAGGTTGATCCTTGCTGTCTGTAGTATCTCTGTATTTCACAATGATGAATGGAAGATTCTGAAAACTAAAACGTTAAAAATGAATATAGTTGGTCGCTAAATTGGTTTCTAAATTTAAGAGTGTGTCTCGTTCATGCCACTAAAGCATGAAAACGTAAATCAGGTAACTTCAGTTCAAATGCTTGAGCTTTGTCGAATTCTTCGATGTTTTTGCATGTAAAGATCGTAATTCATGATACGCCTAGAATGCGGCAATATATTGTTCATATAGAACAAATATTTGCAATTATTTTTTTTCAGTAGAAAAGCTAAATAAACTAATAATTAATGTTGATGTAACCACACGAGCGAAAGAAAGATATTATCCATCCTCATGAGTAATAACTATCATAATTCCTTCATTGTATACAGGTATCCAGTGGCGGCGCGTGATAGTTTTGGAGACGGAAGCAAGTTTAAAATAAAACCAATCCAAGATATTTTCCAAATTGAAAATTAACTTTATTTATTTATTTCTGAACAAAAATATTATAAATCAATAACAATTCAAGATTAAACATCCATAGCGCGAAGGTCGCCTTTATTCCCTAAAAGTAGTTGTAACGAAAAATAAATTAAATACATTTTCAAATTTAGGAACTAATAGTTCTGAACTGTTGTACTTAGCCTAATTTTATTCTTATATGTTATGTGTATGTGTTGTTTCATCATACAATTTCGCTTTAGGATTTGTAAATCAAAAAAAGTCGTCTATTTCTTGATTAAAAAATGATTCACTGCTCTTCATATCGTTTAACATTTCCTTTTCAATTGAAATGATCGCTAGATTGCTTAGTCTGTCTTGGCCCATGGTATTTCTTGCGTAAGTTTTCACGCGTTTTAAGCAACTAAAAGATCTTTCTGGTGAAGCCGAAAAACGGGAACAGTTAAAATTAAATTTGCCAGCCTGTATACCTCGCCGAATACTGCTTGTAAATCATTATCAATGAGAAATTTGATAAACTGGTAAATATTTTTCAAATCAACAAAACATTTATTTGCATAAATTACTTTAAGTTGAAATTGTAGTAAAGTTTTATCAAAAAATAATGAGTATGACTTAGTTATCTGGAAAATTAATTTTATAGACCGGAATTACTTTACTTCTAATAACGATATAAATTGAAATTTGGTCAAAGAAGAAAATCTGTAATCCATTTGTTCAATAATATGATTCGGAGCCTTAGATATTAAACCAAAATAAAATTGTTTTTTATCAATTTCTCCAATACCTCGTTTCGATATTTTGCCATTTTGAATCTCTTCCAACATAATTAAACCTGCCAAAAGCATTCAAAATTGATTTGTTTTTCCATAACAAATATTCTAAATTCATTTATTTTATCTACACAGTAAGCAATATCGTTAATTTTTTTTGTACTATACGAGTATCAAATCACACATCATGAAAAAGATATAATAAAATTAAAAATTGTTCAACTTTGAAAAAATTCAAAAAACTATTTGAGAGAATAATTGTATCTGAATCCCATTCGTCTTGTTCAGCATCTGTTACTAATTCAAAGAAATGAATTAAGTTTTCTTTATTATTATAGACAGTATCTAATATACGGCCATTATACTACTATCTGGTTCTCGATGCAGTTGGCATTCTCGCCTTAACTATTTCTTCAAGCACAAAAAATGGTCACAAAAAATGTCTGCATTCTTTAATTTTCGTGAACGACTGCGATAATACTAAATTAAGTCGATGAGCATAGCAATGAACGAAATATGCGTTTGGTAATTTTTCTCTAATCCGAGACTGTAAACCAGATGAGTCACCAGCCATAACAGCTGCACCATCGTGTGTCTGTGCTACTAATTTATTTGAAATGCCTTTTTCCTTTAAAAACTGTAGAAACAAATTGGGCCAAACTCTCAGCATTACTTTGTAACGACACATCGCAAAATCTAAAAAAACGTTCAATGACAGCCCCATTTTTATTTAAAAATCCAAAAATTAATGAATGCGATTTTCTCGAAATATCAGTTGTTTCATCTAAAATCTTTCATCCAGTTCCTGTAACATACGATTCGACTTACTTTTGATATGCAGCGAATTAACTCATTTTGTATGTCATGAGAAAGTCCAGAAAATACGTTTGATGATTTTTCAAAATGCGCTTTGAAAGTTGGATTTTCATCACACAAAAAATTTATTAATTCGATGTATTTTCCACGATTTTGTGAAGTACTTGATTCATCCCGTCCTCTAAACGCCAACTCCTGCTTTCACAAGAAACAGAAATTATTAATCAATGATCTTAAAATGTTTCGATTAGTACGCACTTTTTATTGTGTTATTGCAACGAAATACATCTGGCGCTGTCCACCAAATTTTAAATTCTAGTTTTTATGTACCACCTTTGATAGATTATTTAAATCAGTAAATCCTTTCGAAGTCCAAGATGTTTTCTGTATGCGTAAGAGTTACAATAATTTACAGAAAAATGTAAATTTTTTCATTTTTGGTTTTAAATTTGTCATATTCGGCATAGGCCGTCCATTAGTAATAATTTGTTGTTTGTCATCAAACGATCTACTACTAAAATTAGTTTTAAATATTTATTTATTTAAATTGTTCAAGTCGACACCTAAATACAAAATATTCGAAAATTCCAAAAAACATAAAATTATTTTCCTATATAATAGGTCATATAGAAAGTCTCTGCGTTTTTTACTACTAGGTGGTGTTGATGGTCTCAAATGTACATGCACTTAAAAGGTGATATTTCAGGTTACATTTTTTGTGAAGATAGTTTTTTAATTCGTTGCTTGTATTGTTATATTGTTTTGAAAACGAGTGAAATATCTGAAGAAATACGCTATGTGATGCTTTTTACTATAAAAACGCTGGAACGAAGGACCCTGGAGTGGTTTGCTAAATTCCGTTCCGGAAATTTGGATGTCAAAGATGTACCTCGGGTCGGCCAGTTACTGAAAAAGTCGATGAAATTTTGCAACTGGTGGAGCAAGACCGGCACGCAAGCTGTCAGGAAATAGCGGAGGCACTACACATCAACCACATGACAGTTTGGCATAATTTGAAAAGAACAGGCTACAAAAAGTTGTACCACCCAAACTTGATGTTTGGGTGCCACATGAATTAACGCAAAGAAATTTTATTGACCGAATTACCATCGTGAAATGCTGCTGAAATGCAACGAAATCGAACCATTTTTAAAGCGAATCATTACAGGCGATGGGAAATGGGTGAAATATGAGAATACAAAATGCAAGCGCTCATGGTCAATGGCTGGTGATTCTTCACAAACGACTTCAAACCCCGGATTGACGGCAAACTAGGTTACGTTGAGAGTTTGGTGGGATTGGAAGGGAGTTGTTCATTATGAGCTGCTGCAACGTGGCGAAACCATCAATTCGGTTCTGTACTGTACACAACTCGACCTTTTGAATGAAGCAACCCAGAAAGAGCGACCAGAATTGGCCATCAGAAAGGGAGTTGTGTCCATCATGACAATGCCACACACATCCTTGTTAACTCGAAACAAATTGACGAAACTTGGTTGGAAAGTTTTGATGCATCCACCGTATATCCCGGACCTTGCATCGTCTGACTACCATTTGTTTCGGCCTCTGCAAAACTCTCTTGATGGTAAAAAATTAGTCGACCGAAGCGCCGCTGAAAATCATTTGGCCAAGTTTTTCCAAGATAAACCACAGAAATTCTACACCGATGGAGTTATGAAGCTAGCCGCAAAATGACAAAAGGTCATAGATAGTAATGGTCAATAGTTACTTGATTAAAATTTTAATTTCAATAAAGAAAATTTTTATTCAAAAATGTACCAAAAAACCGCGGAGACTTTTTATATGACCCTATATTTTGTTCGCTACAACAAAAACTTTTTTTTTTACTCGTAGAGTGTAATACGGGAAACAAACGTGTTGAAGATTATTTCATAAAAACACAAAAAAATCGATCGAGTCTCCTAGTTTTCTATTATTGAATTACAGTTTAAGGTCTTGCAAAGTTATAGGATTTTTTTTTTAAGATTTTGTTATATGATGCAAATTTATTTATTAGAAAATAACTAAAATTAATATGAATATTGTGATAATTAATAAACAATAGTTAGTAAATTAAAAAAAATTTACTTGAACAAAAATCTTTACGGAAGCAGTGCTTCCGTTGCTTACTATGACGCGCCGCCACTGCAGGTATCCACTACAAAACACGCCGAGTGATTAGCTCGATATATCTGATTAAACATTCAGAGGTACTCACTTTAAAATATTTGATGATTATGATCTCATGATTAGCTAGGAAACATTTATAAAAACTTAAGCAAAGTTGGAACCAACCACACATTTATCGATAAAAAATATCAGCATAAAAATGATTTTTTTATGAGACATTGGAGAAAGCAAAGGCTACTAGGTTTAATTTGGTTTCAAAGTGAATGATATCTATCAAAAAAAAATTTATTTGTTTTGTTTTTGATCACCCAGTAAAATCAAAGGCCTGCTTAAATTATATTTCAGATTTTAGGGACTTTTATTGATTTTTTTAGTAGATAAAATTTGCGCTTGGTTCCTACCATGTTCTTATTGATTAATTTAATTTCACAAGTTTCACTATACCAACCTAAACTGCACATTGGATTATTTTCATATCAAACATAAATTCTTCATAACAATTAAATTATACAACCTTCATAGTAATTTGAATTATACATCTACATTTCACATTTACATATATGTTAATGCATGTAGGTAAATCACAATTGCAATTTAAATAAAATATTATTATTCTCAAATTATTTATTAAGTAAAATAATTTTTATCATGCGATACATTCTAAATATTAATTAAATATTCATACATTTCGTAATAAGCTTTCATATAGATTTATTTGATTGTTTTCCTTTTATGATAAAATTGCATGCAATCAAATTATTTTTTGATTGTTCATAATTCCACAAAAATTATAAAAACAAATTAAATATTACTCGCAAGTATTCAAAAAAGCAAAATGCATTTCTCTAATATTCATTAAAATCGAATTGCTGGAACAGCGAATATTCAAAAAATAATTTAAAAGCAAAACTATGATTACAAAATTAAATATTTTTTTATTAATTTTAATCTATTTTAATATTTTTGATTGCTCTTTGTGTTTAGTGGACAAAATAAATGTTATCGGGAAACTTAAACCCGATAATGTAGATAACGTAAGCTGTAAAATTATTATTTTTGATATTTAATTATATTAATGAATTAAACGATCTTCTACGATCAGGCACTTACAAAAATTAACAACATCGTCCCAGACATACCGGAGGAAAATAAATCATTTGGAAATACCGTAAGTGGAGGAAATATTGGAAATGACGGAAGCGTTATTACAAATATTGAAAAAATTAAAAGATTAGCTGAGATTTTGGAAACTTTAGGTGATAAAATAATACCCTTGATTATGGACAATTCGCCGGTCGTCCCGGTACTGAGCCGAGGAAATGATGTTGATATATTAAGTGGCAGTTTACGTAATAGTGGAAATAATGTTAGAAGTTTACATCTGTTTCGTGCATTAACAAATGACGATTAAATCCAATTTATTATAATAATTCATTGTAACGGTTAACAATATGTAGTACAACGGTCATGTCCAGTAATAATGAAATGGGTTAATTGGGTCAATTTAGTATCCTTAGCAAATTATGTACGAGAGCAAAATACAATTTGTGATCTTCCTAAATAAATAATAAAAGAAAATTTTAAAAATTTTGTTTTTGTTATTTCAAAGAATAACAACTGTTGTTAGTTTAGTGAAAGAGGTGGTCTACTAAATTTATTGTTTATGGTAGTTTTAAATAATTGAATGGAACACTAAATGTTTCTGGATATTAAAACTAGCGTTACAATTAGACAACTATTTCAAAAATTACTTATGTAGTTCAAATGATGTTTACAGTTTCTTGTCAAAAATATGTGAACTGTGTGAATTAGCACTTCTTATTTAATCAGGAAAGCCTAATTTATTCATATAAAGTTTGATGAGTATCACACTCAAGGGTTATTGTAGTTTCAAAAATATTTAGATTACATTTAGGCTAAACATCCGCTTTTGTTAGAAATGATCGCCAGTGCATACAAAACCTATATACTCGTATCAGAAGTTATAATGTTCAGTAGCCAGAGGAAAAAATTGTACAAGGGGATCCACCAACAATTCCATTGTTTCCTATTTCCAAAATTCATTATTTTGACAGTTTTGATCCTCCTAGCTTCTCCCTTTCGTTCATCGCGAATAATATCATAATTCATGGAATTATGTAAATTAAAACTAGATAACTGCAAAATCATAAATGTTAGGAAATTGCATTTAAAATTTAAAATTGTACCGTATTTATAACAAAGGTAAGCAGTAGGTTTCATTATGATTTTATCAGAATATGTCGATATTTTGGAAAATAGTTTAGGTAGTTGTGTAAAGCTTTCCTTTCTGCAACTGTTGATAGCAACAATTGAAAATATGAATATCTGCAGATATCCTATTTTGTTTAATTCAACAGATACATCTATATTTTAATAGGCAGACAGGTTTTTTAAGCGCTAAGTTCCAGAAAACTACTGACCCACTTTAAGTGGTTCTTCTGTTTACTGACGTGGGGCTGTACGTTTTGATTCATCCGCACCAAATATAATTTTAAATATTGGACTGGAAGAGGCCGTTTAATAGCTTATTAATTATTATTTATATTTCAAACCAACAATAGAAATAGTTCGATGGTCGAGATGATAGTGTGCTTGCTGGAATGCGTTCACGAGCTCTACATTGTGACAAAATTGCTCTCAATGACAATTTGAAATCGTTCAGTAAACTTATGTTACTCCTTATGTTATGTTGGTATCTTCAAAATGGTACATGTTTATTTGTTTTTTGCCACTTGCGACAATCTTAATGTGATTTTGAAACATAAAATATAAAAAAACGATCATCAAAAAACACAAATTCTTATTTTACTTAAATTAAAGAATAGGTACTCAAAAATCGGCCCAAAGAATACCGAATGACTATCCTACGTTTTATTCAAACATAACGCCTAGGCGCTATGACATGAAAATTTGACAAGCGTTTTCACTTTAGTCTTCCAGTTTTAAAAAACTGAAGCGTCGAGTCTCGAACAAATTTGCCGTCATACTTATATTTCAGATTCATCATTCACTAATTGAAATATAATAAATATGTACGTAACCAATATTCTGTAGATCTGAAATTATGTATACATAGAATGTTTAATGTTGTTAATCAGTATACGCAATAATACTTACCGAAATCATAAATTTGCAATTTAAAGTAAAAAATCCTGCTATCGAAAATTCGATTTTTTCATGCATGATTTGTAGTAAAAATTGAATCACTTCTAATCGAACTATTTCATTCCTCGTCTGAACGCCAATCTCAATGATAATTCGTTTGCTCTTTAGTTCCTTAAATGAAAAAATTAACATTTCAATTATTACTATCAATAAAATTTAGTAAAACAAAATTGTCAGGCGTATTTCTAGAAAAACAGAGTGGCTTATTTAAATTCATCTCTAAATTATTACAGTTTTGCTCATTAAATTTAAAGAATTGGTTTAAAGAATTGGTCGTTTGTACTTCAGAAATTGGGGCTAGTTTTAATGTTAATGTATTTATATCAGATCAAAAATTTAATTTCTGGTGCATCGTGAGCTCACCTCGCAACATCCTTGTAAAGTATGAAAATTTATTAATTTTTTTATCAATGGTATAATTTAAATTCCATTGCTAATTAAATTGGCATTTTTGTGTTCAGCCAAAAGTGGAGTTATCTCAGATTTAAAGCTGATTAAACCTAATTCAGATTCATAACCCGACCGAATTTTAATTTAAATATGTTCATAAGCTCGACATTTGTTGTTTTTCCTATTTTGAGAGTTCCGGTAGACTATTTATTCATTTCAGTTTTGAAAATGAGCATATAATTCTAACCCACGCACATATAAATAGTTTGCTGAAATTAGCTTAGTACCGGCTGGGCTGACATAGTTGCCGTATTTACAAAACAATTCCATGACTAAAGCAAATTAAGTATTTTCTTGAGAAGTAAATCTTTCTTGCTTTAGCTACAAATTGTATTGAATAATTTTATAAAATTATGTTTTTGTGTATTCATCTGTACAACAATTATATTATATATTGGATAAATAATTATATTAAACTTTATATTCAGCTTTATATTTCTCCTTTATATTCAGCGTAAGCAAAATTTTTGATTGGATTAGTTTTAGCTTTAGCCATGGTGTAGTAGTTGTAATCGTGCCAAGAAAATACACCAAAAAACTAAAGCAATAAAAAATTTTGCTTTAACTGAATATAATGCAGATTTCATTTAGCTGAATATCCACTAAATATCAAAATATATTTTGTCATCCATATATTATGAATAATATATAAATTTCTATCTATATAATTCATTATAAATTTGTCTAACATAATTATTTTTACAATATACAATAATTGTTCTAACTACAACACAATATCACACAATATAAATTTTTAAAATTATTTAATAGAATTTTAAATTATTTTTGCAGCGCTAAATTTATCCAGCGCTAAATAGAGCTTTAGCTTGTGGAAAAAAAATAGATTTCTCAACATAATATGCCGTGTATAAAACGCTAAATGCAAATTTGTTTGGATACAAACGATTATAAAATATTGAAGCACATTTATTTATTGCCTCTTAATGTCAGTAGTCCTCTCTATCTTTGAGTATTGAAACTGAAATTGTTTATACATTACCTTGGTTGAATGGATCGGCACTGAATAAAATTGTGTGAAGGTATTTTACAACTATCTTAACTATAATATATAACTAACTATAATATATTTCAAAAAAATGGAAAAATACGGTTTGCATTACAAATGTCATCAAGCCGTTTTTCTCTGTAAACCTCGTTTTTTAGATTTTGCTATATGGGTTTTCTGTTTTTATAAAAATATTTTTTTTCGTTTTATATTGCTTTTGAAAATGACACCGAAAGGGTGTCGAAACTAAAGCAGAAATAAATTATTTTTGTAACGTTGAGTAAAATACCAATAAAAAAATTAAAATATTATTATTATAAATAAACCAATATGAACTCAATAATGAATTTACATCAATATTTTTAACCAATTTAGTGAGCTAAAATTAAAATTACGTAGAAATTCGCGCATTCATAATGTGAGTGTATAAAAATTTTATAAAAATATTTTAATAGTTTAATGGCTTTGGCACTAAATATAATTGAGTGAAGCTATTTCTAACGTAATACGCTGACACAATGATTTTTTAACTAATCAAAATATCGCACGGTTTGTTGCACCGGCTAATTTACTGATTTACTGTACTGAAAATCCAAGTTTTTGGAAATTGGGTAGGAATTATTTTATTGAAGCATAATTTTAATAATACTACTAAGTGCACTCTATCGTTAAACATTAAAACTAAAATAGTACTACCAAGTTAGTTTACAACTATTTTAGTTTTAATTTACGATAAGCATCGAATGAAATTGAACGAAGCTATTTTTAATAAATTTCGCTGAATAAAGAAATTTTATTTGGCGTATTTTGTTGAGAAGTAAATCTTTTTTGCTTTAGCTGTATTTTGCGCTGCAAAATCATTTAAGTATTGAATAATTTTAAAAATATACAATTATATTATAAATTTTAAAAATAATTATATTAAACACTTTATAATTATAGAAATTTATATATTATTCATTAGTTAGTTTTAGCTTTAGCCATGTAATTAGCCATGTAGTTTGAATCGTGTCAAGAAAATACACCAACAAACTAAAGCAATTAAAAATTTTGCTTTAGCTGAATATCCACTAAATGTCAAAATATATTTCTCATCCATATATAATAGTTATATGAATATATGAATAATAATAAATATGAAAATAATATACATTTCTATATAATTCATTATAAATTGTCTAACATAATTATTTTTACAATATACAATATAATTGTTGTAGTTAGATCACACAATATAAATTTATAAAATTATTTAATAGAATTTTAAATTATTTTTGCAGCGCTAAATAGAGCTTTAGCTTTTGCAAAAAAGATAGATTTCTCAACATAATACGCCGTGTATAAAACGCGCATTTAGAAAAATTTTTTGGATACAAACGATTATAAAATATTGAAGCACATTTTATTTTTGCCTCTTAGTGACAACAGTGCTCTCTATCTTTGAGTATTAAAACAAATTGTTTATACAGTAGCTTGGTTGAATGGATCGGCACTGAATAAAATTGTGTGAAGGTATTTTACAACTATTTTACTATACTATATATATACTATTTAAACTATAATCATTTCGACCAAGTAAAAATTGGAAAAATACGGTCTGCATTACGAATGTCATGACAATTATTTTATATTAAGAATTGATTTTATGTTGGTTTTGGTTTTATTGATTTTCTCATGAATGTGACAGAAAAATATAAATTTTACTCTTAGCGTGCTACCACTGCTCTCTATCGATAAGCATTGAAACTGAAATGGTTTATATAGTAGCTTGGTTGAATGGATTGGCACTACATACTATTAAAGCTGCTTTTTTACCGAAAGTGCGTAAGGAAATAAAATAATTTGCTGCAAGAGCTGTGTGCCAAACTTAAGGTAAGTCATTTTTAAGTAAATTTTTCGGTAAATTATTTTTGAAAAATTCTGTGGCAAACTGATCGAAAAATCTTTCCTAAAACCGGTTTTTAGCTTAAGCTTGGCATGCAGCGTAAATATGTTTTGCTGTACTTTTTGTACTATTATATTTAATCTGAAATTTAAGAATTGGGTGGACATAATTATTTAATAAAATATTGAAGCATACTAATTCTCTACTAATTTCCTCTGCCGTTCAACATTTAAACTAAAATAATCTGAATACTACTTGTTGAATGGAAAAGCACTGAATGAAATTCAACGAAGCTCTTTTTGATCAAATTTGCTGAATAAAGTGAATTTTAACCAATATGTATTTATTATTAATAATATTATATATAAAAATCAACATCAATCCAAGTTGTTTATCAAGTTTGTTGCGAACAATTGATTGAAAAGAGGTTGTAGCAACATAAAAATGTAAATAATATTGGCCAAAATTGCAGTGCACTTAACTTACACTTACATCTAAGAGATACTAATCATATAATTAATTACATTACATAACATCAAAATTCTCAAAACAGAAAATTTTTCAAAAAAGATCGATTTTAGAAATGTTAAATATCAAACGTAGTACTAATTCGATTAATATCGTAAGTGATTGTGCTTATATTGGCAATACTTATTATTATTTACACATTAAGTTTCAATTGTTTTGTACAACGTTTTTTCATAGAGTTCGTCTATGTAGTGCACTTCCAAAAAATGATTTTTAAAATTATTTTTTTGAAAGCGTCTGAGATAGCCGTTTTTCCTCAGTATGCAATTTTTCCAGTGTGGAAAAACCAGCTCCAATTCCACACTAAATTCCGTACTACAAAATATCAAAGACACAATAATATCGATTTTGGAGAAAAATAAATTTCTTTCTCTTTCTGTTTCGCGGTAATATTTTTTTTATAATTTTTAGTTGTATCTTTTATGTGCCGTTTCATGTGACAAGTGACAAGTCGACTTATAAAATATGTTACATGTTAATGTTACATATATATGTTAATTGTTTGGTATCACCAAACAATGTACTCACCAACACCTGCATTTATTTAAATCAATTAAAAAAAAAACAAAAAAAAATTACGTCATCTTGCAAAACTGTCATTCCATTTTTTATCTTTGTTACTTAAAGTCGAACGATCGCATCAACACAAAATATTATTTTATTAATTAAAACGGTCGATCGTTATCAAACATTTTTTGTAAGAAAAGTGCGAAAAAGTCCACTCAAACGCTCGATTCGGAACATTAAAGTTACATATAAAATAATGACGTTAAATGGTTGTGATCGCGTTGGGCTAAAGAGGAAAAAAACAGTTTTGCAATGGCGTCGCCATTTACATATCAACGCAAATTTTTTACGTAACATGTTCTTGTTTTATTTTTTAAGATTCTGTGTGAAAATCTAACAAGCGGATGGCGCGTGAAAATGTTAATCAATACCCTATATAGGCAGATTTTTAAAATTTAAATAAAAAATAAATATGTATTGAACTTCTGAATAAAAGTATCAGTAAGTATAATAGTATCTGAAGTAAGTAAGTATAATAGTATCTGAATAAAAATATAAAAATTACAACAAATAGTTATTTTTTAATTTCAAGAGAAAATTATAATTAATCCCATGCAAAAGTTCTATGGAAATTTGCTCTATTTGCGTGTAATGAAGTGTGTGTTAAATTAGTATGGAAATATATATGAAATATACCCGAGGTTCCGACGAAATTCCACCTATTTCCACTTTGGTTTTTTCTCTTTTTAGTCGAGATTCACACCGACACCGGAATTTTTGTGACACTTCTTTGGCGAGTAGTATGGATTTCCGTGTATTATACATGTTTCTTCCATAGAAAGAGTGCGGTTTTTGAGCGCGAAAATAAAAAAATAAATAAAAATTAATAAAAATAGAAGGATGTTTTTTTTCGCATTATGTTAGAAAAGTAAAATATATTTACAGTCAAACCTGCTTTTGTGCGGTCTTTTTTTGTGCGATTTTTTTTATGCGGTATATCAAAAAAATTTATTCAGTACAATTTATTGGGAAAAGTGGCGGTCCCAATTACCGCATAAAAACAGGTTTGACTGTATTTACTCGTCTTTTGTATGTATGTATGTATGTTGTATGTTATTTAGAGTATTTAATCGAATGAGATTTTTTTCTATCCTATGTATAGTATATATAAATGTTATGTGCACATGTAAATAAAAAATGCGTAAATGTGTAGTTTATGCTAAATAAACAGAAAATATTTTAGAAGAACAATGGAAAGTAAAAATAAACTAGATTCGAAGTTTCTATGAATTTGGAAATATGCGGTAGTCGGGAGGAGCGATGTCTAGTGAATACGGCGGTTGGGTAGGACATCCTTTTGAAGCGCCTCCAAAGTTTCCTTGACGGAAAGATCATTTGATCATGAATATTCGGTTTGCAAAAAAACCTTCTGTCTTTGGAGTTGTTCGAACGTGAGAACGGCGTTCGACGTCTCTTGGCTTGAGTTCATATGGTACTCAATTTCCATGTTCTTGCACCATACCCATGACCTTGAGACGGGATTTAATCGGTTGTTGAGTCACTCCCAAAGTTTCAACGAACTCCTCTTGAGTTTGGCATGCATCTTGGTCCAATAACACCTCCAACTCAATGTCTTCAAACTTTACTGGTCTTCCTTCGCGTTCTTTGTCACTGGTGTCAAAATCGTTTATTGATGAAGCATGTTTCCCATATGATTCATAAAGCAATCGATGTCCATCAGCTGCAATTTTCTTCAAATTAAAACAAAAAACCCGCGCTTCTCGCAAATTTTGTTTTGTTGGCACAACGGCTCACATGGTTAGAGCACAAGAAAAATTAGTTGTTTAGACTTCAGCGAAATGCCACATACTAATTTTTAGATATCCGAGAAAATTTTTCTAATTTTTTTACGAACTGTTTAGCAAAATTTTTAGTAAAAACTTCTTTAATCGGATGGATCATGAGAACTAAGCCACATTTTCCTTTATATGTATTAGTTAGTTAACCCTGTATAAGGCGAAATTACAATTAATTTCAAAAGACCGTTAAATATGATTTTAAAAAGTTCATTAAACAAAGAAAGATATACTAGTATCAAACATATCAAAGATTAAAAAAATGTAAACACAAATTTTGAAGATTTTAAGTGTTGTCGTTATTAAATAAATTTTCAAACCCACAGTACTAAAGCCTACCAAAAATACCGTGTAACAATTCTTAACATGTACTTAACTTGTACCAACAAACCATCTAGAGCCTTATTTTAATTTATATAGCAAACTGCATAGTGTAATAGACGAAAGCTTTCTTATTTCGACAAGATACCTAAATATCTATAAGAATCAACAGTATGCATCATCATTTTCAGTTCAATTAATTTTAATTATAACGAAAATTTCCAAATACATATTCATAGCCACATACGTATTGCAATCGATTAAAGCTGTCCAACTTAGC
Organism: Nephrotoma guestfalica; assembly: GCA_963691935.1. Classification (NCBI taxonomy): domain Eukaryota; kingdom Metazoa; phylum Arthropoda; class Insecta; order Diptera; family Tipulidae; genus Nephrotoma; species Nephrotoma guestfalica. The sequence goes on along the minus strand of OY829915.1, from coordinate 80,366,176 downwards.
GAAAATACGCCACATGTCTATGCGGATCGTCAGGGGTCGCTACACATTGGTCTGATAATTTTATCATAATTAGGACGAAAAAGTCCGCAATAGTGTAGATTTTGTCACATAGCCAAATACATAATGCAATAGATTAAAGATAATCATCTACGCAAAATACGTCACATGTCTATTCGGATCGTCAGGGTGCTCCATGTTGGACCGTAGATTTTATCATAATTTGAAAGATAAAGTTAGAAAATGAAATTTCTGTGGATCGAATCCTTGAGAATTTGGCACGTAGCAGCATACATAATGCAATAGACGAAAACTGTATAATTTCGCAAAAGTACGACACATGCTAATGTGGATTGACACGATGCCTTATTATGGTCCGTTCATTTTATCATAATTAAAACGACAAAATCTGTAATTGGAAATTCTGTGGAGCAAATTCGGGAGATGTTGGCACATAGCCGCATACATAGTGAAATAGAACTTTATAATTTCACAAAAATACGCCATGTGCATATGCGGATCGTCAAGATGCCCCATTTTGGCCCCTTGATTTTATCATAATTAGAACGAAAAAGTTCGAAAATGGAAAATGTCTTTGTGCCAAAATCTCCAAGATTCGCTCCACTGAATTTCCATTTTCGGATTTTTTTCGTTTTAATTATGATAAAATGAATGGGCCAAAATGGATCACACTGACGATCCGCATATACATGTGGCGTATTTTTGCGAAATTGAACGGCTTTAATCTATTGCACTATATATAGCTATGTGCCACAAAAAATCATTGATTAAAATCAACCTTATTTTACGAACTCGAACACTTCACTCATGCCAACGATATGACATTGTGTTCATTGTCTTACTTAAATCATCGCCTATGTATTAGTTATATAAGCCTTCGATTATTTGTTCATACAGTGCGTAATAAAAATTCCAGATAATATTAAAATAAATAATTATAAATAAAAGAAATATAAATCACTAGGGATTGGCAAATTCGCAGCAGGAAAATATCGATTGTGCCTAAAATACGAATTTAAACATAACTTCATAGTTTTCTCGAGTTTCTTATAAAATTCCTAGAATTTTGCGTAAAATGCGTACTTTAAAATTAGATCGGAATTCTCCAAATTTCCGGTTTGGTTGTTCTTGAACAGAGCTTTTTTTAAGAGTCATTTACTTCATTCCAATACTCCACTAAACATGTATTATTAAATCCCGTAATATTACTAAAAAACCTAATTTTTACATAACAACGGATAATTATCAGATTGGGATCATCTATATCCTGCATCTGGTTATTTTAATCCCAAACAGTTAATACAATAATCGTTAATAAAAAAATCGTAAAATACTTTGATTTGAAAAAGGTAGTACGACATTCTAAGGGTTTTGTTTTGGACAAAACATTAAAATAATAACTTATTAACAAATCAAACAGTTTTAATATACTCGGATATAACTTACCATCACTTCAATGCAATTGCAATAGTGAAATATTAAATGCACATCAATCGTGTTGACGAAAAACTCCATCAAATTAAACATGGCACTTGTATAATTTTCATTTTTAACAAAAACTATAAACCAAAATAACAAAAATGTCGATTGAATAACTATGCGAGTAATGCAAATAAATTGCGTGAGCCCAAAATAATTATTTAAATTGTCCACGATGCACCACAAATCGGTTCGCATTAATTTTAACTTTCTTATGTCGTTTTTGTTAGTCACAATTAGATTTGATCTGCTTCGAAGATGTTTAATATACACTTTAAATATTTGATTAATTAAAATTAAATGAAATAAATAATGAAAATTGACGAGTTTTAATATAGCGGCGGGTAAAATTAATATTTTATGACCAATAATCAATTGTTCATCCCAATTGTGAACCATCAGTACAGTTTCATTTAACATGTTTAACAATAAAATGAATAACCAGGATTTTAATAAATTTGCTTGTATTTTATTTCGATGACACGTGAGATCGGTGTGATATATCCCGGCAAGGAATTTATTAATTTTTATCTGCAGCATCTTTAAATATTTTGTTGTACTTTTATTTACCAAAACATTTAGAAATATTAATATGTACGCTACTACAAGACTTCCATTTTGACAAACATTGATCAAGGAGCTCACTCTTTTGCCATCCAAAATTAAAAATTGCAAATATACTGTGGTAACTATTGTTAACATTATAACACACAATGAAGCATAAAATGTACTTTGAATTAATTGAATTTTAGATGCACGACGAACTTGAGTTATCGAAAAAATTTCAAATAATTTTATATAAAAGTTAAAATATTCAATTTTCAACATTTTCTCCGAATGTTTGTTATCCTTGCCCACGATTGTAATGACTAATAACGTCTAAGCAAGTTATATGATGATTATATGAACAATAAAAAAATTGTTTTTTGTATCCCTGGTTAATAATCATTATTATTTTTATATTTTATCGGAACCAATTATAATACATTATTCTAATTTACCCAAGTAACAAACTAGGTAGTCTATACCAGCGGTTGTTGTAATTTGTGCAATTAACGTCCAAATTATACGCAAATTGTCGTTTAGTTTTCTGCTACGAAATAGTTCCATTCTATTGGTAAAAAATTAGTGAAATTTTTGAAAGATTCTTTCCAAACTCTCTAATTCAACCGGAGTTTACTTTGTTGTAGTATATTTTTACACTAGAAAAATGTTCTTCCAATTGAAAGACCTACGAGTATGTAGTTGAAAATAGGTTCTTATGTAACACGAATGAATTCCTTAGCTTAAATGTTACAATTAGAAGTAAATTTTCTATCAATATTACACATGCAATGAATTGTTCCTAGCAAACCGCCCATTTTTCACACATTATTAACAATATTCTATATAGAAACGATGAAAACTGGACTGTAACTTTTCCAATTATTCTATATATTCATAGTTTCTTTAAGAAAAATATTTGGTGCAAATATCTTTTATGCGGTCGAATGTAAGGAGCCGTAACTTGTACCGTAATTTGTAACACTTTTATCGTTTTCTAGGAACGTGAGGTCGATTTAGCTTGTAGTTAAACCTGCACCGCCAAAATTGTAACTTTTGATGTAGCTATGATGTCGTGATGGTTCTTGGACCAGAATTTATTACAAAATAATTACAATTCATTGGTTAGTTCAAGACCATCCCTATGATATGCCTGAATGAAATTATTTTATTTTACTGGGTTTTATTTTAAGCTCAACACCGTTTTGTTATAATTCATTAATAAAAACCTCGACGTTTTGACGGTATATTTAGTCATTCTGAAGGGATGTATTAATTCTGAAAATTTGACAACCAATTTTTATAAAAAATTATGAATGAAAATTTTGAAAATCGAAATCGAAACACTTATTTAAAGTTATCAAAGCGATCTTTACTACTGGCCAATTAACTCAAACGATGATGTAACGCTATGTCGATGGTTGTCAGTCTCTCTTAATAGATCGAAGTAGGGGTATGTTCATTTTCATTCAATTTTACTTTTCTTTTCTCTCAATTTTCAAGAATAAAATGAAGAATCGTATGTTATTTGTGTTACTGTATTAACCCTTCCACGTGGAATGACGTACACGTGTACTTCATTATAAAGTACGAACTTTAACAAGACATCGTGAACTATTTTAGATGCTTTTTGAATAAAGTACATCCAGCACATTGTGCACAGATATTTAAAAAAAATAAAGTTAAAGAAAAGAGAAAACTGTACCTACAGACATTTTTGAACTATTTTTCCCAATTGAATTCGTTGAAACTATTGTTGTACAGACAAATCAATACGCGCAACAGAAGTGAGCATTGCTAGGAATGATTTTTCCTCGCAGATCCGGAATGAATGAGTGGACAAATGTAACAGCAGAAGAAATTTATCTATTATTTGGATTTTATATGCTGATGGGAATAATTCAAAAATCAACGATCTTACTTTTCTAAAAAGGACATACTACTAACACCCATCTTCAAAAAATAATTAGTTTGGATAGATTTGACTCTATAACCAATTTTCTTCACTTTGTTGATAATGACACCATCAATGCTTTTGAAGGTCCCAAGAAATTATTCAAAATTTATCCTTTTATAAAGCATTTGAATAATTTATTCCAAAAAAAATTATTTACCTGGACGTAACATTTCAGTGGATGAATCTCTTACATTGTGGAAAGGAAGATTGTCCTTCAAACAATTTATTTGACTGAAATCTGTCCAGTTTGGGCAAAAGACATATGAACTTTGCGAATTACAAATGGGAACTTATGGAGACTCATAGTTTATACCGCAAAAGATCGCGAATTTTCGTCACCTCTCATTACGCGAGATATGGCAAATACCCACAAAATTGATCTACAGCTTGTACAACCATTATTACATAAAGGCCATACTGTATGGATGGACAATTTTTTTAATTCGGTAGAACTGGCGAAAGAGTTGAAGACGTGGGGTACAGATTGTGTGAGAACGCTATGCCTAAATAGGAAAAGTATACCTCCTATAATAAAAAACACAAAATTACGAAAAGGAGAAATTATAGCCCAACACTGTGAAGCCATAACCATATTGAAATGAATGGACAAAAAGCCCGTTACTATAATTTCGACATATCACGGGCAAGAAACTAATGTTATAATAAAAAGGAACAAAGAAGTAACTAAACCCGTAAGTGTCATAGATTACAACAAAAATATGGGTGGAGTTGATCTGAAGGATTAAATGTTAGAAGGCTTTCTATTGGAAAGAAAAATGCATAAATAGACAACTATTTAGAAGGTTACTGAATATTGGTATACGAAATAGTTTCATCATTTACAAACGCAATAAACTACAAAAAGTCGACCATTTAAAATTTCGAGTTCAATTGGCAGAACAAATTTTTGCGAAATATATGTAAATAAGGTCCAGAGAAAGGTTTGAGGAAGGCATTCTCAAAATAAAAATTTATCAAGACTTAGTGATCGTCATTTTATTGAGAGAATTCCTCCAACTCTACAAAAAGCAAACCGCAAAGAAGATGTGTTGTTGGATACAAACGTGGGCCCAGGGAGGAAATAATTTACTGGTGCCCTGATTGTGAAGCTGGACTATTTATGGACTCGTGTTTCAAGATATATCACACACGAGAAAATTATTAACGAAACGCTTTTTTATTAAAAAAAATATTAAAATAAAAAGCAATGAAACTAAAATTTAGAAATGTTTATCTTATTAAACAAAAGTATTTATTAAATAAACTAAAAACAACATGACACACATTTAAAAGTTTACGTTAAATTTCCTCCTCCCGCAATTCACTTAGTGATTGAAACATTTAACTCCCACGCGGAAGGGTTAAAATTAGAACCCCCAGAATAGTTATATGGTCGATTAAATGGCCTTTCCTGACATGCCATCAACTTGAAATGTGGAGTGAAGCTAGGTAATTTTGTCTATAAACTGGGTAAGATCTAAAATCCGAACAATTAGGTACATTCGGCCGTAACTGGAAAAACATTCCCTGGTGGCTGGACCATTTTCGCACCCACACATGATTTGTAGATAATCAAATTCTAAGAACTTTTCATGTATCATACCTCTACCTACGACTTCTAATAAAAAAGTTATGGCAGAATGTTTAATCGAAAACCAATAACTTCGATTCATCTTAAAATTAGAAATAATGGAAAAGTTACATAAGGTAGATTATTCGAAAATGTGTATAGCGCTAACTCAAGCTACCAAATGGATTGTGTCGTATAAAAATTCAAAACTCAGAAAACGATAGTTCGGAAGAATGAACTAGGCTTTTCAGCCATAATTAATTGGCCTTTCCTGACATGACATCAACTTGAAATTTGGGGTGAAGCTAGGTAATTTTGTCTATAAACTGGGTAAGATCTAAAATTGGAACAATTATAGGTACATTCGGCCGTAATTTGAAACATATTCCCTGATGGCTGGACCATTTCCGCATCCACACATAATGTGTAGAGATACCTTTTAGTTTATGTACAACCTCTTGAATAAGGATACTTTCATTCTATTCAAATATAAAAAGTACTATTTTATATTCAGTTCTAAAAATTTAGAAAGAGTTCTACATTTTAATCTATACCTACCAGAAAACATTACCAAACTTCCAATACTCTGTTTTTTTAAAAACAAAATTATATTGGGAATATTTTTCCTATCCAATTCCGATACGGAAAAAATATTTAAAATTTAGATCAAACGTGGTTTCTCAGTAGGTCAGAAAACGATAATTTTGATAAAAACGCTATGACAAAATATTTCTTAATTCCTTTTTCCTAGGGAAAGCCAGAATTGATATGTTGGTGGTGTTCACATTGCTCCGCGTTTACATCAATTTACATGAAGCGTTTTGCCTTCAGTTGTTCTTGATTTCCCAAAATTTTATTTTACTATTGAGATCGTGAAAGTCAGTCATCACTTAAAAATAAATTAAAAATTTCATTTTGATATCGATCAATGTGGTTACTATCAATATCAAATGCCGTGTTTTTTTACTAGCGTTCGATAGATGTATCCGGAGCACCCGATTTTCTATGTCGAAACTGATATTTAGCGCGCTATTTTAGCTTATAATTAATTTATTAACTATGAGCTCAAACTAATATTTTTGATTCCACTTTTTACTTAAAAATCGTCATACAAATATTTTTCTCTACCTATTTATCGGGCGCCGCTATTGGGAGCCGCTATCCATTTCAATGCGAACTTTGAAAAGGCCTTTGTTTTGTACAACTCTTAAACCATAACAAACTTAATCTTAAAAATTGAAAACACAGCAAGATGAATTCTTGTTTATAACGTCAAGGTCGTTAAAAGTTTGTTTTGGTACAGCGACAATACGGGTAGTAGCGGAATTTCGGATAGATAATTTCCCTTTTAGCGCTCAATAGCCGTGTTTTTATTAGCGTCCGATATATGTCTCTGGAGCACCCAATTATCTATGTCAAAACGCGCTATTTTTGCATATAATTAATTTATTTAATTCTAAACTAAGATTTTTCATTCAACTTTTTAGTTAAAAATCGATAAAAAAATATCTTGCTCTACCTATTTATCGAGAGCGCTATCCTAATCCTAATCCTAAGCAAACCATTCTCGTTTACAAATTTTGACGTAATGTGAATTTTTGTTTATTTTATGATTTCGAGAAAAACATACTAAATTGTTTTTTTTAGTAAAAAGTGTATATAATATATAATACAATTTCCATAATTTGCCTTTTTATTAATCTTATGATGTATCAAGCTAGATTTTTATACAGAAATTTATATTTGTTAATTAAATTAATTTTAAATATTTCGCCATGCTGGTTATCATCAGTGGAAAAAAATTTGTATAAAAGCGACACCAGTGAATAATACCTGCAGTTTCAGTAGAAGTTTCCCTTCGGCGCCGGATAGTCCTCGAATAATAAAACACGGCTAATAACTCGCCCCGAATAGCGAATAAAAAACAGCTAATGTCCCAAAGCTGTACGGTACTGACAATTTATTTTTTAGTATCGATATTTAAATGCCCCTAAATGTATGCAATGATTTGTTTCTTTTCTTTTCATTATTGCTGATATTTTTTGTTTGTTATTATTATCCCTGCAATCTGTTCTGGGGCCAAGGCTCTCCCTACTCTTTCGCGGTTTGCTTTTTCTGTCCTTACTTTTACGCCAGTGTTGGCCAATTCGAGGACGTACGGTTATAGGTCCGATTTTATCATCATATACTTTATCATCATATACTGGTATCATCATAGCATATACTGGTATGGAAGATGGGTCGGCTCATGAGTTTTTCACTCCGTGAGGGGATCATAGATGTGTTCCATTTCATCAGAGATCGTAATCTGTTGAAGAAAATTCCTTTTTCGAATTCGAACCCTACCTCCTGATCCATACGTCAATTAACCACTGTGCTATTTGGTCGGATATTGCTGATCTAAACCTTACTTATTATAGTACATTAATAACCAGTTATCTTAAAATACCAAAATAATCGTCATTGCGGCGTAACCCAAATAAACTTATCGTTTGATGTAATTCCTTCGATAAAAATCGACATTTTTAAAATAAATTTTACTTTTTCTACATCATTTCCAGACTTATCTTGATAATCATGTATTAACACCTCGATTTTATGTTAAGGTGTTAAGACCTTGATGCAAAAATTGTTCTCTGCGAAAATTGGTTGACGTTTCAAAAAAACGATACACTTAGAAACCTAACCATAGACAAACTTTCGTTCGTTTTAAAATTAATTTTTTGTACACATCGATTTTGACAATTTGAGTACAATCCTTAAGCCTGTATGGTACTCAAAGTGCCAAAAATTATGTTTAATAAAAATCAGGTTTTGACCATAAAATATTACTAATTGACCTAATTATTTCGTTAGCATGTACTTAGATGTATAATTGAGGGATTATTACATGATTATCCAAATAAAATGTTTAGTTTGCTTATGGTTAGGATTCAAAGTTTATCGTTTTTTTGAAATACACAAAACAATCTTGTCAATATGTTCGCTCTAAACAGCGAGAAAAATTTGTTATCAAGATTAGTCAAACGATAAGTATAATTGTTTTTACGCCGCAATGGCGATAATTTTTGGTAAATTTTCTGTCAATAGATGGCAAATTACGAAATAAAAAGTGTGTCCAAGATAAGTGGTTATTAGTTTATTATAATATGCAATGTTTAGATCAGCAATAATGAAAAATAATAAATTTATTAATTAATTTTACACATATAAACAATATAAGTAAAGTTTAGTAAGCAAATTATACGACTAATGTACTCAAACTTATTAAAGAAACAAACCAGTACTTGCCTTGCCCCTAAATATCAATACTAAACAAGAAATGTGTTTTTCTCAGGTCCATACAGCCTTGAGGTTGTCTTACATTATGATATGCATATGATTTTGAATATAAAACATCAGAAAAGTAGTAGATCGCTTCATTAATATGATACAATTGTAAAATTGTGATTTTAAGTCTATATTCATATGATAAAAAACTGCTAAATCTGTAAACCCACAATAATAATGTTCCAAATTGCAATCTAATTGAATTTGCAGCCAATGAAGGATGCGTAATGATGTGACAAAACATAGTTGATAAAAATCATTACCACACCATAATTCTTTATTATATAGGATGCACCTGCATTTGTTCTCCTGTGTGGCAGCTAGAATTTTCAGAGAATGTAGAAATACCTACCAGAAACTTTTAAGATTTTTTGGAACAGTGGTTTAACATATATTATTTAACACATATTATTTTCTTTCCTTTCAACTAGAGATGATGCAAAATTGTGTTTATTTTTAGCTTATATTTTGGATTTAATCAATGCCATACATCAGGGATTGCGAACCTAATCTTTTAAAATAGTTTTTCTCTTGTATGCCATATAATTTTGCATGAAAATAATATTGATTAATCCTTAAACCAGAAATTGTATCTTCTTATTCAGATATCAATGGCTTTTCATCTCGAAAGAATATTTTTCACTTGTAACGGAAGGAGGAAACGCGAAGATAATGATATCTGGTTGTATAGAAGATTTAAACACTCGAGCAATGGAAGTCCCTTATGCTACTTATTATATGGATTTATATCAAAAAATATGTAAAAAAATTAATTGCAAAATATGTGAAAACATAGAAAATTATGACAAAAGTATTGTTTTAGTATTTTAGTAAGCGTATTTCGCTGTACTACCTTTTTCGTAAGAATATTACTCCTCATAATATTAGGTGAACGGTATCACTGAAGGTAATTACGATTTGGTAACCAAAATCTTTAAATCTTGTGTTAAAGAGTAGTTGTTAGTAAAAATTACAAATAATTCTTCATGGAATATGGTCAAAATCAGATTTATAGTATATTTATCATTTGAAGATCACGTCTTGACGGTAGGTTCATGGACACCCTTTATAGATCAGTGGATTACAATTTAACTTAATAATCACTAAATCTACGTTAGGAAGATTATGGATGGGACTAGATAAATTAAGTAATTGTAAAATCATTAGCTCTAAAATAACAAGAAACTTTGCAACAACCAAGACCCAAATTGCATGCGTTAAGCCACAATACCTTAAAGAGAAGTGAAGAGACAAACTTGTCCCTGAAAAAGACCCCAAGAAAACTGTTTTAAAAACGAACAGAAATAGCATTCAAAAAATCTTGCGTCATCTGAGGGAGGGATCATCTATATCTGATATAACAATGGTAAGTGAAACCTATTATTAACGACTTTACGAATATTTGCATTAAAAGGGTATCAGTAAAAGAACTAGAGTAAAAAGTAAGCTATTCAAGACATTCGAACAGCTACGAGAATAGAAATCTTCTTGAGAAATATCAAAATTGAAACCATCAGAAAATCTCATCTATCGCCAAAAAAATAATAACTAAAATAATGAGGTTGTGTTCTTTAGTTAACAAATGTGAACATGACACGGCTATTACTGGTTTATTAAAAATATTATAAGATTATGGGCATTTGGAACTTTCAGGCAGTAGTGCAACACTACAAACTCAAACTGGTTGTTATTATTAACAAAAAGTCGATAAGTGTATCAATAAATTCTGATGGAATATTACCATGCCGAAGCATAATGCCACATTTAAGATCAATGGCTGGCTGAGTTTATTATGTGATGGCAATTGGCAGACAACCTCTGGTGTGTATATTATACTACTTATGCTTTCGTGAACGAATTGAACGGGATTTATATAAATTGCTGTAAAATAATCCTAAATATAAATTGTTTTGCTTGCGATACACCAGCTCGAACTTCCCTTATATATAAATTTGAAGGCCAACTTTTTTTTAATTTAAAGCAAATAGTGTAACCTCTAATCATAACGTTGTTTGGTGTGTTGCTACAAATTCAGAAAATGACACAGGTATAAAATGCATAGTAGAAGGTATTTCGGGCATAATACTGTGGGCAAAAAATAGTAAGACTTTGTTCATAATTTTAAAATTCTTTATTTGTTTCTCCAAATCTATTTCGTCTCCCTCAAAGTAATCCTCTTCAGCCTCAATACACTTGTGCCAACGTTTTTTCTAATCCTCGAAACAGTTGTTAAAGTCAATTTTCGGAATAGCCTCCAATGCGCGTAGCGATTCCCGTTTATTGTCTTCAATTCACTCAAAACGGTTTCCCTGGAGCAGTCGTTTGAATTTGCTGAGCAGCCAGAAGTCACACGGAGATAAATCAGGCGAATACGGTGGTTGCGGAACGATATGGGTGGAATTTTTGGCGAAAAAATCACGTAAAACCAATGCAGTATGAGAAGGTGCATTATCGTGGTGCAAAAACCAAGAGTTGTCCACCCATAATTCCGCCCTCTTTTTACGAATAGCTTCGCGCAAACGACGCATAACACTCAAATATTATTCCTTGTTGACAGTTTGGCTGGCCGGAAGGTATTCGGAGTGCACCACACCTCGATAATCGAACAAAACTGTCAACATCACCTTGATTTTTGACTTGCTTTGACGTGGTTTTTTCGGCTTCGGCTCACCTTTGGCACGATATTCGGCCGATTGATCGTCTGTTTCCGGGTCGTAAGCATTGATCCAAGACTCATCGCCAGTTATAATACGTTTCATGACATCCTGGTAGTCGGAAAGCATTGTTTCACAGACGTCAACGCGACGCTAGAACCAATCGTGCTTTCACTTTTCTTAGGCTCAAATGATCTTTCAAAATGGTTTTCACTGATCCTTCCGATATTTTAACGATGCCAGTATGGTCTCTGACTGTTAATCGTCGATTCTCGAGCACCAATTCCTTGATTTTATTAACGTGTTGAACATCAGTTGATGTTGATGGCCATCCTAGACGAGTTCGTCGTCAACACGTTCTCGACCCTATTTGAACAATTTGTACCAATCAAAAACACTTGCTCGCGACATTCAATTATCACCGAAGGCCTTTTCCAACATTCTGAATGTTTCGGCACCATAAAATTGATTCCGCACACAAAATTTAATGGAACTTCTTTGTTGAATAATTTCACTCATTGTAAAAATCGCCGAATACACTTTTTGTACTTCAGAAAGACAAGCGTATACTAAACACTAATGATTATTTTGATGTGACATTTGGCACAGATGTCCCTGACAGTCATACCAACATAGAAAAAAAAATATTTCAATGAATGGTTTTCCGCGTGAAATTTAAATTAAAAAGTCTTACTACTTTTTGCCCACAGTAGTATATTTAATGATATCTACAGAAATGAAATTGACGAAGTTTCTTATAAGGTAGTTGTTGCAACAAAGCTGAATGTTAGTTAGGTAGATCTAGATAAATGATTTATAGTTTTCGACTCCTTATATTTACTTGATTTGGATTTATGTTGAAACAAATTAAATCTTAATAATTTTAATTTTTTGATTATTTAATAATTCGAGGAATCATGATAAAATGTTTATTTGGCTAGTGCAGTGGTGGTTTCTAATTCCGAATGAATTCTTCGCCATCTAAGAATTATAATGTTTTTGAAAGATTGTAAAGGGTGTTCCAATTTGAAGTTAATTTTTAATAAAACACATAAATTATTTGATTATTTGATAAATATCTAAATTTTTAATTCAAATGATAATGCAAAGATTCCGGGTAGTAATAGAAAAAAATATCTTGTAAGTGACATCTTGCTGCTGTACGGCAAGCTACCGTTCTTTTATCAAAATTTTCGATGACATTATACCAAAACTGCGAGTAAATTTATTGAATACAATTAAAAATATTCTCCTTTGCTTGTGGATTGATTGCATATATTTTTTTATAGTTTTGCCTTTAGATAGCCACATAAGAAAAAATCTGTTTGACATGTGGCACCCACCGTCTTGCTGAAACTACATATTCTTGACATCCATACCATCGGTTATTCCGATGTTGAGATCCATTTACAGTAACAGTAATCCCAGCCTCATTTTCGAATAAATACATTCTGATTACTCCACCAGCCCAAAAACCACACCAGATAATCACTTTTTGTAGTTGCACCGGGTTTTCTATTATTTCTCGTGGATTTTCTTGAGTCCAAATTCGACAATTTAGTTTATTTACAAACTCACCCAATTGTTAAAAAATTTATATTTTCTATATTGAACTAATCGGGAATCTACTGAACGACTATTTAAATAATAGCTTTTATTTAAATATTTACATCGATGCTGTTTACTGTTCTTCATTATATTTTTCGTTTTTGAAGTTCGAAGCCACTTCGAACATGCTAGCGAATGTCTGCCTTCATAAAGATTGAAATTAGTACATTAGAAACATCTTCTAAGCTTCGAAATGTAACCTCTTGAACCTGTTGTGGAGCTAACACTCTTTCATTCTCAATGTAGGTAACCCAACTTCCAACTATATATGCTGTCTGGTCACCATCCATTGATTAGAAGTTCTAGAAGTCTATGTGGTAAGGGAAGAAGTTCGTGGTGTTTGGGAATTTTCTGTGAGTGGTTTGGTAGTTACTGCTCAAATTTTAATGTTTATATAAATAAATAAATTAATTAATAAGATAAATAAATAAATCAATTTTTTGTCTCCCCGAATTAATGCAAATGCATTTCTATATTACGAGAAAAGCAGGTATAAACAAGGCATTTGTTAAAATAATACTTGCTCTGGGTAAATTAATGCTTCATGAGGAAGCTGTAAGCTGATTTGGCCAACACTTGATCTGCTTAGACCCAGAAGGCTGGTACTATTGGGTGTACTATGGGTGCTATAACATGACACTAGATGACTTTCGTTTATAAACACGCAGGCAGACACAGTCTTAACACTTGAATACTGTGAATACTACGAAGAGGAGGAACAAATGTGCTCACTTTTCTTTGCACCTGGGACTATTCTACAGTTCGGTGAAAGTTTTCGATAATTTGGCAATGACTTTTTTTAATAAGTTTGATTCCAATATCCTAAAACATTTCGGTGTTTGGGAAAGTCACAGTGTTTTTTATTTATTTTATTTATTTTTTTATTATTCATTCTCATACAATAACAACGGCGGATTATTCAGTGAATTTAATGTTCCTTTAAGGATAATCCAAGTTGTTATACAAAAGTTACAAAATTTGCATAGATATATAAATTTTATAAAAATTAAAGATTTACGGAGATTTAGTTCCAAAATAATAGAATATTTGATTTAAAATAATTTTTAATATTTTTTTTAAATTGTAAATAGGTTTCAGACTCCTTTATAAATTCAGGTACTTGATTATAAATAAATGGGCTCATAAATGTGATCGGTTTTCTTCCAAACTCAGTTCTAATATGATGCGAATCAATTCTCTTACAATTTCGAGTTGAATACACATGATGAGCGTAATTAAAGTTTATATTAGACATAACTGAAGATACATTTAGGCTTTTGTACATATAAAGGGTTAACTGAAACTTATATAAGACATTTATGGGCAATATCATAATATCATATAATAACCTAGTGGAAAATAGATTTGGCAATCTGTATACTGCTTTTACAATTTTGTTTTGCATAACTTGCAAATTCTTGAGCCTGGTTAAGGTAGCTGTTCCGTATACGATAAGGCCATAACTAAGTCGAATGTATAAACGAAAAATAAATCATACCCTAGTAGGAACAAAGAAAGATAATTTTCTGAGTAATCCAACAAGTGGAGCAATTTTCTTACTTGTGATATTGATGTGATCATCCCAAAACATACGTTCGTCAAGTGTAACTCCCAAATATTTGAATGAACTAATTATCTCAATATTAATTTTACTAACTTCAAATAGAGGTGAACTAGTCGTCGATTTATATGGGGAATGAAATACCATATATTTGGTTTTAGATATATTGAGAGCTATTAAATTGGAAGTAACATATTCTAAAAGTATACTAAGGTCATGTTTCATCTCAATCAATATACTGTCAGGATCATGGGTTTCGTAAAATAAAGCAGTATCATCTGCAAATATTCTAATATGACCCTTGAGCGGCAAATAAGAAATATCAATATTATAAATGAGAAACAAAAGTGGTTCTAAAACACTACCCTGAGGGACACCACATTTGATATCTAACATTTAACTTCCTACTCCATTTATCATGACATACTCTTTTCGATTTGATAAATAACTTTTCAATAAAATGTAAGGAATTCCACGTGCTTTCTGTAAATCCAAGAAAAGCGCCCCAACATATCTTTTTGAATCAAAAGCAGTATATATCATACTCCCAATTTCTGCCAATTCCAATTCAGTTCCTAAACCTGTTCTAAAACCATATTGGGAGGAATAGAAAAAATTATAATAATTTAAAAACGTTGTTAAACGCGAAAATATTAATTTTTCAAGAATTTTATCGAATATAGAAAGAGTTGACATAGGCCTATAACTATTAAGTAAAGAAGAATCTCCATTCTTCAGAATAGGAATTACTTTAGCGACTTTTAAACATTTGGGATATGCACCAGTTATTAAACTTTCATTAAAAGCATCAGACAACATGTTCGAAAAAACTCAATCCTGCATTTCAGCACGCAGCTATTAATTTTTTGCGGACCTCCATCCGCTTAGTAGCGGAAGCGAACAGATAACATTACAAACTTCAGCAGCTACCCTATTTCGTGCGGAAATTGAGAGACGAAACCACAAATTTGCGTATACGTATACGACGTATAATACACTATTTTGAATATGTGTGCTGTCATTTTTTATACAAGTATGTGTGTTGGTTTTGTGATGATAAGTATCAAAATCTATCGAACCGGGCGGAAGCGGTTCAATTTTTTGGTGCTTCCACTCCTATTTTGAGACATTTTCCCATGGTATTGAGATGGGGAATTTAGCTTTTCAGTATAAATTTGAACATTTCTGTATAGAGGATCGACTGATCGTCGTAGAGGAAATTCGTATTTTTGTCTCTCCTTTAAATAAATTATTATTAATATTTTAATTCAAATCAGTTTAGGAATGTGTAGTGTGAGAGTGATGTGCTATTTTTGAGTGAGTTTTGTTCTTTAGAAGTTCACCTGTTAATACAGGTGAATTGAGAGAGTTAATATGAAAATTACGTTCAACACATATACAATCAGAGAAGTATATTTTTATTCTAATTTTCATTCTAATTATATAAAAGTTAATTATTTATTGTTGTTATTGTTATTATAACTGTTTACATGTGTGTGAAGGGTAATTTATAATCGTATACATAGAAACTGACATTTCAAGGGAATTCCCTTTGTATGTACTTAAGTACATAAAATATTGGTACCCGAGAAACCAAAATTTGAAATTACAACAGATCGAATTGTAACTTACCCAATAAGCGAAAATTTGTATACTCAAAATGGGTTGCCACCGTATTGTGACAAAAATGACTTTTTGTGGAATAATATAAATTGATAAATATATAAAATGTTAATGAAAGGAGGAAACAGTTTTCTGCCACGGGAAATTTATCATTTGAGTTGAAATATGTTGGATTGGGTTATCCATTTGGGTTTTTATTTAAATTTAATTACCTTTTCATAACTTATTTAAATAATTTTCACTTACTTTAAACAATTTTATAAATTTAAATTTTGTCGAAAGTCCTGATTTAAAACAATAAAGTGGTCGGCAAATATAATTCAATTTATTTTTATTATTATTTAAAAGTTATTATTTATTTTTTTTTTTTTTTACATACCGGAAGGTCAGGGAAGATTGTGATTGCAACATTCTTGATCAGGGGGTCTATTTAATTACTTACGCTTTGAGCATAAACTCAATACAATCAAATATGTTAACGATCCAAAGACTTTTTGCTATGGAATGTTGTTTTTCGACAATCTTTCTGGTTGAATTCAGGTTATGTTTTAGTGAAGTTGTGTGAATGTTAGATATAAATTAACCCTGCTTTTAGTTGGATGAATTTAAATATAGGTAGCTGAATGACAATACCGAATCTAAATTTTTTTTTATTTTTTTATTTTATTTTTTATTTTTTTTTATTTTGACATTATTGACGGAATATTTAGGTCATCATATGTATGATAATACTGCCGTGTCATTACGAACGTGAAGTCCCTCGGTTGGATGGTGTTGGATGGGAAGATAGGGAAAAATAAGGTTACAAGCAGTATGTGATGAGATGACCCGAAGATGTGAAATAAATAACCTAACCAGTCTAGTAGGACTGATGCCGAATACATATGATGAATATTAGTATCCTTTACCTCAAACACAACTAACTTACATTAATTAACTAACAAACTCTAATCTAGAGTGTGAATTTAGTTGAGACTAACATTCTAATATATTTAAGTAGTTAGAAAATGACTTTGCTGCGGTTCGCCCTAGTTGTTTCTGTGACTAACATCCTTTCCTAACTAACCTTATCTGTTAAGGATGCAGGCAGGGCCTGGGCCCGCATGCTGCTGAAATATTATTCGCATTCAGATATAATTTGTTATTTGATTGTTGATATTTCAGGATTATGGTAACGTACCTAGGATCGCCGTTATGGCTGGCCTGTACGCCTCTATCATATCATATCATATCATATCAAATTTGAACATTTCTGTATAAATTTGAACATTTCAGATTTTCGGGCTTATCGTTAAAGCAAATGGTTTTTGGCTTTATTTTTTAATTTAATTTTTTTTTTGAGTGTGAAATGGTGTGGCGCGGCTTCCGAACGAGCTACACGTGTTTACTAATACAAACACATTTATGCAACACTATTGCGTTCCGGTAATTCTTCTCTCCTGTCATTATTTGTGGACCAAAATACGGGCTCGGGTGTAATTGGTGATAGATACATGCCATCTGAAATCCATTTAATAGTTCCAAACCTGTGCATTTCTCTGTCGGAATAGAGTGTTCCAGAGGCAGACTTAAAGCAAGAACAGAACCAGAGATGATACAGCAACAAGATATATCGACAAAATACTAATATGCCGCCGGCTTTTATAAACACAACTAAAATGTCAGCGTTGAAGCGACGAAAAGTGAAATTAATATCAAAATAATCCTAAATTCATTCAACCTTTTAGTTTTGTTGCTATTCGCACCAAAATCATAGTTTAGTGACTAGTCGCTTGAATAGCCGTCGTCGCATGGGTAGGTTGAGGGGAAATAATTTTTAATCTATTCTACTGTCATCTAAAAACAAGTATCAAAACCATTATTTAGCTCCATTCCCAAATATAATTAGGGTTAGTTTATTAAAAAAAATAATAATTAGTATATACTCAAACCGATTATTTAGTTAAATATCTAGACACCAAAATATTTTGTCGCTTGCGTAGAGTTAAAAGATATTACTATAAATTTTCGCTTTTCTGTTCCATCTAATAATAAGTATTCTAACTAACTATTTATGTAGCTTCGTTACCAATTCATTACACTGAGCATTCAAGTTTAAATATCTGTCATTTTTTGCTGAATTGAATTGTCAAAAATCGAAATTAAAATGTTTTGAAACGAAGCGATAATTTGGAATTTAAAAATTATTATTTAGCTAAATAATATTTGAAAGTTTAATAAGTTAAAGTAATTTAATTACCTTTTCATTTTAAAATTAATTAATGTTGATTTAATCTTATTTTAGCGGGAATCATACAAACACGTACAAACATCACAAAAATGGAAAAGTTTAGCGGAAACGTAGAAAATTATATTCACAGCTCTCGGGATGATTTAAAACATTTGGAACTCCAATTAGATCACATAAATGGGGAAATATTAGAATATATCCAGCTGAAAAATATGCTTGAAACGTTTAAAGAACATTTTACTGGACAACCACTTAAAACTCAAATGAACATCGGCGGCAACTTTTTTATGCAGGCTAAATGCCAAAATATGGATAAAATAATTTTGAATGTAGGTTTAAATGTGTACCTGGAACTAACCAAAGAAGAGGCTTTAAAAATAATTGATTTAAAAATACGGGTTCTAAATAAACATGCGGATGTTGTACGAGATGAGAGTTTGAAAATTCGGGCAAATATTAAGTTGGGGTTGCTGTGTATTGCGGAAAAGAATCAAATGTAGTAGAGGTTGTTAGAAATATAATTGTAAACGCTACCTAGGGAATTGGTTTTAATTGTGACAAGTTAAAGTTTTAGATTTTGCTTTCACCTAATTCTTTGGATCAGTTCACTTCTCACATGTATACCTTTCATTCATAATATTTAGTAATTCCCCCTAAATGTATGCTTTCATTTTCTTTACCACAATAACCAATGGCTCTCAATCTTCTAATTTTTTAATTGCACTTGCATCTTGGTTCGTTGCAACATCAATTTTTGTTACTTTGTAAACAAAATTTTATATTGTTTTTTATAAAACATCCGGCCTATTATGGCCTTTTCGATAGCGTTTGTTTTCGAAAATATCGAACGTTTCGATAACATCGAAAATTGCTATTATGAAATTTTCGATTTTTTCGAAAATATAAAAATCTCAATAAAATTGTATTACGAAAATTTTTTTATAATTAAATTCATTAAATTTTAATAATTAAAATTATTTAATCCAAAATTTAATATTTTTTTTATAAATATTTTATGTATTCGTAAATATAATCGACACCTTACGAGGTGTCGTAAATAAACAAACGCTGCCGAAAATTTCATAATACGAGTAGCCCATTTTCGATAGTATCGAATAAAAAACACTATCGAAAATACCATAATAGGCCCCAGGTATTTTGGATACTTGCTTTGAATTCTGTAAAATATTCACTAAGTTTACATGCATTTACCATTTAACGGAAACACATTACCGGAAATTTGCCCCTTTAATTTCCTGGACAGGCTGCGAATTAATCAAACCAATTTAGGAAAACCCAATTTAGTACTCTTCGAAATAAAATTCAATTTTAGTTCGACACATTACGAATATTTCTAAAATCTGCTATAGCAAACTCAAAGGTGATAGAATTTTATTAACGCGGTTTTACTCTTCCGTATTCTGTTTAAGCTATAAGATAGAAAGCTTGTCGCTCATTCATTAATAATTTATTTATTATTAATCACATTACAAAAAAATTTTATGAACTAAGCGCTTGAATAATTTTCGTGTAAATAAAACAACAAAATTAGTGTTAACCGAGATATCTACTTCTAAAACCAACTCAATGTTTTATACTCGTAATTTCGTACAAATACGTATTATATTCTGGAGCAGATGGTAGCTTCTTCAACTTATTCTCACGGGTGGTAAACTCTCCCACTTATCCTCAGTTTAGGTAGCCCAATGACACCTTTGACATTCAGTCATGCAAAAATTTCGGTTTTATGACTTCAAAATATATTCAAACTCGATTTGCTTCAGAGACAATTGGTCTTCGGATTAACAGAACAATTCTTTGATAAAGCAGTGATTGAATCAGGAATAAAGATGATTTTATAATTTCTATACAGTTATGTTATTCTATAATAAGTAATAACATTAATTAACATCCTTGTAACACATAGGAATTATAAAATGTAACGGACTAAAAAACAAATAATTTCATTTTTTTAAAAAACAAAATCTTATCAAAGTAAGCTCAACGCTAATAACGCAATTACATTTTGTTCAATATGAATCAACTCTCTGGCACACAGTTAACAAAACTGCAATTAGAAATTTGGAAACAACAACACAAATAAATGTCACCACAATCTATTTTGAGGTTACTCGTACCACGTATTTCTACTCGTAGCTTTAAAAAGAGTATGCGATTTGTTCCAAAATACAAAACACATAAGAATGTCTAACAAATTTGTTTTAGGCGTCATGGATGGTGTCATGGATTTTAGCAATGCATAAGATGAAACATTCATGGGGTTCCCATTGTTAGTCTACCATAAAAATTTTCAAAATCCCAAATTTCTAAACTTGGCATTTTCAATCGCATGTTTTAGAAAGACACTACTGTTACTACGCATTCTCCTTTTTAGAGGGACTCAAGAGATGTATGGGAAATCAAGTTTTACAGCAAAATGATGTGTTTGCGAAGTTCTGAAATAAGGCAAATACTAGCATTACTAAATGGTACCTAACAACTTAATAAAACTAAAAAGTTTCATATAGTAAATATTTATAATATATTTCTTAATAGATTTGGATAAAATTCGAGTATGATGCGCAACCCAAACCTGACTTGGTTTTTAATAAATTTTTTATATTGAGCTTCAGAATATGACCAATGTAGCCTTTGCTAATTCTTAACCTGTTTTAATAAAATTGGGTTTATATGTGCTTTGTTGTTTGCGATATGTGTTTGCCCTTCGTCATCACGATCATCTTGAGAGTATCTACGAAAGTCATTTTATTTGATTATAGCGTTAATAATAAGTTTGTGATCCGTACTTTAGGAAGGCGTTTTGTGTATTAGTAATTATGATATTTTCAATTCATGTAGTTAGGATCTTTTAGTGGACCTTTATTTAATCTGATGTGAAATTATACTATACAAAAAACAACTTCGCAACGTATTCGAAAAATTCAATTTGTTGTGTGACGCTGAAATAAACGATTTATTCAGGAAAATGGAGAAATCCGAAATTGAGATCAAAGAGGTCAAAACGTACTTGGACCAATTAAACAAGTTGTTGAGTTGTACTGAGAATTCCGAATAAGAATTTGCAATGTGATGATATAATTCAAAAATAGGGAATAGGGGGAAGAATTTACCTATTTAAATTATTATTTTCTGGCATACTAAGGTGGTTAGTGGTATTTTTTAAAAAATTAAATAATACCTTCGACAGACACAAAAATTATCGAGATAATCACTGATCACGATTTCAATTTTAATTTTTGCGATCGCGATCTTCAAATATTAGTGACACACTGCAAACGCGATTTATAAATTCCACCAAACTTCATTCGACATAAAATTTGCATTTTGCCTGGTTTCATTTATTTGAAATCTGTCACACTTAGAAGGTGCAATAGCAAAAGTTTACTAGAAACTGTAAAACTTATAATAACATTTGAAATAAAATTCCTAGTACACTTACACATTCGTTGTCTCTTTTTTGCATTTCATAGTTATTGAGTTTTTACAACTACACTTTACAGTAATCCTGTTTTGCAAAGACCGTGCGCTGATAGTAGACTGAAAAATTAACTACGTAATCTCGAATTCGCAATTAGCTAGTTTGTGTCTGTTGAGGGTATTAGCTTGGGAATAATTGTCCATACCAATTTCGCTATGGGCAAATTATTCCGAATTTACAAATATTTACAGCAAACTATTTTCTTCAGAGGAAAGGGTAAGACAGTAAATTGCGATCACCAACGTTGAAAACATCAAAATAATGAGTCGTTTAAAAATAATTAAAACTTAAGAAAATAGAGGATGCAGTTAAAAAATGGAGGAATTTACTTAATTCTAAAACAATGGTGTTTTACTGGGAGTAGCAATGTTCACTGAAGATAAGTAAATTTAAAATAAGTAAATAATCCCGATGCAGTTATAATCTATTCCAACTATCATTAGAACCAAATTACCCACAATTTGAAATTACCCATAAATTGGAAAAAAAAAATATGAAAACTAACTTAGAAAATTGCCGATATCCAGGAATTTTTGATATGCAAATACGGAGTTTTTCTATCAGGTAGGTTCGAATGGTAAATAAAAAAATGTATAAATAGACACATTGAAATTTAATCTTTAGGTTATGTTCAACAACAAATTTAGTTTAGTAAAGAACGCTCTAAAGACTATTAAGCAATTGTATACTAACTTAAATCGCTACAGATTTTTTATTTTAGGGATTGTTTGGTTGTTGTTTGGTGATGCTTTTGTTATGCTAACCGGGGTATTGATTATTTTGAACTACTTAGACTAGACTACCTTAAAAGGTGTTGCTCTTTTAAGTTTTCTTTTTATATCCGGTTTGTAATTTCATTTTTACTAGAATCACTCTCCAATCCCTATTGAAGTCGCGATTTTATAATATACTCAAGGACAATGTTGCTCAGCACTTTATTTTGAAATTCATTATTTCTACATTACTCTATTTGGTTTCCACTTTTGTGTCCTAATTCTCCAAAAACCCGAAAAAAATTATCGTAGAAGTCTAGATTTATATTGGATATCGTGATGTTTTAGTAAATTCGCATTCTCTAAATGTTTATTCAAGATAAAATGTAAAGTGGCAAGATTAATTTGTGTCAACGCATATTACAAATAATTTATCGAGAGATGACTTTACCTGAATGTGAAAAAGGCTTTCATTTGGATATTACCAGTATTAATAATTAATTGCAAACTTTGGTATTTTAGTTTATGGTTTTATTTTTGAATTAACTAAGCTCAAGCTCTAACAACTTGATTAACTAAAAATATTCATTCAGTCAAGTCAAGCATTCAAATATTTTACTCGATCGTCTTCACTTCTACTCATAATTTTGCTTAGTTTTATTTCGAGTCTCCATAAATATAACAGACAAATAAACTTATGATTTACAATTTTAAAAGAAATTGTTTGTCTGCTAGCCTTCTAATCTAAAAGAAGAAGACTCAAGTGGTAGAAAATCCTAAAACAAGATGGCCTGTGGATTACTGCTAAAGCCAAGCTCAAGCCTATTACTTGCATAATTTGCCGAATTTTCAAGCATAAAAGTCAAGTGTTTCAAATGTCTGGTTTTACAACTTCTATAGATCAGTTTTCAAACCACATAACAAGCAAAACTCTCAACTTGTTGTGCACCCGTAACATGTATTTTTCTAGATCATTACACTTGCACAATCAAGAAAACCGACAAGTACAATAAATATGGCGGACTGTAGAAAGTAAAAAAGTCCGAAATAGAGAAATATTTGACTGTTGGTTGTAATGTTATTTTCAAACATTTGATTTATTTTATATCTTTATCTAACCGTATCTTGATTTTTATATCAAATAACTCCAGACTCTGACTATTTTTCAATATGATTTTTGGGGTTATGTGTGATTCTAAATGGCTTTGATGTTAATGTTAACTTGTTCACTTGCTGTCAACGGGTTTATCTTGGGTGAAAAAAAAGTTTATAAAATTCGATTTAATAATACTAAGATAATTTATTGTATAAAATTTTCACCTATAAATTTATCTATACCACAACCCATAATAACTTGAACTATTGTTTGTGATTAGATGCTATTTAGAATAATTTAAATGGGAACGGTAGTTATGGTCTCAAAGTCTAAATATGAATCAATAGAAAATCGTAAGAGTGTGTGTGTTAAGATTTGAAATTTAGTTATCGTAACCGATTTAAATTTTATCTTGGTGTGCAATTAGAGAATGCGAATATTGAAAACATGTAAGATAAATTTTCGTTTATACGTTTTATCTTACTGCTTAGAGCATTAGAGCACTGAATGCAAAATGACCAAACAGGTTTTACTAATTGCTTGCAGAACAGAAGTTTATTTTTAGTTTGCATAGATGCAAACAGCAACCAAACCATTTTTTTGTATTTTAATTCCAATTGTTCCCTTTTCGCTTTGATATCAGCTTTCCAGTAAAGCTAGCGTCTAATGTTATGTTAAAAATCATGGCTAATAGCATATTTCAGTATTTTAAGATTCTTCATAAACACTGGTTCAATTTCATTAAATTTTAAGCGCCTTAATATTTAGTTCTGTATTTGATTGACGGCTGTTGCTGTCACCAACTACCTTGATAGCATATCATCGGGTAAGTTACTGTAGTGCTAATTTCATGAATTGAAGATCACGTTTTTGTAGTATACAGAGAACAGGACCGAGTACACTTTCTTGTGGAACTTTGAAGGGACTCAGTAAACTTTTCGATCCACCTGGAGCTGCAATGTTGGTCTTTTAAACTGTTTAGTTGCTTTCCAAAGTGAATAGTCTGCTCTTCTACCATTTCTGAAACTGCTCAAATAGCCGTTAATTGTATCATTTTTTAAACTTGAAGAGATCTCTTATTTATTTATGATATTTCTTTACTTTTCGTCCTGTTTTAATTTCTAGAGTACTCTCCCAAGTCGACTGTTGTACGTCTGTGACAAATTTGTCTACTTCCATCACCAATTGATCATTATTTAACAATGGTAATGTCAGGTTTTCTTCAAGGCATAGTTTCAAACTTGCCAATCAATATATTTGTTGGTTAGTAGTGGATTATTCTCGGTTTTGAGTGACGTATTCACTTATCTTTAGGATTATTGGAGAATGATTTAACCTGAACTCCTGGTTCTCATCGACTTTCATATAATTGCTAGAAATGAACTACTAATATCACTTCCTCCTCTAGCAGAATTATGTGGGTGGATGGTATGAAACACATGACGGAAGCTAAATTGATTGTGGGAATGCTTAGAAAAGTAAGTTTCTGAGATACAGCACACATCGTTTGTTATACCACGGACTACTTGTGGTGCATAAGCACACCATCAGAATTTTTAATGTATTGGTCATTTATAATTTTGCTTAGATTTTGGTGTAGCTCCAAAAACTCTATCTTCTAATTTTTGTAGTCGAATATATTAATTTCGCGAGTATCTCCTACAATGTATGAATGATGTCACCATCTTCTTTCTTTTACTTAGTAAATTAGTCTAGTTATCATAAAAAATGTTGGTCTCGGGTTTTTTGCAGATTTTCCATTCGCTATATCGCCGAAGATCTCAGTGTGTGTGTTTTTGTGTGGTGCTGTACAGACTAAATGTCTTTGTCCTGTCTACAGCCCAGACTTGATTGACTGATCGGGATAAAACTTCATACTTTAGCATTTTGCATAAATTGAGCGATCCCAGTGATTTTTGGCCGAAATTAATCCACTGGATTAAGTCGCAGATCCAAGTGTTGTTTGGAAACGGTTAAAAACAAAAAAATAAATTAAATTACAAACAAAATTTATTCAGATAATTATTTTAAATTTTACCGGGTTGACTATTCGGTATGAAACTTTATACTTAAGTTTTTTTCGTAAATTGAGAGATTCTTACGAAATTTGGTGAAAATTTGATAAAGAACTAAATTTAAAGGTTAAATTTTCAACAAGGATTGACCTGGTTGGGTTTCAGAAATTTAAGCAGAAATAATGATTTTTGAATATACTCGACAGTTTTATCCAAAGTCCTGTTAGTTTAATTTTTCCCTTTAGAAATCAAGTATGGTGTATTCGAGGTCTATGCATACATTCGTGATAAAAGAAAGTCGAATGTTGGTCACAACTTGTTCACTATTTCATTTTTGAGATTGTATTGGAAGGTTGGTGGATTATATTTCATTATATCGTATTATCACCTTGGACAGTTTAAGTTTACAATACATGTCTGCGACAGGTGTTTTGATTGAAGCAATATGGGTTTTTTCTCTACATGGGGAGTGTTTCAAAAATAACGAGAACAATTCCAACAAGAAAGCAATGTACGAGTATGTTGAAGAAAAGAGTTTCATGTTCTGAAAACAAAGCAAAACTTTACGTTTATAACAGTTTAAACTTTATCTTTCTCGAAGTAAGGTTTTGTTGGTTGTCAGTTGTAAAGTACTTAAGTGACGATATCTTCTTCAAAGTTGCCAATGTACCTTACTTGCTATTAATGTTTATTTTTTGTCGTTTGGCGGAATTGTCGACCGGTCAAAAACTTTTAGTTATATCATAAAGCCTTTAGTTAAGATGCACGGTATCGAGTTTAAATCTCTCTAAGCCATACAAGCGGCAAATGCATCGGAATGCAGTTGTCAATATTGTTTGCTACATTTCTTGAAAAATGTGTCTTCGAGATATTGAAGAGCATAATCGCTAGTGTTGTGCAGGTATTTTGTCTGATATGTGTAAACAAAATCTAGGCTCTTACCAATGTTGACATTAAAAACTCCAGCAATGAATTTATTATCCGGTGCGGGATTTTATTAATGAGACCTAGCCCAGATTTTGCACGATATGCTAAAATTCGGTGTCTTAGCTTTAAAATTCGTTCTAATTAATTTGTGGTTGGATTTTAGTTCTATGCGTACAGTATGCGTAGAAACCCATACTCATACCTCTTAGAATGATACTAAGCAATAGAATAATTATTTGTTTAGTTATCTACCTAGTTTCTCATGAGCCTTCTAATTTAATAAGCATAGCATAAGATAAAGGTCTTCTTACAAGAAAGTGCTACGGAGACACCTTCGACCAAACATAAACTTGATGATGATATTGTTGAATTTCTAATATTAAAATTTTATCATCATTATGTTTTTAAAAACGACGGTAGACCATAATTATTGTTATTTGGTTGTAGTAGTTTAAAATTATTCGACTGGCTGGAGTCAGCTTACTCAACTGCTTTCTGCTTACCTACCTTTTATATTCAGTGGCAACTTGGCCAACAAAATTTAATAATTGCGAGTACATATAAATTAAAGTATTAAAAGAAAATAAATATTTATTTTATTTTTCAAAATTTTTATTTTTAAATTGGTTTTGTAATTTTTCTAAAATTTTAAAATTACAATTTAAATATTAAATATAAGTAAAATTATTTTTTGTTTTGTCCTTGTATAATAATTTCATTTTTATTTTTATTTTATTTTAAAATTTGAATAAACACATGCATTTTCACTTTTGCTTTGATTATTATTTTTTTACATTTTTCACTATTATTTTCATATAATTAATAATAATAAAATTTTGTTATTTAATTACATATAATGGGAAAATAATTTATCATGTATGTAAGTTAATAATAATATTATTATTTATATGTAGGTATAATACAAGGTTGTTTTAAATTTATTTTAAGTTTTTAAGCAAAATAAATTATTAAATTTCAATAAATATCTAATTTAATTTTTTAAATTCAATTTTAATAAACTAAGGGTTGTCGACAGCTAATTGTCTTAAAACTAATAAATTCGGGAGAGGCTTTTATCACATATTCAATTAAAATTTAAGTTTGATGTTTTCTTTTAATGCAAGGCTTTTATTTCATTATTTTTAAAATTATCAGGAATCTCTGTTTCAGATTGGGACAAAATATAAATGCTAATCTATTCAACTCGACTTGAATACTGATTAATAAAACCATTTCAAATTTCTTGCAGCATACTTAGAAATTAATTGGAGGCTCGATCGCGACTACGAAAGTATTGTATTTACCGATGTTAAAGACATAGCTACGGTTCTGCAAAAAATGCACAAACGATCGAATATTGAAAATTTAAATTGAGAAACTTGACTCAAATGAATCATCTTAGATTAAACTATGAAACTCCTTGGGCTCTTAAATGATTTAGCATTTGCATTTCTCGAGAAATTAAAGGCTAAGGGTACATTCACTCAACAATTCATTATAGAGAAATATGCTTGGATACCACCCACAATCGTGGTACTTATGTATATTTCTCTATTATCTATTTACAAACGTCAAAATGTTTCACGGTTTAACTTGCGGAGTTTTTGTTCGAAGGTTTTTCCTGTTTATCATAATTTTCTAGTAAAAAGAAAAATTTCGTTCGGGCACAAGTTTTTGAAAAAATTCCATTTAGTGGAGTCGAAAATATCTCTCGAATTTCATACATAATTTAGTTTTAAGAGTATCGTGAAAATCAATGTCTCAAAATATTTTCGAAATAAGACGATCGAGATCCCGTAATGAATTGGCTAAACAATCCGTGAATGCATTATACACGTCAGCTTCTCATTGGAATTTGGAAAGTGAAGAAGTTGTTTTACGTTTCTAACGCCAGGAATTTCACTAAAAATTTTAACCTAAGAATTATAGGTAGCCTAGATCTCGAAACTGGGAATAAACACTGTGTGGAAACGTGGCTAATGTTCACTCAGTATGTAACACCACTTTCAAAATCAAAGGGACGCCTATATTACAGCAACTTACCCAGCTGAAGAAGTCTTTATTGTTACTTATCCCGAGTTAGTATTGTTCTTCTCGTATGGTTTTCGTCGTCTCAGATTCCCACTGAGGAATTGCTCTATGAGGATGATTTTGGAAAAAATATTGGGAGTACTTAACAATCATACACCAACAATGTATAGACTTCCAGCATGCATATGACACATCAAATACGAGGAACTTCTGAACCAATTTATTCAGGCATTCCAACGAACTTCGCATCTCTTTGTAAACTAGGAACTGCTCGATTTACTTATATGTAGAATCTTAGTCGAAGGGACAGCATGCGAACCGAAATAAAATCGTGTATTCTATAGAAAGGTGTAGTACTTGAGAACTTGAAGTACTTCTGGTTAACTATAATATCTTCAAATGAATTCCACTCAGACACAAAAGCTGCTGTTATACATCGAGTCCATTTTACGTCCAATCAAGGTCACTGCGACCTACATTTTTTTGCAGTTTTTAAGCTTTCACTAAGCGAGAGCTTATCGCATACATTTAAGAGGAAGATCATTCGTTGCATCTATGGCCTAATTAAAATTTCGTAAAACTAATATCGAATTAGAATGAACCACTAGATTAAGCAAATCCTGGGAGACGACATTAAATTAGATTCATTACGTCGTACGTCGTAGAGTAAAACTTTGATTAGGTAGACCAGTGTTTCCCAACGGGGGCCATCCTTCCTCTTAGGAAGGCATACCATATATCTGAGGAGCCATATGCTAAATTCATATATTAGGGGGCCTTGAGCATAAGCAGGCCATGAAAATGTTATTTATTACTAATATAAATATGAAATGTGAAGATGTAAAAATTAAGGTTGGGAAACACTGAGGTAGACCATCCGTCTGCAGTTTTTCACACGTGTTTCAGTTTTCAAAATTTTGAAGGTACCATGATTATTTTATGGGATGTGAAACGCGAGAAAGGAAATAATGTAAATGTGGAAAGAATTATGCAATTTGAGAAGAAATGTCACGAGGTTTTACTCAAACAGAGTGGTAGTTCATATAAAAGACAACTATTTCCGAATGTATAGCATCCATTTTTGAAAATCGATAGATTTTGGTATTTTTTGAGAAATTTTCTATCAATATTCTGCAGCAATACTTTCCTGAGTAGCAAAAGATTTTGATCAATTAAAATACTTAGTGCTTTATTTAAAAATATAAGTGAGATTAATTATTGTGTTATCACACAGGTTTTGACTGACACTGTTTTTCGTGTCGGTTACATTTCATAATCAAAGCAAAGATCGTTTTACTTGTATCGCTTTGCAATATAAACTCTTCTTATCAACTTATGAAAGTTTAACCACAGCACCTTGTGTTAAGAAAAATCTTCAATATCTCGGCAAGTAGTTGTTTTAATTTTACATACAATCTATGTTACATTCATTAAGCTGTTAACATTTTCTTATAAATAAGGTATAATAATTATTAAAGTTGAATAGTTAGACCAAACATTTTGATTACTATGTTTAAAAAAAATTCTTTCTATACCACTTTGCCCTTAACAATTATGCAGCAGGAGGCTTTTACGTGCAAATAAATACAAGCAAAGTTACCTTTCCATTGACCAAGGAAGCCAACTCTTTCTTAAGGAAGCCCTCTATAATGCTTTATCGTTGTGATAATGATTATTTTTGATAGTATGTATATTTTTCATTTTCAATTAAAATTTTCAGTTTCCAACTGTACTTTCGGCGATAGGTATAGAACCCTTTAATTCGGCATCGTCCTTCTTGTGAATTTTAGAAAAATTTCGTTGTAAATATTATAAAGGACTAAATTAGAATTTTTTTATACAATATACAAATAGACCGCTACATAGTGTTCTTTTAAATCCTTACATTGTTTTGAATGTTATAAAAATCTAAACGGTTACGTACTTACATGATACGGATATTTTAAGAATTATTTTAATTCATATTTTATTTCTTCGATATTTCAAGAAACAGAAAAAATCGCTATCACGATCAGCTCTTACAATTTATACAGGGTGTCCGGATTTCAGATACCAGTACGGTGCGGAATGATGCCTTGGTTCATTTTGAGGGGAATAAACCTTTTTGGGAGATGGACGATCTCGGTTAAAATGGACTTAACACCCTCTAAATCAAAGGGTTACACAATTTTAAATTATAACTGTTAAATCATTTAACGTGGAGCAACAATATAAAGTTATTTAACTGGTAAATTATGCCTTAGGTCTATTGGTTGTCTTGCAGTTCGATAGCTAATTTTTTAAATTCACAAAAATAAAAAGTAAATTAATTTTTTTTAAAATGCAATTTTCTTCGAAGATACTCTCTACAAATCTCCACCAGTGGGCGCTTTCAGCTACGCCAACGTGTCAGCTTTAGTGAAATTTTTCGAGTAAATTTGAACTTTCAAAAAATTTATTTTATAAATCCGATCTGTCAAACAGATGAAGATACGAGGCAACCGATAGACCTAAAATAAAGTTAAATTTGTTAAGTTGTCGTTTAATAATTGTGTGCACGATTTTTGTAAACAATTTTTTTCAAAATCATCATAAATTGGTCTCCACCCTCCTCCCATATGGCTTTGTCTCATAACCGATTACTATTCCAAACCCAGATACTCTGTATTGTCTGAATTTTTGCAAATTTGTTTTACACCTTTACATTAAAATTATTTGACAAAAGATCGTTTAAAGCTTTGACGAATTAAATCGAATCTAAATTTTATATAATAATTTATATAAAGCTATACAGCTGTGATATTTGCGTTATAAATTTTATAAAAAAATTTTGGACAGAATTTTTGAAATTTCCAATTATTAAAATTACAATTTTTGGACGGAAATAATATTAAAATTTAAAATAAAACTTTAGTACAAAAATATTAATTTAGTTTTTCACATTTCCAATTAAACTAAACTTTTATTAATCTTATAATAAATTTTTGATTTTAAGACGGATCCAAATATATTTTGGACGTTTTTAATTTTTCTTATTATTTAAAATAGTACATTTTTAAAAATACTTAAAACAAAGTAAAACATATCAAAAAATTTCGCACCAATTTTAAGCACCATTTAAGTAATAGTTATTCATTATTTAATTTAATTATTTTAATTTTAGTAGAACATTATAAATCGACCTAATTTTCTTTGTTTAAGCTGCAAAATGATTACAAAATTGTTTCAAAATTTACATAAATTTACATAAATTATGTTAATTATAAATTAAATTGTAATACTTTTTATTCTTTTGTTTCGATTTTTATGTTGATTGTAAGTTGTTGTTTAAGAATATGCATAACTTAATTGATTTTAGGACCTCCGAATATCTTGTTTTATACTTATAATACATATGTAACAATACATAATGTTAGTTTTAAACCCGTTTAAAAGTTTTTTGATCGTCGGTTCATGTAATTATAAAAAAGAACAAAATTAAGGTTCTGAGATAGAATATAAATTTCATGGTACAAACTCAATTAAAATCATGTTAAAAATATTTCATTATTAATTATTTTGTTATTGTTACCATCGTTAATAATTATAGTATAATTAATTTGTTGATTTAATATTCCGTGTAATAGGAAATAAAATTAACATTTTTTTTTATCAAAAATTTCAATCTCGCAGTATTTTATTTTTGTCATGTATCTTTTTTAGGTTTTGTGATTAATTTAATAAAAAGTAATAATATGTTTTAACTTTTTGGTTTTACAAATATTCACAGCAGCAAATCTTACTTTTAAAAATTATTAATTTAATAATTAGGAACAGATAAGAAATTTTTTTTTATGTTTATACAAGACATTTTGTTTATATGTATTTAGATAATGTTTTAATGAGAAGCAAATTGTTTTTATTATAATTTTTAATAAAGTAGATTATTAAAAATGATATATTATTTTGTTACGTTAAATAAATTTAGGAAAAATAATTCAATCGTCTTATTTTAGATTTTTATTTCTGTATTTTTTTAGAAATGACAAATCTTTAAAATCTCGTCAACCATTTTATTAAACCAAAAATTATTAAATGCATGTTTGCAATATCAATTTTGCAGTAATTATTTGGTATAAGTATTGCTAATTTGCACCAGAAAGATTAAAACCCTTTTAATGTTTTGGTTATTGGCAGATTCTTCAAAACAAAAATTATAAAATTTAATTAATTATCTAGGACTTCGTGTCCTAGATCGCTCGTGGCGAGCGTTCAGTTTAAATTTTTTAGTCTCGTATAGTAATTTTGAAGGTAGTTAAATAGTAACGAACATTTTATTACCAAGAATATATTAAAATTGTTTACAGAGCAGTTAAATGATTTTCAGTTTTTAACTCTTTTACTTTTAACTTCATGTTTGTGTGGGGAATTTTGAAATTCAATCCTAATGCACTCTCCTAGTTCCAATTTAGCTAATACTTTCAGGATAGACGTATTCCTGATGGTAATTGACCCTAATTTCAATTTTAGAGCTTTATAAGAATTTAAATATGAGCTTTACAAATCTTAAAATAATTATCTTGAGTGAAAATTGTATTATGTTACTCCTAGGCTTGCCGAGGCTAACAACTACACGAGAGTAAGAAAATCCTTTGTGCTCGAGTGGACACCATTTTTTTCCGCAATTTAATTTTGTATAAACAAAACTGATTGGCCGTTCCACTTTTAAGTATTCGAGTCAAAATAACGTTTTTATTCGTGACTTTCGTGAAAACTAAAGATAAATTCGATTAATAAATTTTTGGAAATATAATAATATAGAGGGAATTTTTAATTGTTTTCCAATTTTATAATTTAAAGTCTTTAATAATGTCTATTATAAGTGACGAAGCGTAATATTAAGAATTTTTTTTTAAATTAATGTACTCGTATGTGCTGATGTTGATCCGAAAGGTCGAAATATAGTAAATATTAGTAATTATAATCAAGCCGAGGTGGAGAAAATCACAATTATAAAAGACTACTTAAAACACAATAAAATATTGTATAAAATTATAGTAATTTTCGTTATCAACTTTTTAACTTAAATAATGGAAAAATTTACGATTCTATAAAGAAATCCTTAAAACATCGTAAAAATAAGAAAGTAAAAAACTCACGGCGCCAGTGCCACCATTTTTTCTCATTTATGTATGTAGGACAGACTAATTATTCGAGTAAAATTAATAAATGTATAAAACTACAATTCGATCCAAATCGATGAATCCAATGTGCAAGGGCTAGTGAGTCATCTAAATAATTGAAATACAATACAAAATACATGCAAGTTTTTACCTCAAAATATACATTTGAATGCTATTTTCCGCCATATTGGTTTATGCGCGGTATCTGTCAAATTTTCATTAATATTTTCAATTATCTGTAGGAGAAGTTGTGTTAAATTTCTTAGAAAACACCGTTTACAGTTTAGACCAACAACTAATTGGCGAACGTTTTAGGTGGTTAGCCCTATGAGTCTTGAGTTGTCGATTCATATCCAACACTCTCTAGTAGATTTGGTTTAGATGACGTTGGGTGATTAGCAAGATAAACGAGCAGGAATTGCTACAGTCATGACTTTTTAAATACTTGCTGATAGTTCGTCATAGAATTGACTTCCAAACTAAAATTTCATTATTTAGGCCGGGCTGGCCTGGGCCGGCCAAGAATTATAAAATGCTTTATTGATAAAAAATGGCGCTAATGCAACCATTAACTTCAGATGTTTATAACAATTTTGACTCAAAACTTGAGAAAAAGAAATTCAGGTAAACAAATAAAATTGATTGGTAGATGAAATATTATTCCTCGTTATATTCAATGCATAACCCGATATTGCACTTCTCACAGGTAGTTCGGTCGATTGATTTGCAATAATGACCAACTTTGTAATATCTAGCTAGAAACTCCATTTACTGATACTTGATATCACCTAAAGCAGGACAGAAGCGAATTACATTTGAAGTCTAAATTCCTGCTGAGGTGTATTATTACCGCCTTTACGATTCAAAAGCCATACATTCTTAAACTGAAATGTTAACTAATCAAATGATGACGGAATACCACCATTTTTCACTTACCACCTATTCTATAAGCACTTACATTTTGACCCATGCGGTCTGTTCTGCCCATGCAAACATTAAATTCTTTGATAGTACATGATCATGGAAGAAGGATCCTTTAATGTATCGCTCTCGAATAAAGAACACATTTATAATTGTTGTTTTAACCTACAAAGCTGAAGCTATTGTAACAGCAGAATTATTTACCCATTTTGTAATTCTAATTCCTGATCCATCTACTTTGGTGTTCGCAATAGTTGGACGCGGTGAGTTCTTCAAATTCTATTTTATTGGTAATGGACAAGTTTTTGCAATACAATTTT
The DNA here is from genome assembly GCA_963691935.1 of Nephrotoma guestfalica. NCBI lineage: Eukaryota > Metazoa > Arthropoda > Insecta > Diptera > Tipulidae > Nephrotoma > Nephrotoma guestfalica. The sequence continues at coordinate 80,330,940 of OY829915.1, read as the reverse complement.
CTCGTCGTTCTGTTATTCCTCGAATTTTCAGTTCGATCTGCTTTGATCTGGTAATGTAAACAAATTATCAAAAAAGAAACAGAATTTCAACTTTTTGAAAGATTCGTCGAATTATCAAATAATGCAGCAATATTCTTTCCGTATTGCGGGTGTGACCATGGTACAAAATTGACCAAATCACCAGACGGAGTTTTTAGGCACCACATTTTAAAGTCAAAGTGAAGTGGGTTGTTTCTAATACATGGTTTATGCCCGTGACGACCAAAATACTGTATCATCTACACTAAAAAAACTCGTCCTAAATTAAACCTCTCGTAACGAGCGTATAAAATGAAATAAACTTTTTTTGACTTACGTTATTAGTTATATTTTCTCTTGCTTCTCACCTATACATACAAAATGTTACAGTGTTCCAATTTTACAGGTTAATTAAGAAGAGAGAGTGCGCACGTTGTCGTATAGTTTCGATGGACACTAATGGGTTAAAAAAGTAATAAAATTGGACTTAGCGGATGTGGGATGACGCATAAGTACAATTTCTATAATATTTTAAGAGCAGTGGACTAATCTGGTAGAATATTTTCGTAATTCAATTTCTACCGGTAGAATATTTCCGTTCAAAATTCCTGGAAAGAAATAGTCCAGGAGTCGAACATAATTTTACCGTTAAACTTCCATTTGTTTGTATTTTCCTACAAAATATTTAGGCCAACTTTGTTAATTTTTCGAATGTTTGGTGTTTATTCATTGAAATATTTTGGAATGGTTTGGACTCGCCCCAGTATATTTCAAATTATTTTAAAAACGAGGTTTTAATACAAATCAGAGGTTTCATTTATAAATTGAATTCTAATTATTATTAAAGCTGAAATTTATTATATGTACAAAATTTAAAATTGTTCGTTCTAACCGTCTGACCTAACCCATCAGTCAATAAGTCTCGAGGCTAACTACTAAAAATATTTGTTTTGTAAAATTCTACTTTATCCATCAACATAGTTTCCTTCAAGAGTGATATATTAATTCCAACGCTTCTCTAACATTTCGATGCCGTAGAACGATTTATCTTTGGTCTCAAAATATTCGTTTGTTTTGGCAAACTCTCTTTTCTTGTTGTTCTAGTCACTGGGAGCCAGACCAGGACAATCCGGTGGATGACGAAGAAATTAGAACTTTAATTCAAGCAATTTTGCCATCGTAGCGAAAGACTTGTGACACTGTTCATTTTCTTGGTGAAAGATCAGTTTTTATTTTGCATTTGGTGCGGTATTTTTGAAAATTTTCTTTCAAGAGCACCAATAACGCCATGAAATATTCACTGTTGATAGTCTTTCCTTTTTCAAAATAGTCGACAAATGAAATACCTTGCTCATCCTAAAACACGCAAGCTAAAGCCGGCCGACATTTGCGTTTTTGGTCGGTTCGGACGATTTTCACAGGCTGCAGTTCACTCAGTTGATTGACGACTGTACTTCGGAGTGTAGTGGTGCATCCATGTTTCATCAATTGCCACATACCGACTCAAAAAATTTCGTTTAATTCGGTTAAACAGCTCCAAACAGCGCTCTGAATCATTGATGCGTTGCTGTTTTTGATTAATGTGAGCAAGCGTGGCACTCACTTTGAACAGAGCTTTCTCATGGGCTTTCAAAACGATTTTGTGTGCATTTTTTATCTTTTCTGGAATAACTGGCCATGTTTAAACTCAGCAAACCAACGCCCGCTGGTTGCTTTTAAAGAGGCAGAGTCCCCATAACACTTATCAAGCCAATGCTTTTCTTGGACGATATTTTTCCCCATCAGAAGGCAGTGTTTAATCAAAAAGTAGCGTTACTAAAGCAACTATAAGTTCTAATCAATAGTTGAAAATTAAATTTTGGTTCGTTAAAACGGAATTTGATATTAAGAAAATGCACTGTGGCCAATAAAATAACTTGAAATGATTATAAAGTAAATGTCGTTAAATCGGTTTTGATTATAAAGAGATTTCATTGTATAGATAATTTCGTTGAAATATATACAGTAAATTTTAAATGCCTTCCTTCACATCAGCTATCGTCAGAACGCATCTAGTAGTTTCAACAGACTGTTTATCTAAAGTACAGATTAATTCTCAACCGAAACTCACGATGAAAGTAAATATTTCCTGCCTATTGTCCAAATCGAATGTGCCCTGGCTCAAAAATGTTGCCTCATTGTGGTTAAATAATAATGCAGATCTTTGTTCGTAACTCTTTTCTAAAGGCTTTAGAAAATTTAGTTATAGAGGATAGAGATCATCGACAAGGTACATTTCTTTCTAAACGGATAAGCGAGCAAGCAAAACTCTACAAAAAAAATCTACATGTCATCCAAGGTAAACCCTACCTAGTACATGAATATTTCGAAAATGATGCCTGTAAAGCTGGTACGGTAAAATGTTAACATTAACGCTGTAAGATAACACTTTGATGGGCTCCATGGATAATATGTAGTTTCAGTAGGTCAGTGCTTATATACCATACAGCGTTGCCAATAAAAACAATATACGCTAACATAGGGAAGTAAAGAAAATCCTTTCGACAAATTTTCGTTGGTTTTATATAAAAATCAAAATAGGCGGGTGCGGGAAGAACTCTACTTTGTAAGCTCAATGAACTTTTACTTTGTGTTCTAAATTTTATGATATCATATTGTTGACCTTATATTAATTGACATTCTAATGTAAGTCAAAACTGAAGATAAATACCGAGGGTTTCGATTTTATTTGTTCAGCATTACGTAGCAAAAAAAATTTCTTTATGATTAATCAAGTGGATGTAACCCTTGTACTGCAATGTGGCGAATATTTATGGATTCAGATAATATTTAGAAACTAAAACTAACAAAAACTAGAATTTTTAACGTCTCGAGCTAACGGTCGGATTTGTTCTTACTAAATGCAACAATTGTCGTTTCTCATTTGTATCATGTTGAACATTTCTCGCTTTCAAGGAACGTGGGGCGTTCTCACAAACGTCCGAAATCGGAGTCCATTTCTTCAGCGCTTCAGCCATGTACACCGTCACTCGAGCAATGATTATTTAATGAATCGTTTAGACTACCTTTCCTGGTCCAATGTGGCGGGCAATTTAATATCTAAACCCTTTATTAGGTTCCATCATGAACTAAGCGTTACGAAAATCATGCTCGCCTTATAAGGAAGCATTTTGAATGTATTTAAATGTTATTGTAAAATATCATGTTGTGAAATTTTAAAATAAAAGTACAAACAAACAAAAAAAAGGTTTGGAAAACTCTTAGAAAAAAGAGTCATAGAAGTCATAGAAAATGACTTCTAAGGAAAAAACAATGTAGTGATTATGTTGTGGCCAACACCTAAGTTTTTGTTTACAGAAAGACAACAGCTGCCACTTGCGATACATATAGATTTCTACCTCATTTCGTAAGGATCTCCCAACTTATGGAAAAAAATGCTTTACAAATTTCATCCCAAATATCAATCCGCCTGAAATAATCTTTTTATGTATGTACGAGTAAATGTGTTATTTCCGGTAAAATTTGAAAAAGTGAAGTGAACTAATTATGTATGAAATTTAATTTAAAATCTGTTTGATTTTAATTATTATTTTCGTAAATGTTATTATATTTCAAAATCGTTGCAAAAGCGAAGAAGGGCGTGCTGCTTCTGATGGATCAAATTTGTGGAAAAAGCTTAACGATAAAATTTTTTATCGCAATCAGTCAATCCAATTGTTGAAAAACAAAATTTGTTTGTCAAAATTCGTTGGAAATGACGATTTTCAGTCAATCCGTCTGGTCTCTATAAAGGCCGACGCCTTATTGAAAAACGAAAATTTTCGTCGTTCCCGAAATTTTTTGACAAAAACTGTTTATCAACCAAAATTTGGCCTCTGCACAGCCCAGACGGATTGACTGACTGATCGGGATAAAACTTCATACAGCCTTTTGCATAAATTTGAAGGTCCCAGTGATGTTTGACCGAAATCACCCCACCGGAAGTGATAGCTTCCATAAAAGTTTTCTCCTTTTTTGCAAATAATTTGAGAAAGTACATATATAGCATTTACGAAAAAACGATTAGAAACAAAGATTCTAAATTAAATTTGAAACAAATCAGATCATTCTTATAAAGTCTACCAGAAATAACGAGTTTTGATCCAAAAAAGTTATTTCATCAATATTCGGTATGTCTACATAGGTCAAAGCGGATTTTCTATTCAGTATGAAACTTACTATTCTTAAGCTTTTTTATAAATTGAAAGATCCTTATGCGGATTGAGTTGGGGCTCTTTGTACGGAAAGTGGCAACTTCCGTAGGAACTTTTTAATTTTTCCAATGATGTTGAGAAGTATGGCATTTAGAAACAACGACAAATAATTAATGAATTCAAATACATTTAAAAGAATTTTAATTACACAAGACAGGGGCAGAATCATGAATGCGGAAATTTCAGACGATGTTCAAATTTTATATTTAAAAGCAGCAACAATTCTACCGGTTTTGTTCTAATGTTTTAACAAAGTTTACAAATTCGCTGTTTTACTATAAAGCTACGAATAACTTTGAATACTTATCGCTTGATATTTGTATATTTTTGTGAAACAATGAAACAAAAACGCCAAATTGTGATTCTTTCTTATATACGTTTCATTGCCGTTTAAAATTTCCGCGCGGCGTTCACGATTCCGCTCCAGAGTTTATACCGAAATTCCGGTAAGTTTATTTGTATAAGTTAAGTTCGGGCAAGTTGATGTTACGCTTTAGAATCAAGTGCGGTGTATCCAAGAATTATGTATGTACATTCGTGGTAACAGAAAATCGGTTGTTCTCTACAACATATTCACTCCTCACTTTTTATTGATAGTAATCGTATAATTTTTAAATTTGGGTTTTCGAAAAATACATTTTCATCGTGCGACAAAAGTTCAACTTTACCAATACTAACTGCTTATTGATATTACAATTTACAATATGTTTGTGTTACGGACTTATGATTTATTAGTGTTTAGTTTTAAAATATACTCCTTTTATTTAATTATTTAAAATAACTTGTTATTACAATAAGTAAAATGTTGAAAAAGTGGTATTAAATGATGGTTGAATTTTAAAATATTGCAGTGATTTTATTATAATAGTATCCACACAGCATACACCCAAAACTAGATAAATCCTCTTGTAAAAATCTAAAACGAAAAAAAATAAAATGAAAATCAATTAGTATTTTTCGGTGTTTAATATAATTTTAAAGTTTTGTGATATTGAATAGTTGATAGAATATGCACGAAGTTAAATAAACAAATCGCGTGGTCCATTCTAGTCCACTTACGAAACGTTTACAACGCAAAAATTAGAGCTTACATTTGGGTTACATAATAAGATTTAGGTGCACCATCTATTGAATAATGCTAAAATTATTGTTTATGTTCTCATCGCAGTTCTTATTTTTCTCATAAATAATTCCAGGGTTGAGTTTACGATAGCTTTTTCGAATTCGTCCAATTTAACATCACAAATTTAATTTTAATCTAATAGTTATCTAAGTATTACAGAAGTTGTATAGACTACTACGAGTATTAAATCCAACTTATTTAATTAAAGAAAATTAATTTTAATTTAATTAATTTAATTAAAATTTCGCTATCATTATTTTTCAGAAAAACGAAGCTAAGTTTAGTTAACGTGAATGCCGCTACCGGCATCTATATTCCATGAAGCAAAAACTCTTTAGATCGGTATCGGTTACACCACATTTTTCATTGACCAACTATGAGGATGTAAATTACCTCAGTATCTATTTAAGGAAAGACTACTAGGTACAATTTCAAATATGAAAATAAAACAACAGTAGTTGTCCGAAAGTATAACTTTCAATAATTAAATTGAAACTGCAAAATCTTTCTAAATATCAAGAAATCAAAAATATTTATTTGTTGTGGATAGTGATTTACGACCTAACGGCTCGTGGCTTAAACTTCATCCTCATGAACAACAGCCATCATTATATGCTCGTTGAATAATAAACAAAGCATTATTTTTTCGAAGAACGTGTTTTACCAATAGAAATATTTTTATATTTTAAAAAAGCTTTATCTGAAATAGAAATAGTTTCAATTATTTTAGAAACGTTGGTTGCGTTATTGAAAAGCTTTTATTGTGGTTGAAAAAGTTTTGAATAAAGTCAAAACATTTAAAATTCAACTAGAAATACTACATATTAAAAATTACTCAAATCTCGGGGAGGTTTAAACATATTAGTGAGAAAGCAGGATAACCGAATTATAAAAGGAAACGAATATATAAAAACAAATAATTAACAATATAAATAGTTTTTCATTCTATAGCCCGATACCTCCGAATGACAGAGTAAACATTCTACTCAATTTTCGATGTATCAAGGATTATATAAACATCAGAAATGTTTAAGAAATACGAAATATGTATAGGTAGTTGCCCTAATGGAATTACAAATATGACATATTTATGTCGTATACATATTAATACGATTATATAATCTAACGGATGATAACAATAGAATTTACAATCAAATTGTCACTAAATTGAAAACAATGAAACTTTAAATAACTAGCAACATAAAATTATATTTTGTGGAAAGTGGTAAGGGTTCATTTAGTTACAATTTCGGGGTCTTGTTTTTATCAAAATTGAAAGTTGTGTTTGTGATTTGGGATGTGGTATCAGATATATGAATTTCGATAAATATGTGTTGATAATTTGTGATAAATATGATGGGTGGAGATTTTTGCAGGGTTAGGGGTAGGAGTGTTTTCTTTACATAGTTTTAAATAAAAATGTTTGATGTTTTTTTTAATAAATAAAAGCCTGGGAGTATATTTATAAAAATTCTTGAAATAGTCTTTGAACGGTTTATAAATTTATAGTTTATTTATAAATATTATATAATTATCCTACTGGAACGTAACTAGGCTTCTTAATTTGATTTTTAACGGATGTTTTAGACGAAGTCGTGGAAACTTTACGAAACCGAACTACCATATTTTTGTTAGACGGACAATCTTAAATTGATCTTGTTCAATAATCGTCTATATTTGACATCGTACTAAATCATAAAAGTTTTCTTAGACCAACTTCTGCAATGTGACAAATAGAGCAAAGCAGCTTTTTTGAAATGTATAGAAGCTTGAGAGTAAATCCTAAAAATTCGTTTAGATAAGAAGGTGAATTTTACGAGTAAATATCTCAATTTAAAATAATTAAGCTACTTCTTATATTCGTCTTATTTAAACGTTATTTGAGATCTCAATTAAATACTCTTTATGATTTTGCAATAAAATATTTTACCACTTCTAATAAAATGTAAATGAAGCTTTTCGTATTGATCTACTTAATTTCATTTGTCATTGTCATATGTTTCCGATGTTTTATTAGTTGCGTTTTTCACTTTGATTAACCAAAAATCGAGTCTATCGTTACTTTCTCCCAATTTTTACCAATCATGTGGATTGTTGTTATTTCGTTTTATTTTATTATACAATTTTCTAATCCGACATGTGTCAACAGAAACTTCATAGTCATCACAAATTAAAATTATATAAAATTAATTCCAAAATAGATAACCAATGCCTAAACAGCATTTGAATAAGTTTGATTTTTTTTGATTATTTAATCTTTCCAATCTGTTCTGGGGCCGAAGCACTCCCACGTCTTTCGCAGTTCGCTTCTCGTCCTTAAATGATTAAATTATGCAGTCGCCTGCCAAATCGTGGACGTCCGGTTATAGCTCCGATTTTATCACCATCAGCACATTGCATAGCTCCATGCCAGCCTATACTAGCATGAAAGATGGGTCGGTCTTTGTGTTTTGCACCTGCTTTGCATCAGAGTACCTATTTCAATCGGAAATTGAGAGACGAGTCCACAAGTTTGTGTATACGCAAACGACGTACGAGTATAATACACAATTTTGAATAAGTGTGCTGTCATTTTTTATGACATTTTTATGACATGAACCGAGTGGAATCGGTTAAAATTTTGTGCTGCTTCCACTCCTGTTTTGTGACATTTTGCCGTGGTATTGAGATGGCGAATTTGACTTTTCAGTTTAAATGTAAACATTTCAGTGTTTCGGGCTCATCATTAAACAAAATGCTGTTTTGAAGAAAGTGAATTAAGTAACACGTAACTCTTTACACAACTTTTTTATAAAATATAAAATTTGTTAAAATTATTAACCTAAAATCAAAACATGCGCACTAATTAGACGTGTTTGTTACTAATACAAACACATTTATTCAACACTATTGCGTTCCGGGAATTCTTCTCTCATGTCATTATTTGTGGACCAAAATACGCTCCCAGAACATTGAAAATCACGGCTGTACAAAACTCAAATAGCCAATTATCAATAATGTTACAAATAACCAAAAATACCAAAACAATGTTTTTGAAGCATCATTAATTTTTAAAGGAATCACTGTAATCGATAAATTTGTAAAACACAATTGTTACAGCAAAATAAGTCATTATCTCCAGCAATTTTGTGGTTTTAATTTTTGTGTTTTTAAATTGGTTTTCATGTAAAATAATGTCCACGGTCAATAAATTTTACTTTATAAACAATTATTGAAAATTAAACCAAATGAATAATCAAACCATATTTTAAAAACAAATAATTCTGCATTAATTTAATAATTTCCCCGACCTAAATACCAATTACGCTTGATCAAAAATTTAATTATTTACAATTATGTATTTAATAGTTCTTACCATCGCCATATATTTCTAGATCTTCCTTATTTGATTTTTAGCTTATAGTCAAACATATTATAAGGCTATGCCTTCCTAGAAAATTATTATAATTTAACAAAGGTTAATAACAAAGATTTATTTCATAATATTAATATTAGGTGTGCAAATAGAAACTCGGGTCTGACGTTGGTTGCATTAAAAAATGCTGCTCAAGCTATGGAATTGATTAATTTGACTTTAAGTGAACATTCTGTGAGTCATTTAACAGTAAAAAAGGGGTTTGCAAAATTTCGTGATGTCAATTTTAGTCTTGAGGGCAATCCACGTCCAGGTGCAGTAAAACAATTTGAAGACGAAGGACTTAAAGTTTTACTGGATGCAAATCTCTTTCAGACTCAAAAAGAGCTCGCTGAACAGTTAGGAGTTACTCACCAAGTAATATCACTTCGATTGCATGCAATGGGAAAAATACAGAAGGAAGGAAAATGGGTTCCTCATAAACTTACCGAAGAAAACAAAAACCGAAGAGTTGAGATCTGCATGAATTTGCTTTCTCGGTACAAAAGAAATAATTTGTTGTACAAAATCACAGGCTAAATAAATATTCATACCAAGAAAGAGTTACTGTATGTCTGGTGGGATTGGAAAGGAGTCATTCACTATGAGCTTCTGAAAAATGGTTAAGCTGGACGTTACCAGGCCCAATTGATCAAATTTGATGCTCTGGAAGGAAAAATTTCATTTATAGGCCAAGGAAGGCGCAAGGTGATATTGCTGTTTGACAACGCTCGTCCACCTACAGTAAAATGAAACCAGGAACGCATCTCCTTCTTAGGCTGGGAAGTTTTACAGCATGCTGCGTATTCTCCAGACTTGGCTCTTACCAGAACAAGACCAGTGGTTGACGAAAGTTGAAGGTGTGCAAAAATGGCTCGATGACTATTTTGCTTTGAATTCACCGAGTTTATATCGCGAAGGCATTCATCATCTACCTGATAAATGGCAAAAGACCATAGATAGTAATGGCGAATACTTCGATAATTAATTTTTGTAACAATTATATTATCAATAAAAATGAGTTTGACCAAAACAGGCGAGTTCCAACTTGCACACCTAATATAATATAATTATAATTTTTGCATATCATTATTGTTATAATGATTCATTGTTGTTATAATGATTACTATTTGAAATTAGGTAGTTGATATAACCAGAATTATTATGCCGTGTTTTAATTTTTTAATTGCAAATACTTGAGTTTTCTATCTTGAATGTATGAATAATACAATACTCGAAACTGTCACAAAATAACTGTCTGCTATTTTTTTATTACTAATTGTATTTACATTTTGCGTTATAAATACTTAACTTATATTGGATTAGTTGTCAATTTTGGGGTTTGCTGTTTTATTTTAATAGACTGTACCTTTATTTCATTTTTCAATCTTAGAAGTTTTTTTTACTTCTCAATCCAAGTTAAATTTTTATAATCCTTATAAACGAAGTGGTTAAGTTCAATTATACGTTCCTTATAAACCAAACACTTTGCCCTATTTAGATGGACTCCATAAAACTCATATAAATACTTTTTCATAATTGTTTATAAATTTTAAAACCCTAAACAGTGGAATTTTATAGAAAATTAGATTATACTGTGGACTCAAATGTTTGCACTAAATTTTTAATAGCAGGCTCAGATGGGCGATTTTGTCTACCAAACATAACGTGAATTTTACGAAATGTTGATTTTACAGATGCACCATTACCATAATGGATTTTAATTATTTTAATACGATTTTGAAGCGTAATTGAATCCATTTTACGAAATTGTCAGCCAACTCCTGTTAATTTGTAAGAAAAACTGAATATCAGAACTTTTAAAATAGCTACCTTAAAATAGCTAATTCTTTTTAAAAAAAAGGCCTTATTGGGAGATCCTTGGAAATAAGGATTATTTGTATTGTAGATCTCCAACTCCTCCCAAAAAAAATTATTTTTTAAAAATAAATAATTCCAATCAAAAATTTAATATAAATAATAAACAATAAACAATAATTATTAATGAACAATAATTATTAATAAATAATAATTATTTATAATTAACTAAACCATTGGAGGAAGCATCACACTAAAAGATTTTCAACATGAACTTCCTTAATCAATATTTAATTTACTTTTACTTTAACACTTTTTCCAATTTTAACTATTAGTAAGGATATCCATAAGCTTAGCCAGTAAATTGCTTGTTTGCAATTTTTCTCGATTAGAGCAAGCGCATTTAAAAATTATTCCCTTTGTGTAACGAGTACACGAAAAGAATGTATGTTTTAAATATTAGTATGTAATTTCGAGTTTAGACCAGTCCTTAAAATTAAAGGGTCAACGTATTTAAGTATGTAAATGAAATATAATTATTTATACAATTACAAATAGCCCTTGTGAATATTCGCACATGCTTTCTTAGTTATTATTTCTAATCGTTCAATTTGTTGTTTGTATTGTTTATATCCGTCCCAACCATCACGAGTAATTATTATTTGTACTTATTATCATATTTTAATTTATAACACATAGCTATTTAAGAAAACCCATAGTAAATCCATAATGGTAAAATTAATATATTTTTTAAAATTTGCAAGAAGCATATGGTTAAAATAATTGTTTGTTGTAAAACAATGCGGTTAATAAAGGGGTAGTCTAAAAATAAAGCCAACCCCAATAAGTAAAGTGATATAAACATACATTCATATGACATATAGTACAAATGTACAATATCAGCCATTTTATTATTTCAAAGTAATAGTTATTACACACAATATACTCGTATCTGTTGTTTAATGTTTTTGACATAATAATTTCATATTATTGTAATAAAATACAAGTATGGCTATGGTAATTGCAAAAAATTTAACATATATTGAATCTGTGTAATTGCATGACACAGCATATTCAAACAAAACAGCAGTTGATTAATTGCTACTGAAGTAATTATTTATCAGAGAAACATTGCTAAAAACACGCGAATAATAATGTTTAAGTTACATACTCGCGTTATGAAATGAATTCCTTGTTTTTTGTTAGGGCGGATTCTTTTTTCATTGTTGGTGTTTTATTTAACGTCCAATGATTTATTAAATTGCCCATACAAATGCATCACGTTACTATTATTAATCTAAAATAATTTTAACATGTATAAGATTTTATAAAACTAGTTAATTGTAGTTGTCATAATTTTATTTGATGGCTTTTAATGATGTCGCGTTATAAATGGAGTACTCAGTCATGAAAATAATTTTTTTACTATAAAGCTACAAGATAATACTTTTAGTGTAATTATGATACATGCCAAATTAGCCGCGTTCGAGGTAGCATGTATAAACTATCTCAGGAATACAATCTATAGTAATATTAAAATGGGGAGTTATGGTTGTATTTTTACATATTACATATATTGATAGATAATGAAACAATATGAATTAGATTATCTCATAACACGTATTATTAACGTGTAATTACTAAAATTTGACTATTTATTTAAAACAATATTCATTTTTACAAGTACACAGGAATGTGGTCTACTAGGTCTAGATCAAGGTGCTAAAATAAAGAGTTTATCATTTTTAACAGAGGAACGACATGCGAATTTACGCAAATTTTATTTTGATATATAATATTACCATTATTCTAACTATTATTGAAGATAATTTCTATTTGTTATTCTAAGCCATATCGAAATCCAGGAGCAAGCGAAAGCCAGCTACGAGTTGCTTGTTAAATTGTCGGTTTGGTCCATGAAGGAGATACCTAATTAATTATGTTTACTTAAATAAATTTATGCAACAACGATATACTTACTCTCTAAGTTTGAATTATATGGATCGAATAAAACGCCGATTTTCTATTAAATAAATTATTTAGTTGAATGTCTTTGTCTAATAATTTTCTCGTTTGGCTCGATTACTGTACAATTTTTTTTCTTTTATCGTATTTATTTATTACAATTGATTTACAAATCATCCGGCAATTTATCTTGCATAATTTAAATTCTCGTTTGGAGGCTGGTCCCCCTTTCAGTTTTGTTATATATTTAGCTGATTGGATCTAGTAGATCAAGGTTTGTGTCATCTAACATACAACGTATCTCAGCGTTTTGATGTAATTGATAATGTAACTATTACGTTGCAGGTGTAGCATGTGTATTCTTGTGCATTTGCTTCTTTCTGCACTGTGACATTTCTTATGTAGCACGGTGCACTAACTATTCCATGTAGGACTTTGCTTTAGATGACTTAGATGACATTCGTTTTCTTTGTACAGTCTGCGTGCTGAATACCGTAAGTTCACACAGGTTTTAGAATTTGCGGGTAAAGTAGCAATTTATTATGTTGTAACGAAACGTCCTCTGGTTGAGTTTTCGCTCCGCTAGCAGAATACCATTGTAGCTCTATATACCGGTAACAGCAGCACATTTGCCAAGCTAGGTGAAGTCGGCGGGTAGAGTTCTTGTTACCAGCTACAATGATCGAGAAGTGCTGCTCATTATGTTACCCATATTAACGATTTCGAGGGGAGGGAAAAATAAAATAGAAAACAATTCGCTTAACCATTCAACTATGGGGAGAATCAAGACCACATAACCAATCTTATTTAGTTATCGGTAAATCACGTCACAGCCATTTCATCATTGTGATTAAGTTGTTGTAAACCACATGCTACTCCACCCTTCCCTATAGGCAATACCGCGCATCTACTGTAAGGTATGCCCCCATTCATAATTGTGTTAGCCTTACACTATCTCAAAATTAACGACACATAATTATTATTCGACCAGACTAATTACGGAAAGGCATGATATACAATCCCATGATGGACACAAAGTTAAGAAACGAGAAATTGTTGATGATATCGATAACAGTAATAAAATACACAGAAAATTACCATTACTTGAATATAGTTATTGGTATAAATGACTAATTAAACCTAGGTACAGTTTTAATACATAAGAATATTGAATTTATCTTTACTACACTAAATTTTAATTATAAGGAAATTAAACAATCAATGACGCGTTCAGATATGGCGGTTAAGAATTATAGTTTCATTGATTATTTAATTAGGATCCGCGGTCCTTCGTAATTACTTAAGGAAGATACTATACTATAGAGTACTATTTTTAACATACATAATACAATAATATTACCGATAATATACACATATCAGCAATGGTAAATAAGTAATAATAAATAATATAAAAATAAAATCATAACATAAATTCTATAGGTGAAATAATAATATATAGTTAGTTAATATAAATTAAATAAAAAACACTTAACTTAAGGTGTGATGCAAGGGCGGTGCCTTGGCAGTTATGGCGATTAGCGGCGAACAGGTTACATGTTTAAATCTTTAGATTTTTGATTTATACGTCTCTGCGCTCGTTGTGTATTATTCCGTTTTTTTTGTTTTGTACAAAGGTCGTTTATAGCATATGTTTTGTCCGCTATTTGTGCAATTTCCCGTTTTTTTTTTTTCTCGCGGCAAAATAAAATAAAACCGTCGCGGGGAACCCGTTAAATCCGATTCGCGTGTAGGTTTCTTCTTTAGATTAAATCTGCCCGTTTCTAGAGAGTAAAGTAAGTAGAAAGAAATGTTTTAAGAACAAGACTATAATCCACGGTATACCACAACACACGATATAATTGAAGAAAAAAAATATCAATCATTAATTGTCTATACCTGTTTCCTCCGTGACAAATGTGCATGAACCTGCACTTCGGCACAATAGGTTACACTAACACCGTTTGTACTGATAGTTGTACTGATTATTTGTACAAGTGAATACCGTACAAGACAATTTTGGTATTCACTATAACTGTGGCACTTAGCACAATACACAATACTTCACAACCGAAAATATTCAACTTCAATTTATTTTAATACACAAATTGAATTTGTTGAAGTTAAATTATCACTACGTGTGTATCGATATCAACTCACAAAAACAGAATGATTGATTTTATTTCTGTCAATAGTAGTGTAGGTATAGGTGGGGAAACTAATCTGATAATAAGACGAAATTAAAAATTATACCAGCCGTCATCATCACCATCTATGGTAATCTTTCTCATTTACACCAATTATACCAGTAATTATCATTTGTTTAGCCAAGTAACAAAATTATACCAGAAAGACAAAAATTCTGATTATATTTTAAAATGTCGCCGTTACGATATCATCACCAACTACATTAACAATTAGTCTGCTGGAACATAATCAATGTTACAATCGTGGGGCAGCCCCACACCCATGAGAAGGTCTCTTAAAGCCGGGCAATATAACAACAGAAAAATTATATAGAAATTCAAAAAAAAATGTTTGTTTTTTTTTTTTTAAACGATTTGGCATTTGAGTTGTGGGAATACGATTCTAACAGTAATCCTTACTGAATATCTTTCGCATGGAAGGATCCTAGAACTTTTCCGGAATTATCTACCACCTCATATATCACGGACCCGATCCGTTTTGATATAACAGCTTTAATAAATTTCGGTGCGAGCTTGCTACTGAAGTTCTGTTGGGCTGAGCTTTGCGCAAAATTACGAACGTAGACGCTTTGACCAGGACTGAATATTCGAGACCGACTGCGCAGGTTGTATCTTGAAGAGTTCCTTTCATAAGCCAGCTTGAGATTCCGCAACACATCATTTTGAACCATTGATAGTCGGTCAGCAGGAGATAATATCTCGACACTATTATCATTCAAAGTGTGCAACTTTCTAGCTAATCCATATGACGACCCATGCATGATCTTGTGTTGCCCGAATGTCAAGTAGTGTGGCGAGAATCTTGTCGACGAATGAACCGTGTTTCTCAGTGCTCCGGCTATTTCATCCAAGTGACGGTCCCAATATTTATGGTCATCTTGGACGTACGATCTTATGGCCGCAAGAATGGCTCTATTTACCCGTTCTGAACAGTTGGACTGGGGTGCGTATATCGCTGTAAATTCGTGTCTAACACCATACTTTTGTAGTAGCTCCGCTAATTTTAGTGATTTAAATTGCGGGCCGTTGTCTGAAAATAAAACTTCCGGAACACCAAAGAACTGAAAAATTTTTCCTTCCAGAAATTCGCACACTTTTACTGCTGAAGCCGATCGTAATGGCTCTAGTATTACAAATCGAGTGTAATGATCTAAAATAATCATAATGTGCGTGAAACCATTAACAGTGCGTGGATATGGACCTAGAAAGTCTATATATAGTCTTTGAAAAGGTCTAACTGATTCTATATATTTCCCCATTTTCGGTCTGGTGATAAAATTAACTGCTTTGTTTTTCTTGCACACTTCACAAGCATTAATGTAATTTTTTACCTGTACCGCCATAGCCGGCCAGTAGAATTGTCGTCTCAATAGTTCTAATGTTTTTGCAATTCCTTGGTGTGCAGCTGATGGGGGGTTGTGTGCTTGGTGAATCAGATCTTTTGTGAGTTCTGTTGGAATTACTAACTTCCAAAGCGGAATGTCACTCTCTCCATGGTTGGCTTCATTGATTTTGATAAATAGCTTTCCTTCACTGATTTTAAAGTTTGTAGTCGCCTTTGGGTTATCAATGACAGCTGTAATCCTTGCGTTATATTCATCGTCGTTAAAAGTTGGTGAGTTCATATCAAGATGCAAAGGGGAATCGGTCGGCACTTCATACTCTTCCACGTTCATTCTTGACAGACTATCTGGTACAACGTTTTGTGTACCTTTTCGATATTCGATTGTGAATTTATGAGGCTGGAGTTTGAGTGCCCATCTGGCTAGCCGCCCAGATAAGTCTTTTTGGTCCATAAGCCATTTTAAGCTGGAGTGGTCAGTGATGATTGTGAACGGATAACCTTCAATGTAAGGTCGAAACTTTTTGACGCTCATCACCGCAGCCAAACACTCTAATTCTGTTATGGTATAGTTGCGCTGAGCTTTATTCAGTTTTGCCGACATATAAGCAATCGGGTGCTCTTCCTCTCCTTCCCGCTGAAATAAGACGCTACCAACGCCGGTTGAGCTCGCATCGCATTGAACATAAAAATGTTTGTTAAAGTCTGGGTTAACCAGAACTGGTGCGGATATTAGCGATTGTTTAAGCTTCTCAAATGCGTCTTGGGCCAAAGGGTTCCATTTGGGTTTTGCGCCTTTTCGCAAAAGGTCACTGATTGGAGCAGCCACCGAGGAATAACTCGGAATAAACCGCCTGTACCACCCAGTCATCCCCAAGAAACGCCTTATCTGCTGCGTCGTGCGAGGTACGGGGTATTCGGCTACTGCCTGGACCTTGGAGGGATCCACTCTGAGGCATCCATCACCGACCACATAACCGAGGTATTTTGTCTCCTTGAGCATAAACTTGCTTTTTTCGACATTTATGGTAAGATTTGCTTCACGCAACAATCTCGCCACTTCAGATAATAACAAAATGTGATCTTCAAACGTGGCCGAGACTACGAGAAGATCATCAAGATAGACAAACACCCGGTCATGCAATCGGTGAGGGATGACCTTGTGCATAAGTCGACACATCGTTTGGGCCGCATTACACAGCCCAAACGGCATGACGACAAACTGGTAGAGTGGACGCCCTGGAACGGTGAAAGCTGTCTTATCCCTCGACTGCTGCTCGAGGGGTATTTGCCAAAAGGCATCCTTTAAGTCTATGGAACTGATATATCGAGTTTGGTCCAAACGGCTTAGCAACCCATCGATCAGAGGCAAAGGATAAGCATCCGTCACCGTCACTGAATTCACCTTACGGGCATCCAGGCAGAGTCGAACCTTTCCGTTGGCCTTGTTTACGAGGTTTACTGGAGATGACCAGGAGCTTTGGCTTTCTTCAATCACTCCAAGTGCAATCATCCGGTCCAGTTCCAGATACAGTTCACCTTGCTTTGCGGGCGAAATTGCGTAATATCGTTGCTTTATGGCTGGAGCATGACCAACATCTATTTTGTGCTCGATGAGATGCGTACGTCCTAAACCCAATTTCTCGCTTGATGGAAACTGATTGACTATGTTCGCTAGGATGGCTTGCTTACGTTTGTTGAGTTCGTGTATTTGTGGATTATTCGTTGTTGCTTCAGAACTAGTCTCCAATTCATTGATCATCATTGGAACCAGACCAAACGATTCCCAAAAGTCAATTCCTAAGTATAACGCTTGACTTAGCCCTGGAGCTATATGCACACGCATGTTCTTCGTTTTGCCACCATAAGAAACTTTCGCTATGATGTGTCCGAGTACTCTTTGTTTCTGGCCACTAGCAGTCCATAATGTTGATGGCAGGCTATTTAATTTTATATTATGTGCACACAAAAATTCCTCAGCGTTATTTCCTAAAACTGTCACATTTGCCCCACTATCGAGCAATCCTCGATATGGGACACCCTCAATTAGTACACTAGCGTATGGCCTATTATCTGGTATTGGAGCAATCGTTGATTCGTTTACTATTTTCTGTATCTGCTTCCGTAGCTTAAAATACCTAACGGATCGGTTCAATCGTGAATTATAGATTTTTGGGATTCGTTCTGCCTGTGTACATGTCTCGTCTTCTAATTTTTCCGAACGCTGGAATTGTTCTGCAAGCTCGTTTGATACAGCTCTGGGTCCGTATTTGTAGCCACTTCTGTCTGTCTGGGTGGTCTGTTCGTTGGTGTGTGGGAATTCAGAGTCCCAGTGTTTCTGAAGTCCCCCGTTACGTTTCCCGTTTGTTTGCTTTGACAGTTCTTGCATTGGGGTTTCAACGTGTCAGAAGCTCCACATCCAAAACAAAAGCGGTGCTTAATTGGAAACATACAGTCTGTAAACATATGGCCAATTCCATAGCAGTTCCAACATGAATTTGGTGAATATGATTTGTCAAATGAACCCTTTGGTTGCTTAGATGAGCCTGCAAAATTTTTAGCATTGACAAATGCACAAACAGAATTAGAGTCCTGATGCCACTCAGAACTATCGACATCATCCATTCTCCCGACATTACTAACCACATCCAGTTCGTTGATTTGTCTTGGCTTAGATTGATGGAAAATTTCTGGAGTCCAGCCTATTCTAGACCACGTATCTTCTACCGCAACACATTGATGTACCATATCCGTAATGCTTGTAAATTGATTTCCTGCAAACTTGGCTTGCAATCCTCCTCGCATATTCCTTGAAATCAAATTTATAAGTTCGATATCTCCCATGGGAGTCTTTAATGACAGCATAATACTGCGAATCGCGTGGTAAAAATCCAAGAAGGGCTCTTTTGCACGCTGCTTCCTTCTTTCTAAGGTTTGTCTAACATCGAAATCAGTTCTCCTGGTTTTGAAACGTTCGATCATCGCATTACTTAGTTCTTCCCACCCTACCGGTCCATTACTTTCTTGGAATTCCCAATACCAATTTAGGGCATGGTCTTTCAACAGCACGCTAAAATTTGCTGCTAGCCGTTGCTTGGTAAGTCCGTTCTCCGAGGCCATTCTCTGAACTCGATATAAAAATCTTTCTATTGGTATTTCATCTTTTTCGTCCCCATGATAAGTCATTTTCCAGTTATACATTTTCAAATCTTGCCTGGGAAATTTTGCATCTTGTTGTATATCGATTTCAGGTTCGTTCGAACGTTTCTCCTGAGAGAACTGGAATTCGGATTGATTGACATTTCGCGATGTTCGTACCCTATCATCATTATTAAACAGGTTCTGCCTTGGAGGTCGCGCGTTAGCAATCTGTTTGGCTCCTGCATTGAGATTAAGTGAAGTCATTCCTATGCCCAATTTTTGATATAGTTTATCTACAATCAAATCCATTTGCTCATCTTCGGTTACTGTTTGTCTAGGCTTTTCGATCTCTGTTGGCTTCTTTTGGTGAAATTGTCCCACGTCCAAATTTGGCTTGACATTCTCAACTACGACTAACCTTTTCTCCGATTGATGTGATGCAATTTGGTCAAATTGCATTGATGTTCCTGGTTTTTGCGGGATATTAATGTCTTCGGTTTCTGTATCTGTTTCATCTGACCCAACATCTACGCATTCCTGTCCGTCGGTAATTTCACCGCAAACTTGTTTCAAGGAATTTTCGAGATCAGCAGAGACAGCTTGGTCAGCGCGTATATCCTGAAGACAGCTTAACAATTTGTGGCATATTGCGATCATTTTCGTGGAAACCGCTGACACTGACTTCGAAGGATTTATTCTCCCCAGTCGATCACCAACATGTAATACACCAGTCATCAGCTCGTCTATAAGTTCCGCTTGAAAATTGCTATCATCCATCATATTTTTCAATTGGCTTTCGATGTGTTTCAATTTACTGCTGCAATAATTAATTTCACGTTTCGGGTTTGAAAGTGCTGCTTGATGCGCACGAGTTGGTGGTGTAGCTTGGTGCTGTAATTCCTTCTCCAGTGCTTCACGCAATTTTAACATTTTACGCGTGATATTGCCTGTTATATTCCGCACTTGGCATTCTACGGAAATCTCATCACAGTCTAGGTACTCGACGTTCATAAACATCTTTAAATTTTTGGTTCAATAAATATCCAAATCACAACGAATATAAATTACTTATTTAAATGGCAATAATTTTTATACACCATTAATTTTTTTTTTTAATCACTTAAATACTGTCCATATAATTTGCGCGATACGATACAGTTATTTAAATTAAACGAATTTACTCAAGAAAATTTCTATAAGTTTTTCTTTTTATAACATTAAATGATAGTTGGCTAACACATTTATAATATAAAATGGTCTGCGACATAAAATACCCATATTTTAACTTTGATATACCTAAATTGTTTCATATTTATTTCATTACGCTAAGTCATTTAAGCCATCATTCCTAGAGTAAGAAGTCGCAATGAATGGCAACATTCATCAACGCATTTCAGCGGAGTTCAAACTCGAAATGACTTACAAAAAGATAAACATACTGGGTTCCAACACACAATACAATCAAAAACTACCACAAGTGAACACATTGTTTAAGAACCAAATATATTTATGTAATTTAATCTTATCTGAAGCTAGTTTCTAATTCTGATATACATTAAATGCTAAAAATCATAGTTACTCTTGCGGTAAACTAACTTTTCTTGCATAAAAGGTAAATTAGCAAGGCATATCAGTGTGAATAAATGAAGTATTGAATCTATACCTAACATTGCAATCAAAAAAAAAAAAAAAACGCAAAAGCGGATAACAACGCGGAGATTCAAACATCAACGAATAAGAAATATTTGACAATAATAAAAAAAATTCGGAAATTATAAAAAAAAAAAAATCGCTAATATGGGTGGCTTCTAATTTCTTTCATTAAAATAAATTAACCGGTCTTCTAAGTTACTGTAACGAAATTAAAAACAATGAAATTTACAGTATGCTGTTATCTATAATAATTGAGCCTCTCTATAATACTATGGTAGAGGTACTTTATTACGTTTAAACTTAAATTTTTCCTAGACCATCATTTGGGCGCCACTGTAACGAAACGTCCTCTGGTTGAGTTTTCGCTCCGCTAGCAGAATACCATTGTAGCTCTATATACCGGTAACAGCAGCACATTTGCCAAGCTAGGTGAAGTCGGCGGGTAGAGTTCTTGTTACCAGCTACAATGATCGAGAAGTGCTGCTCATTATGTTACCCATATTAACGATTTCGAGGGGAGGGAAAAATAAAATAGAAAACAATTCGCTTAACCATTCAACTATGGGGAGAATCAAGACCACATAACCAATCTTATTTAGTTATCGGTAAATCACGTCACAGCCATTTCATCATTGTGATTAAGTTGTTGTAAACCACATGCTACTCCACCCTTCCCTATAGGCAATACCGCGCATCTACTGTAAGGTATGCCCCCATTCATAATTGTGTTAGCCTTACACTATCTCAAAATTAACGACACATAATTATTATTCGACCAGACTAATTACGGAAAGGCATGATATACAATCCCATGATGGACACAAAGTTAAGAAACGAGAAATTGTTGATGATATCGATAACAGTAATAAAATACACAGAAAATTACCATTACTTGAATATAGTTATTGGTATAAATGATTAATTAAACCTAGGTACAGTTTTAATACATAAGAATATTGAATTTATCTTTACTACACTAAATTTTAATTATAAGGAAATTAAACAATCAATGACGCGTTCAGATATGGCGGTTAAGAATTATAGTTTCATTGATTATTTAATTAGGATCCGCGGTCCTTCGTAATTACTTAAGGAAGATACTATACTATAGAGTACTATTTTTAACATACATAATACAATAATATTACCGATAATATACACATATCAGCAATGGTAAATAAGTAATAATAAATAATATAAAAATAAAATCATAACATAAATTCTATAGGTGAAATAATAATATATAGTTAGTTAATATAAATTAAATAAAAAACACTTAACTTAAGGTGTGATGCAAGGGCGGTGCCTTGGCAGTTATGGCGATTAGCGGCGAACAGGTTACATGTTTAAATCTTTAGATTTTTGATTTATACGTCTCTGCGCTCGTTGTGTATTATTCCGTTTTTTTTGTTTTGTACAAAGGTCGTTTATAGCATATGTTTTGTCCGCTATTTGTGCAATTTCCCGTTTTTTTTTTTCTCGCGGCAAAATAAAATAAAACCGTCGCGGGGAACCCGTTAAATCCGATTCGCGTGTAGGTTTCTTCTTTAGATTAAATCTGCCCGTTTCTAGAGAGTAAAGTAAGTAGAAAGAAATGTTTTAAGAACAAGACTATAATCCACGGTATACCACAACACACGATATAATTGAAGAAAAAAAATATCAATCATTAATTGTCTATACCTGTTTCCTCCGTGACAAATGTGCATGAACCTGCACTTCGGCACAATAGGTTACACTAACACCGTTTGTACTGATAGTTGTACTGATTATTTGTACAAGTGAATACCGTACAAGACAATTTTGGTATTCACTATAACTGTGGCACTTAGCACAATACACAATACTTCACAACCGAAAATATTCAACTTCAATTTATTTTAATACACAAATTGAATTTGTTGAAGTTAAATTATCACTACGTGTGTATCGATATCAACTCACAAAAACAGAATGATTGATTTTATTTCTGTCAATAGTAGTGTAGGTATAGGTGGGGAAACTAATCTGATAATAAGACGAAATTAAAAATTATACCAGCCGTCATCATCACCATCTATGGTAATCTTTCTCATTTACACCAATTATACCAGTAATTATCATTTGTTTAGCCAAGTAACAAAATTATACCAGAAAGACAAAAATTCTGATTATATTTTAAAATGTCGCCGTTACGATATCATCACCAACTACATTAACAATTAGTCTGCTGGAACATAATCAATGTTACAATGTGAGTAAGCTTGCTCAGAACCAATCCATACTTCTGTATTTAATTCTCACATCTAGAGTCGCCTCGATATTTTACTGCGGTTGCATAGGAAATTTGATGAGAATTGCGTTCTTGAACATATTTTGCTTTATTAAGTTTTATTTGTCCAGTACTATTAGTGGTTCTTTAGAATTCGCTTGTCGATTCGTATGCGTATGCCGATTTTGCATTTTTTTCCACACGTGTACGTATACAAATCCTATTCGAATATTTATTTTCCTATGAGATTCTGATTGAATTTTCTTGGATTAGTGAATAGAGTACACTGATACGATGTTCATAAATAAGATAGGAGTACTAAATCAAACCATTTCATCATTTTCATTTAATTTTAATGAGCTAAATTTTTAAATAAGATATATAAATTAATGAAACAAAACTCCAACCATTTTAGTACAATAATTAATTAATATTCTCATGCGAATTCTGATTAGATCAGATATATTATTTCTTTTCTACTTTAACATTTTCGTTCAAAATCATAATAGAAATATAAAAATTCGCAATAAATTTGCTATCCTGATTAAAAAAATTCAGTTCGACTGGCTGGATGAGCAATTTCGCAACCTATTAGAAGTGCTCACGGCTAAATCAAAATCTCTGGGAAGGCGTGTTAATAGCCGTTTACCCTTTTCGTCCAATCTCTAAATATAAATTCAAAAATTCGTTGCAAATTTGGTGACCTGGTTGGGAAGTGGCAATTAGGCTGGCTGGATTAGCAATTTAGCAACCTATTAGAAGTGCCTACGATTTGCTGGATTCAGGTTCCGTGAGCACTTCTAATAGATTGATAAATTGCTTATCCGTTCAACCTGATTGCCACTTTCCAACCAGTTCAGCAAATTTGCTTCGAATTTTAGAATTTATAATTAGAGTTTAAACGAAAAGGGTGAACGGCCATTAACGCCTTCCCAGAGATTTGGACTCAGGTTGCGTGAGCATTTTTAATAGTTTGCTAAATTGCTTATTTGGCCAGCCTGATTGCCACTTCCCAGCCAGATCAGCAAATTTGCAACGAATTTTTGAATTTAGAATTAGAATTTGAACGAAAATGGTAAACGGCCTATAACATGGCAATTGGTAATTAACATGATAAATCAATTTATTTTATTAGAAACCCAAATAAACTTATAATTTCGTATACATTTATTAATAAATTTTGAAGTATATTAATTTTTAACAAATAATAATAATTCTTGACTGAATCTTATTATACTTTATTTAAAAAGAGATATACAAATTAACAATCATATTCTACATATTATTCTAACAATAAATACAATACTTTTCTTTCCTCCAAATATAACTTTACTTTAATTTGTTAAATCGTACAAAGAAAATTTGTACTTAACATGTACAAAACTACAATTAGATATAGAACTTTTAGAACTAAAATTCCAATTGGAATGGCTATGCTTTCTAATTAGCTTTGTATTTAACAGTGTGAAACTAACATATACACAAAAGGTGTGGATTTCTGTAAAAACGGCATACGCATCGATTCTTCGATGCTATCAGCATGTGTCATTCGCAAATGATGCTATTTTTATCTCCTCTGTCGTTGGCAAGTTCGAGGTATATACAGGGTGTCTGGCACGTGGAGCGACAAATTTCTTTGGCAGATTGGGGGGTAATTTGGAAGCCTTCATCCCATTGAACTGATGTCCTAAGTGCCACGGTAACTGAGATATGATATTTTTAAGAAGTTTTTTTCAATTATCCAAAATCTCGCCTTTAAATGGTCATAACTTTTCTGTTTGTAGTTCTTAAAATTCGAAATAACTTTTATTGTATTCTACATTGTAATTTTATTCTAAATAAGTCATCATTAAATACAATTGGTTTAAGAAAAATTTTCTTTCAGCGTGGTGAAATGTCCTTTTCTTGCATGGTTATTTATTCCAGTTCAAGAGCCAATTCGTTTTTCTTTCTAATCCCTTTTCATCCGTATGGGATGGATTAATGTCATCATCGATTGCAGGTTTAGATGTCACCCCAATGCTGCACATGTTGGAACTGTTGTTTTGAGTTTTTCATTTTCTTTCTTTCTTTAAGAATATAAAATCTTCTTTCAACTTAGTGTAAATTCATTTATTTGTTATTTCTGGAAAAAATAGTTTTTCGAAACTTGGGAATAACAGACAATTTAACTGAGTTCTTTTGTAATTTGTAACTTTGGCTACTCAAAAGAATAATGCAATCTGTTTTTGTAATGTATTAACCTTAGTGTATACTTTTTGGCGACAACCATCGGATGGAATCGCTCAAAGTATGTACCACCCTAGAAGCAAACACCACAGCTCAATCTCGATTCAATTAACGTGTTCCTAATGCATTTCTGAAGTACATTATTTAGGTCAGAAATATGGCATTTCCAGACTAAACGGTTATCTACATTTAAGCCTAAATATTAGATGATGATAAAGCATAGATCATGATAAATTGTAAGAATCAATTACTCAATACACCCATGTCATGATTAATATCAGATGCAACTGCGAAATTTTTCAGGAAACGCCACTATCTTAGCCCTAAAATATGAGGAACAATGGCCTCAAAAACCAAGGCATCACTACCCAATTACTACAGTGCACACTTTGTGAACGATTGACGATGAATGATTTAAGCCAATTAAATACACAACCACGAAATCCAATATTCCATATTTGAGCCAAAAGGACGTTATGATTGACCATATCTAAAGCCCTCGTCAACAACTAGAGCTGCAACCATTTTAGAATCTTTAAGGCCTTCATGAATTAGGTTCATGTTAGTACTCATGAAAGTATTTCCTGTACTTAAATTATACCTAAAATTAAATTGATAATTACTAAAAAAAATTGATGCTATCAAAAAAATTTATTATTGATTTAGATTCTTTTTCAAATATTTTTGAAACTACGGACAGTATTGAAATTGGTCGATAATTTACAATTTAAAATATTAAAATCAATATTTAAAATTATGTGAAAGTACTAAAAGTTTAAATTAAACGTTTAAATGCAAAATGGGCCAGTTTGTTCATTCTCGGTAATAACTAAAAATTTTCTACTTAACATAACTCTGACTGGATGTGTCACAAATGTCAAAACAATTTCCGTTTTTCAACGTTTTGAAGGTTTTAGTGAAATCGGTATTGATTTTCAAACTGCTCAATAAAAGACGGAACGTATTCGGGTCGTAGTGATAATCTCTAGTTTTGGAAAGCGATCAAAAAGAACCGCCTTGGTCTATTCAGATATATCGTGGCCAGTAACGGAATGTAATATATTAAATACGGCGGTAACGAATGTGTACGTTACGGAATGTAATATATTGAACCCGATTTGCATGTTGTGAACAGAGTTTTGGTGGTTTGGATCAGTGCGGTGTCGGGTTGCTATAATATAGAAAGGTATTTGGCCTGATATCAATGTGGCTAGAGAAAAAATGTCTGAATAATTTATAATTAAAAGTCATTCCCATTTAAAGCTTAATTTATTTTATCGTAATTTTTTGTGAACATTTTGAGTTTGATTAAAATAAAACATGTTCGGTTTTGTATGGAATTCGTTTTTGTTTTTTCATGAAGAATTTTAACTCTCTTTGAACTATCCATCCCCTATGATAAATTATCCTTGAGTTTATCGTTCTATTATTTCATTAGAACTGATACTACTCCATTAAATGCACCTATCATTGTTTTTCCTTTTAATCCAAATCAAGATAATACGTGGTCATGTGGATGAGACACGCTTCCATTTCAAGCAATCATGATCCGAAAAGAACTGCATTTGCGACAGCTTTATCCGACCATCTGCATCATTACATCGATTTCACACAATTGCATAACGATCATTTTTTTTTCAAATTTCAACGTCGCTAAGCTCCCCATTCACTTTCGATTAAACGAATGCAAAGCAGATGAAAGTAACCTAATGTCGCTCGTGTTTATTTTTTACTCAAGCGACTTCCAAGTATATCATTCAATCTTTTGAGCAAACAAACTCCCGTGCCAAATCCAGATTTGGTTGTTTTATTCCAGCGTCAAAAAAATAGACTCCTAAAGCCTGTCAGTTATTTTAGTCGGAAGACCTCTAAAGAAGAAAGCCATTGAACTAGAGGCGCTAGCGATTGTGGTTGAACTCGAAAAATTTCGCGTATACCTACTGGACAAGCAATTTGTGATCAGAACTGACTGTAACAGTCTGAAACTACTTGCAAATAAACGTGATATAAATCTCAGAATCGCTAGACGGTTTCTACGAATTGCCGAGTTTGATTATAAAATCGAATACGTCCAAGGAAAAATCAATTTAGTAGCTAATGCTCTCAGCAGGAACCCAAGTGATGCAGATGACAATTTCAGATGCAGATGACAATTGTTTTAGGAATAGAAGATGCAAACAATTGAGTTGCTGCAATGCAACGTGGTGATAATAATATTTTAAATATTCGCAAATATTGTTTTAGGAATAGAAGATGCAAACAATTGAGTTGCTGCAATGCGGTTGTTTGCTCCAGAAGAGTTAGTTTATGATTTAGTGAGAGATGCGCACGAATCTGTTTGTCATATGGCAATTGACAAAACACTGTTGAAGCTAAAAAAAATTTCTACTTTCCGAAAATGCGGAAAATTGTCACGGAATACACCAACAGGTGTTTCAAATGTGTATATTTCAAGAAGCAGACGGGGAAAAACCAGGATTTCTATATCCTTTGGATAAAGGAGATAGGCCTTTCGTGACTGTTCACCTGGATCACGTCGGACCATATTCAACCTCCACAAAATGAAACAAGTACGTGGCATCATTGATAGACGCGTTCAGGAAATATGTAGTTTTGTATGCCGTTCCCGATGTTGGAGTAGAATCTACACTAGAACTAGTCCACAACTTTATTTCACATTACGGGTTTCACATTCCCGTAAGGATGACACTGATAGGGATAATGCATTTATTTCTGGAAAGTTTGATGAGTTTTGCGTAACTCATGATATTATACATTCGAAAATTGCCAGTGCGTGTGCACGGGCTAATGGTCAAGTGGAACGTGTAAATCAAATCATTACAACAAGTTTGGCAATATTATCCGAAGAAGAAAATCGAGACTGGGATATCAAATTGGTAGAGTACAATACCATATACATGTACATAAACAAGGCATAACATCGTATCACAAAAACAACGCCGTCCAGAATAATATTTAGATACGAAGGGAGACATATTAAGCAAAACCAACTCATAGATGAAATCATCGTCGCTAATGAAGATAATGGCATGGAACGAGAACTACAAGAAGTGGAAGGTTTATTGGAAAAGAATAGGGAAGATGTGTCAAAGCAATTCAACAAACATCGTCGAGCAGCTCCGAAGCTAGATCCCAAAGGTTTGGTAATGGTAAAGAGTGAAGCACCTGCGTCGGGGGAGAGTGGTAAATTGGCTTATCAGTATCGTGGCCCCTATGAGATTGTTAAATATATTGGCCATGACCGTTATTTAGTCCATGATGTGGAAGGCGAACAACAGTCTGGTCGCATATACAAGGGCATATTATCCATTGATCGGTTAAAGCTGGTCAAAAGAGTGAAGGCAATAGATTGTTGAAAAAACAAGTTTTTTTTGTAATTCGAGCTTAATTACATAATTTTATATTTTGTCGCGGACGACAATAGGGTAGGATGGCCGAAATAGTCGCAAATTATATTATGAACATTTACTTTGAAATGTAAACAATAAATTATATAGGGTTAGTTATGCTATCGTGTTTGTGTATGTGGGCATACATTAAGTCTAAGTAAATAAAAATCAAATCTTATAACATTCGAATCATCGGTTTATTTTATTTGTGAAAAAACATCGTAGTCGATTAATTGGTGAATATCATTTACGTTTTCCATGCAACAATTTATTTAAATTAGTTAATTTTAACCATATTTATAAAATTTTATAAACCAATTAATCTTTCTCGGTTGAAAGTAATTTTTCTGAGAGTTTTTTTTTATAAAAATTAGTTTTTATTTTATAACTTGTTTTTCCTGAATAAAATTGTTGATATTGATGCCAACTTTCGAGAAGATTTATTTGTATTTGTTATCTCAGGATACTTATATTATTGATTGGAATTTTTTTTTAAATGAAGAGATACCGTTAAATTGTAACTAATGTTATCATGAACTTGATTTTTTGAAAATTCGACTTACGCCACTTTCAAAATAATCGGCTCATATGTATAATGTATTAATTAAAAGTAAATTAAAAGCCTAATAAGCTAAATAATAAAAGTAATTAAGGTTATCATTCTTTGAGTACAGAAGGACTTTTATTTCCAGAAGAAAAACCAAACCAAACTGAATACCAGAGTTTTGGTATTTCGATTATATTTTAAGATTTTGTATAACAATAATTTTAATGTTATTCGTGTTCTAGTCCAAACATTTAGAAGGAAAGAAAGGCGGTATCGAAATAATAATTATATGTATAGTATACAAAGCCCTAATTTACATATTTAATTTTATGCAACAATGTAGCAATCCAAATGTCTTATGCACTTCATTATTTATTGATTAGGTGTATCTAATATTTATACAATAATTTTTTGTTTTATACATTCAAACGTACATCATAAAAGAACGACGACGATAACTAACGTTCATATTACAAAAGCAATTTTGTATTAAAACAAAACGAACAAAATTATTACAAATCTTACAACTGTCATTCAATTTCAATGCAATGAAACGAATTAAATTACATATTGTATCTGTTATAAGACACGAAAAGTGTTTACTAAAAAATTAATTTTAATTCATGATTTTATTGAAAAATATTTAATTAAAAATGATGAAGATTTTCCTTACTCGTACGTTTTATTTTGTTTGTACAAAACAAAAAAAGTTAATTAAATAAGATGCAAAGCTCGGTAGCATTTCCATTGTAAAATTTGGTACACAGAGTGGAGTATGAAAACGATATGAATTTTGTTGGTCTTTTGGCCTTTAGGCGGATTTTTTGAACTCGATCAAAATAATTTTAAACTTTTTTAAACAAATTGGTTTTAATCGAAATTTATTATATTACGATATTTAAGGCTTACTCAAGAAATGGGTAATTTATCTGTCACATTCTATTTGAACGGAACCAAAAATTTATTCTAGAAGTCTGATGATTCATATAGAGGGGTATCCACGACTAACGGTATTATACTGAACAGAATGCAATAAAGCTAAAATCGAGCTGTAATCGAGCTAAAAATAACGGAAAAATATCAAAACAATTGTGTTCGGTTAGGTGCTTATTTTTCACTATATTCTAGGTGGTGTTGTTGGTTACCAAAAAGATAGATTTTAAGATAGGTTGTGAAAGTACTATGAATGCGATAACTAAGAGTATTCAGTCGCTGACTATGCTATTATTATATTATGTTATGGTTGTACCAATGGAAATGCGGGACGTACAAAAGTCGAATATGGCTAGGTCATCATTTTCCAAATAAATGATTTGGTCCGTGTGGCCCTTTTGTTAAAAATTATTCCATTTGGGGTGTTTTGAAAGATAATATTTATTTGGAAAAAGTGTAGAATAAAGAGCAATCGAAGTAAAAAATATCGGAAATGTTTAATTTGTTAGAACAAAACCTGAGGCAAGTCAAAATTCTTAAAAATAGCATAAAAATACTTTAAATAAGAAATATTTTATTGTTTCTTATATTAAAAAAATTATTTGTTGCATACACGTTTCCATTTGAAATGAAACTATTCAAAAATGATATCTTGAATGCATAACGAAACGTATTCTACTGTTTGGGAACCAATATCAACAATTGCAATCCTAGCGAAAAAAGAGACGACCTCGTTTTCAAAATCAATTAACACAATTAATCAAATACCAATTTAAACATTTTGTGAAAAGTACAATTAGTTGTTAATCGAATATTACCAAAGTTAGATTTTTTTTGTTTTAAGATATCGGAAAAAATTAAATTAGTTGCTTTAACTCTAAATAATTTCGAATATATTAGTATTTTTTACACAGATTTGAATGATCTTTCACTCTCTTCTCTCTTTATAATACCGTGACGGTTACTTTGTACATATTTGTATAGAATTAATTAACGCCTTAGGTTAAACGTTCCAACTTTCCTTAATTATAGCAATTGCTTCGGTCGACGTAGTACTTATCTGTAGGTACTTATAATAGGTAGGGGAAAAAGTTCGTGGCCTTTTTACCGGTAGATGGCTTTACATTCATATATCTTAGTAACCATTAGCTGTATCGGGCAATTCGTATCTGTGTTTGAAAGGTGACATTTTAACTTGTACTTTGACATACAAAAAATTAAAATCGGAGTAAATAAAAAGTTTCAATGTTTTGAACATGGAGATAGATAATGAAAAAATTCAATATATTTTACAATTTTATTACGGCAAAGGTAAAAACGCGGCTCAGGCTTGCGAAAAAATTTCTGCTGTTTATGGAGAAGGTGCTTTATCAAAATCAAAACCAACTACTGGAAAAGTCGATAAAATCATGCAAAAAATTGAAGAAGACCGGCATTTAAGCAGCCATGCAATTGGTATAGAACTAAATATTGATCACAAAGCAGTTTTAAACCATTTGAAAATGGCTGGATACAAAAAAACTTGACGTTTGGGTACCACATAAATTAACAGTTAAACATTTAATGGACCGAATTTCTATTAACGTAACGAAATCGACTACGACCACGTTGTGTGAAAAAGATCATGGACGAAACGAGATGAAGCTTCCCAAAGGGTAGCAAAGCCCACCATTGACACCAAGAAAGGTAATGCTGTGTTTGGTGGGATTGGAAAGAAATCGTGCATTATGAGGTGCTGCTACCGGGCCAAACGATTGGTTCTAATCCGTACTATCAGCAACTAACGCGTCGGACTACATCGGACTACCATTTGTTCCGGTCCATGCAGACCATCTTAATGGTTGTACATTAAATTCAAAAGAGGTTTGCGAAAATGAGTTACAGTTACAGGATCATGGCTCTACCAGAAAAATGGCAAAAGGTCATCGATCAAAATGGTACATATTTGGTATAATAAACTTCATTTGAAATAAGAAAATAGTTTGTTTCAATGTCATCCACAAAAGGCCACGAACTTTTTCCCTAACCCTTTATTACATAATAGAATTTAATAAAAACACAATTTTTATCTTGGATTGAACATCTCAATATAACATAAAAAATGTATGTACTATTTCCCGATATTTTTTAATTATACATTTGTAATTTAGAAACTGTAAATTAGTGATAATTAACATCTTATCTGTGCAAACATACTTATCCAGAATACATGTACTATGTACATGAAATATTAATTATTATTATTTTCTTCTTGTTTCACCGCACGTGTTAGAATTACGGATTATTATATGTAATGCAGATCAAACTGAAATCGTTTTGGGTTTCCGATTACATTAGTTCATAGAATTTTTAACTCTTTTGTGCTCTGCCGAGATCTTTCAAAAAGATAAGTTTTACGTTTAAAGCATAGTATTAAGTAGTTTAATTCCATAACAAAAAAATTAAAGGAACCTCAGTTTATCCCTCCCAATTTTATTTTATTTAACTTGCTACGCCTAACTTTGGCGAAGGTAAGTAACTTAATCAAATTGTCAGAATTGGGAAACTAAAATGCTTTCCTTGATCAATTTTAAGTATCCAAGAATGGTTGTTATTCAGATTCATAACAAACTCTTATAATAGTTACCCCCCATAGATACCGAACACATTTCAATTGTATATTTAGTTAAGTCCATATTTATGATGCAGGAATTTCGAAAATCTGTATTTTAGAAATTAATTTTCGATTTCAAAGGCGTTTGAGGATTCAATCAGATGGATTATAAACAATAATATCGATCTGCTTAACTAAAAATTAAAAATATTATATTAAATTTTATAAATAAAACTTAACTTAAACACATCTCTAAATTTTACTTGAGAAAACTACTAACTACTAAGTAACTAAAGTTACTCTACGGGTCCATATTACAGAACGATTATACGAGGGCTTTATCATGTCCAAACACCGCTGTGAAGTGGTCTGTCGAACTCGTTTTTGTTCGACACTGAGCAAACGCGGCACCCATCTTGTCGATAGCTTTTTCATATGCAAATGTTCATGCAAAATGTTGAACACACGTTCATATGATATGTTTACCATTTCAACAATCTCACGCAACTTGACTCGGCGATCATTCATAACGATATCGAGGATTTTCTTGATATTTTCTTCAGTAATCACCTCTTTTGGCCTTCCTGTTGATGGTATCGTTGCAGTGCTTCTTCGGCGGCGTTTAAATTCAGCAATCCAATATTTTACCATGTAATCTGACGGAGCAGACTCACCGTAATGTTTATCGAGCTTTTCTTTTGTCTCTTTCGCCGTTTTCCCTTTCAAATAATAGTGTTTAATCACTACACGAAATTCGTTTTTTTCCATTTTTCAAGAAACACAAAAGTTGCTTACTTCTAACGACTACAACAAATAAACTAATCGATGAATTTGGGTGAAATTTTAACAGCTGACGTTTGACAGATTGCAATTTCTAAAAAACAAACAATTTTTGTGTTTGTGCTGCCATCTGGCGCTAGGTAGTTTCATTTTCAATCCGCCCTCGTACATACAGAAAGGGAAACAAGATAAATATAAATTATATATTTGTATATATGTATACACATACTACCAGTTGCCTGTTCAAAATGTCGGAAGTACTTTATAGAAATCTGCTGTAATTTGTCGCTTCCCATAAACAAAAACCAAATTATTAGAAATAATGCGTGATTCTATAATAAAAATGTGGCACGCGATTCACACCCGTTTGATCAAAACAAACCTAAAAGCCTAGTTTCCTCAGATATAGCGCATAATTCAAATTACTTACCCAATTGATTTAAGTGATCCCAATTCTGTAAAAGCTTAAACATAATTTTTCCTCACGACCGTTAAAGTTAACAATTTACAAAAATTTATCAATTCATGGTCACTTGCTGCCATTGAACTTTGGTTGTTATTTAAAAAACTTCAATAAAATTTAGTTTTAATCAACATCACCACAAGTATTCAAAATATTGTAGGTAGGTTCAAAATAAGAAAACTGCCACATCCGGAGTGCTAGTTTCCAGAGGATTCTAGCGCAGTCAGCTTAATTATGAATTTTGATCGCAATCAATTAAGCTAAATACATGTTATCTACAATCGAAGAACAACCTTAGAAAATAGCCTCTTTTTCTTTAATTTGCCTCTTTTGATTTTTCTTTTAATTTTTAGTAGAAATATTATGTTTTTATCAAGAATTTTGAGGTAAATACAATTTTTTTACATAAAATATACCAACTAGAAATTTTTATATTGCTATCGAGTTTTCATTGAAAATTATTGTAGTTTTTTAAAAAACAACTTTGTATGAAAATTGTTAGATTTTTATAAATAGATATTTAGTAACCCATCTACTTTGGTCCCTAGGGAGTAAAATATATCATTTACTTGTGCTTGTTCTTTGATATAATGATGAAATTTACTTTCGATTTTTATAAAGTGCAGCTTTGGGTCGCGGGAGGTTAACAAATTTGTTAATGTAAGCATTGTGTTTGTAATTATTATTTATTAATCAGGCCCGTTGTGATTTATGGGGCAAATGTTAGAATTTGATCGCATAACGCGAAGTACACCAAATCAAAGCAGAGAAAGATTATTTGGTTGCTCATGTTATGTTCGTTGCCTAGAAATGAAATCAAATTATTTATTCTAATACTCAACCTTGAATGAAACAAGAAAGTTAGGTAGTATATAGGAGTAGGCGAGGTAGTAACGATCCGCAAGATGGGCGAGGTGGCCAAGGGATAAGAATTTCCATTCCTGGACTTGTAACTTCCCAGATCGTTAACAGAAAAAAAATATTATTTAAGGCAACGGCTTCCACGTCGGGTTATTTATTTAGCTCGGCTATGGCTTAGTGGATGGGGTGGGTATAGATGGAAGCTTGCAAAAAGTATCTTGATTTAGCGCTGAATGATGGAATTCCCCGAAGGAAGACTAGCACGAACAATTATTAGATTCACGACACATTGATACCTATCATAATCACATCCTAACAATAATGACGTTACTCCATCCTGAAAAGCAAAACGATCAGAGAAAAACCACAAAGTTGTAAATGGCGGAAATTAAAAAAAATCACTATTTAACATAAGTGGAACTATAGCCGTATTTAAGTTTTGAATAAATCATTATACATACATTTGATTTAAGTAATATAAAATGGTCACAATTTAAATTTATAAAGGGTTAGTTAATGTTTTTATTTATATAGGTAAATCTACGAAATAAGAAAAAAACAACAAATTATTTCTAACCTTAAAAAGATTATCAAAATAGTAAAACAAAATAAAACGTTTGAAGTAATTTGTTATGTTAAAGAGAAAAAAAAAATATTTATATTATATGAACAATTATTGAAATTAACCAATTGATGAAATTATTTATAGGTTCAGGGAATGTATTAGTTTTAAATATGAATTTTAATTAATATTAAAGATTATTATTAAAGAAAAGTATTAAATGACTTAACAAATTGTATTTTGACGACCTTCATTAATCCAATTTCCTTAGTGCTTTACCATACGTAATGCCGTGGGTTGGATGGGCGCCATGGTGAAGATAACATTAATTTAGTATACTTAAATTTTTCACGATTTTATTACTTTATTTTTCATTTAATACGTAATCACGTAATAATCACATTGTTTTTGGTGCACGTATATTTTCACTATAAGCTTGTGACACTAATTTTGTCATTTACTGTATTTGCTTGTCTGTGCATGAATAATTTTAGTATTCAATGTCTTTGTACACATAAACATTTGTTATTACATTGAAATGAATGAAAAAATTTCGAATATAATTAAAATAATACTAATTCATTCAATGTACCATGAAATTAGTACAATACCCTGATTGGAATTTAGGCAAGAACAGGAATTTACACATATCACTTGAAATAAAAGTTTTTATATGCTAAGTATCTTTAACAGTTTTTTTCCTCGGTACCTAAACTCACTGTAGATTCTAAACGCACATATATGTGCGTTTAGAATCTACAGTGAGTTTAGGTCGTGAATTTCGTGAGTTTTAGAAAGCACAATCAATTTTGCAATTTTATCATTCCATTCAAATTATATACATAGCTTTTTGTCACAGGCACTTTTTGGGTTTTAATTTAGAAATTTATTATATTGTTATAAAGAATTATTATTATTATTTATATCAATTATTATTACAGGTTTAGTAATTAACTTTATTGTACTATTTATTTATCACTATACACAAAATTATTAAAGTATTATAATAATTATTTAAATACTAAATTTCACATACAAATTAATTTGTTTTATATAAAACAATGGAAAGCAGTTAGCATTTAATTTATCAAAAATAATTTTAAGTTAGACTACTTAATTTTAAAAATTGTTTTATGCTAACGCTTCAGAGTGTCGATTTTGTACCAAAAATGACAGCGCGAGCTGGCGTTGAGCAATAATTTTGTGTACATATATATTGTATAATATACAATTTTATATTTGTATTGTATTTTTTCCCTCATGTGCCTTCTGTATGTCAATTTTACGATGGCGAGTATCAAAAGAAATAGTTACGGGTTGAGCGGTTGAATATGTATGATGCAACGTCTACCTCCCCTTTTCTATTCGCTCAATTTTGAGCAGTGGAACCGATTGTTTACGCTGTGATTTTGACTTTTCATTTTCAAATATGTAAACAAGACGAAACCGCATTTGAAACTTCAAATAAAAAATATTTATAAACAAGATGAAGCGCATGCGCTAATGCGCAAAAATGAAATTCTTTCAGGATGGAATAAAAATCCAGTTTCCCAATATTTACAATAGGCTACTTGAATTTCGGTAATTTCAATTTTCATTAATAAAGTAGCATGCGTTAATACTGAACATATAAATTAATAAACTAAGGGGTGGCCACCTGGATTGTAT
This sequence comes from Nephrotoma guestfalica, assembly GCA_963691935.1. Classification (NCBI taxonomy): domain Eukaryota; kingdom Metazoa; phylum Arthropoda; class Insecta; order Diptera; family Tipulidae; genus Nephrotoma; species Nephrotoma guestfalica. The sequence continues at coordinate 80,293,732 of OY829915.1, read as the reverse complement.
TTGAGACGTAAACAAATTTGTTACAAGGTATATCTTAATTAATTTAATGATTGAAAAAAAGCTAATTTTGAAACGCCAGACAAAATGAGCTAAGCATGAATATGAGTTTTTAATGACACCGGCCTGACACCGTTTAATGAAACTATTATGAAGCAATGAATTATAAAGAGCAATAATCGTTTCATTTTGCTATTACTTCAAAATATATAGTCCATAATTTAGCTTGCTTTCTTGAATGCTAAGTTGAATGCTATTTACATAAGAATTAACAAAAAAAGCTCAATTGTATTTTGACATTGGGTCGAAAATCTCTCAGAGCATTTTCGCTAAATTTCCATTTTTTGATTAAGGCTCCCATACTTATCAATTTTTTGATTAATCTTCTCAAAGTTTATGAGACCGGTATACAAAAGCTTTTATTCTGGAAACGATATCGAGAATATATACCAAAATCGCATCCCGAAACCATCTATGCCATTTATATACAATTTTGTTAACTTCAGTAATAATTTCGGATTTTATTTGGATTATAAATTACAGGTAAAGAGTGATACAAGCAAGCTACATCTTTAAATTGTGTGTTTAACATAACATTTTTGGTCAAACTGGAATCAATTGCAATATTCGAGAAAAATACTGAGCAGTTCATGTGCATCTTAAAATATATGCATTCGTTATATGAATATATGAAGAAGAACACATAAAATTGTATTTAAAATACATAAAAATTATAAACATATTTTTTAATTTAAATTTTTATTTTGATGAAACTGAAACAACAAAATGAAAATCAATAAAAGTCCTAATAAATTATAAAAAAATCTTTCAAATTTCTTTTTGTATAACTTTTGTAAATCAGGAGAATTATGATTATTATCGTTATGATGGCCATATAGATGATGATAATAATGCTGACTGCACACGAAAAATACAATAATAATATCATTAAATTCAACACAACAAAATTTTTATTTTATTTTTTCATATTTTATGAGTTCGAAGAAAATCTCTTTTTATTTTGGTTCTGGTTGATCTTTACAGACATGATTTACAATTTATCTTAAAAATGTATTCGAATATCTTTGTTTTTTTTTGCAGCACGTTTATTGATCGCCAGTTTATGATTCTTCCTACCTGTTGTACGATAATTTTCGCTTGGCTTATAAAAATACGTTTTCGAAATTTTAGTAGATATTACGGTATGTTTATAAAATTATGAAAATAAATTGTAAATTAATAATAACAATTGTCTTCAACCTCTAGGTCATTTTGATTTGTACAATATAGTTTCAAAGTAATTTTATAAACTTGAGTAGTTGCAATCGATTTATCAAAAAAAAATCGAATGTAATTTTGTAAAATGTTCACAAATTATTGAGATAAAAAACAAACAGAAAATATTTTCATTAAATTTCTTCCTACTAAACTAGAATATTTGTGAAGTTCCGCTAATAATAAACAATAGTATAACTTAGTGCTCTAAACCTGCACCGACCAAATTAGCCCGCCTCAATGAAACCTGTACTATAATTTGTTACACATTTATTACAATTTATTACAATAAATCCCGATTTTATTACAGTTACCGTTTTCGAGGAACAAGTGGTCGGTTTAGCTTACAATTAAACCTGCACCGCCAAAATTATAACTTTTGATGTAGCTATGATATCGGGATGATTCTTGGACCAGAATTTATTACAAATTAATTACATTCAATAAGTTAGTTCAAGACCACCTATAACTATCCTAAGGGTAAATTCCACCCCAAAACTATTATATATTTCAAAAACGTCAATTTAACCAAATTTAATACATTTTTTACACCAGGCTGCCACCAGATTTTAGGAAAAATATTGCAAGAAGTCTTGTCGAGAGTAGTTAAGCCCTATCCAGGTGTGTAATAAATTATTTTTGTCTCACGATACGCGGAATTGGCAATGGTAGAGGCTTCAATTAGGTAATTTAAGGGTCGATTCTACCATCTTTAATAATTTATTACATCAGACCGCCACCAAATATTGAGTCAAATGTTACTTCTTGGACATTGTGGTGGGCGGTCAACCTTATCCAGTTGTGCAATAAAATATTTTTGTTTCAGGATACGCGAAATTCGCACCCAACGGTAGAGGCTTCAAATAGGTAATTTAAAGGTCGATTCTACCACCTTTAATAATTTATTACACCAGACCGCCACCAGATATGGATTCTCATGTTACTCTGTGGTCGTTGTAAAGGGTAGGTCAACCTTAGACAGGTGTGTAATGAATTATTTTTGTGTCAGAGTACGTGGAATTAGCTCCAAACTGAAAGGCTTCAAATTTTCAATTTAAAGGTCGATTTTATACCACATTGGCCTTGTGGTGGCTTTTTAATTTTTGGCCGGGTAAAGTAGACTCTATTTTTTTGGGATTTTTTCCAATCAAATAGAAAAACAAAATTGAACAGTGTAGTGTCAGAAGGTTAAGGTTGTAATCAAAATACACATATAGCACAGCATACTTTTATTAGAAATTCATATTTGTTTGTGAATATTCATTAGGCGTAATACCTTTGAACCATTTTTTAAATCTAAATGCGAATTCTATCTACCCACTGCAATGTCCAAGGAGTAATATTTAACTCAATATCAGGTGGCGGTCTGGTGTAATAAATTATTAAAGGTGGTAAAATCGACCTTTAAACTTACAATTTCAAAACTTTACCGTTCGGAGCAAATTCCGTGTAACCTGACTCAAAAATAATTCATTACACACATAAGGTTGACCTATTCTTTACAACGACCGCAAAGTAACATTAGACCCTATATCTGGTGGCGGTCTGGTGTAATAAATTATTAAAGGTAGTAGAATCTACCTTTAAATTACCTACCCACCACAATGTCCAAGAAGTAACATTTGACCCAATATTTGGTGGCGGTCTGGCGACCCTTAAATTACCTATTTGAAGCCTCTACCATGGCAGCCAATTCCGCTTATCGTGAGACAAAAATAATTTATTACACACCTGGATAGGGCTTAACTACTCTCGACAAGACTGCTTGCAACATTTTTCCTAAAATCTGGTGGCAGCCTGGTGTAAAAAAATGTATAAAATTTGGTTAAATTGACGTTTTTGAAATATATAATAGTTTTGGGGTGGAATTTACCCTTAGGCTAGTTATAGGGGTGGTCTTGAACTAACTTATTGAATGTAATTAATTTGTAATAAATTCTGGTCCAAGAATCATCCCGATATCATAGCTACATCAAAAGTTATAATTTTGGCGGTGCAGGTTTAATTGTAAGCTAAACCGACCACTTGTTCTTCGAAAACGGTAACTGTAATAAAATCGGGAGTTATTGTAATAAATGTGTAACAAATTATAGTACAGGTTTCATTGAGGCGGGCTAATTTGGTAATATTAAATATTTAATAATAAACATACAAAATAACTCCTTAAATATAACAACAGTCAATCGTGACAATAATTACAATGGATAATCAAATATTGAAAAATGTAATGATTGAGTACCAAAGTAGCCATATGATACGCCCGTCTCGAATCAAATAAAGCTCAGGTTTACTTAATGAAAGAAACTAAAATTTTAAAATAGCAAAAACAACGAAATCGAGAAGTTTCTTTAGCTCGCCAGTTCGATAAAACTTAAATGAATCAATTATTTCGTCATTAAGTTGAGTTTTTAAATTGAATACATTTAGGGAAACCACCGACACAATTCAAAATCGGTTGATCGTGAACCCAATCACAAATATTTACCTCATTGTCCAATTCTGATTACCAACTTTGTAATTTCCACGCTAAATGCACCGAATGCAAATGCAGTCGCCTTATTATTGCGGTAAACTAATTCCTGTTTAGCTCTTATCATCGGTATTCAGCAAACAAATGTGTTACATATGGTTCACCGAGGCCCCAAATTTTCGTATAAATTTACAGTACAGGAAATCCAACTATTGTTGAGCAGCTGACTTTCAGAATTGTGGTAGCCACTATGAGTAATGTATAGCGCGAACTTGCAGTGAGTGTCCAAAATAAAGGGTTATATTCAGTTCAAGAAAACGAATAATTAAAAACAATCAATTTAACCATTGGGTTGATAGCCAAATCATTGACGTATTTCAGAATCTTCAGGGTGAAAGTTCACTTTTTAATCCGGCCCGGACCCCAAAATTTTTTCACACGTATTGGCTTTGGTGAATCGATACCTACTATTTGCTTCCCACCCAGATAGTATAGGCTCTGCCTAAGAGAGATTACTTATTAAAGCAAATTTAATAACTGGTTTCGGATTTACCCCGAAATTTGATAAACAAATATTTGAGGAAACTCGAGCTCAATTGGTACGCGTAATGTTAGTACAAAATCTTTGAGCACTATGTTGGAAACACTGTTTTACACGAAGTAAAATACCTGAGAAAGTTATTAATGTATAGAATTTGGTAAAGATCACAGCATATTTAAACAGAATCAGGACGAGTATATGTGTGTGGATGAAGTTCGGTGTACAAACTGCACTTCCGGATTTCTAAACGACCAATACACCCAAACTTATAGAAAGCGATATTAAAAATAAACTAGTAGTTCAATTAGCACGTACTCGTGGCGTCTACTAGCTCTAACCGATCGGCAGAAAGTTTTTGGATATTAAGATACAAATACGTGTTACTAGTTAAAGTTGAAAAAAGATTTTGTGGCGTAGGTCATACGCTCGCTATAAGCAGAGCATTCGTATAGATCAACATTTGACAAATAAATATTTCTTGAAAATAAATACCTTACTTAGAAACTCCCGTTTTATTCATTCCATTCTGTCTCTGTCACACACTCAATACATTTTATTTGCTCCACTATTTTTACTGCCTACCGTTCCATTTTTTCATATATCTAAATACGAAAAGGAAGAAAATAATTAAAACAATTACAAATACAATTAGGGATTTCAATACCGGACTAAATTTCAAATACCGGTATTTACTGCTATATTCCCCTGAGCAATAAAGGTATTACTATTTAAGAACTAATTGACTGAATTGGAATTATTTATAAATCATTTTAGGCATATTAAATAGTGAAATGTCAAATGAGTAAAACGCGCCACTTCAAAAAGTTCAAACAAAAGGCAATATTTCAACAGTTCATTTCTGATAAGATAGTATGATAGTATGATATGACGGCAGAGTATGTCAATATTCCTACACTTTTTAAATTTTCACTCAGTTATCCTCCATCGAAGACAATCTTATATGTTAAGTCAAATCCGGGGTTTTAAGGTTTCATTTGATCATTATATCCAATGCATTTATTCAGTTTGAAGTAGTAAGGCGCTCGACTATATTAAATAAAGTCGTTCCAGAAACCTTAGATTAATGAAATGATATTGCAGAGCTTGCTTATTGACATTGCAAATCTGGTACACACTATTTCAAAAAGAATCCTAGATGTAATCAGAGCTCGTGGAGGATTTACTCGATATTAGAGTATCGACCGCTTAGATTGCTTGTTCATTTTTATTTAAATAAAGATTTGAAGAAAGCTTTTTGGTAATTTCGTTATTTCATTTGTTTTGACCCCGTGATTATTTGAATTAAACAAAAATTTGTTTCGTTAGTGCCTTTTGGCGCATATTCTATTATTTCGTAATGTGAATACTTACTGTAAACACAAATATTTACTGAAAAAATCCGGAACTTTTTGACGAGCAGTGTATTCGTCAATTGCTCAAGGCTCAGTTCCAAATTCGGGTTATCATTGAATTTGTGCCGCTTTCTATACCATTATTAGAAAGGGTCTAAATATTTTTTCAAGAGTGGCATAAATTAAACACAATGAATCCGTCGAAATAGGTTAAGTTCTCCATATTATCAAATGAAAATGAGGTCTTTTTGTTAAAGCTTTTAAATGATTCTTGTGTATATATATTTGGCCAATGTCAGAAAACCGGTATTTGTAACATCTAAAATCGGTATTTGGGCTACAAAAAAAATTGTCCGGTATCCCGGTATAGCAATATCACACAATGAAGGTATTTTAATTATAAAATTTTGGTATCAATTAGTGTATTTTAGTACAATTAAATTTAAAATTTAGTGATGAAACTTTTTTATCGACCTACGTATCTGATCACTGGATTTACGGAACTCGAACTGTTGAGGCGATTGCTCAGCTAGCTGAAAATCATGAACTAGAATTAGCGGAAAAAAACTCAAAATTGTATCCACCTTCATTTATTTTGAAAACAAGGTCGTTGAGGTGCTTATTTTTGCGCTATGATTAAGAAAGTGCGGTGATTTTAGTTACCAAACTGTAAAATATTGTTTCTTCTTATTGTTCTTTCTTGTTTTGGTAACTCTCAGTTCAAATAACGAACGCTCTATGCCAATAATTTTTTTTTTACTATGTAGGAAACAAAATATTTTTATGGTGCAAAGTGTGCTCCATAAGTATTGGTTATTCAGTCATGGACACCCTGTACTTTAAGGAAATAAGCCTTTAATAATTAAACAACTAATTTTCCCTGCTTCCTATAAACTTAGGCTATAGTGGTGTCTACATATTGAGGAATAGTAGATAAAATATTTGGCCGCAATCCAAATGGACAATTGAAACACAAATTCACACAGATAAATCGCCAGAATTTGATGATGTTGCGTCGCAAAGGTAAAGTGTACGGCCTTGTAGAATTTCCAATCGTACGTGGTAAATGAACAAATTGCACCAACTGGTTTGGTTTATAATTTTTATTTATTAAAAATATAAATATGCGAAGTGATGATCTTGCTTGGTCCACGGTTGATGAGAAAGAGACTTATAAAAATCTTGAATGTCATCTTGATGTACATACAATCATTTACTTATTAATAAGCGCGACTTTTAAATCGATCATTGTTATTGTGGATTCGGCATAATTATGAACGCATCTTAATAATCTAATACAATTGTTATAATTTTACAACTGTTATAAAAGTACAATTGTTTTGCAGCAAGTTTGACAACTCAATAAAAAATAAATTTTAATTTGTTTATAAAATGTAAAGTGGTTAAAAATTGATTATGTGTGAAAGTAAAAAATTATCAGTGCAAATAAAAGTTAACTGAAAATTATAAAGTTGTATCTACAAGCTAATTTTAAATGATCTGGAATTGCTAGTAAACTGTATTTTTTATATTTTAGATGTACTATATGTATTGTAACAGCTGATCATCATAACAAAAGGAAAATTGTTTAACTTATATAAAATAAATTTGAAACTAAATAAATAATTGTAAGATAATAAATAATTATTATATAAATGGATAATAATAATTGTGATTTAATTCATAATTATGTGTAGTTTTGTGTTGTGTATTTAAAAACGAAAATTATCCAAAAAATACTAAAACATTTTTCTTATAAAACTTATTTATACGGGTTTTCGTCTAAATTTTCATACCATTGAGTTTATCAATGAAAATTATAAAAAATCAAATAACTTTAAATCGAATTTCATATAAATTTAATAATAACATTACCTAAAAACCATAAGAAATACTTTATAAATTTAGGCTATACAATATTCGTATAAATCCGTATAAACCATTTCGCATAAAACAATTTTATAAATTCCAATTTCCAACAGTATATTTCTTATTCAAATTTATTTATCTTTTAATATGAATAATATATTAATTTTATACAAAAATAATATGCAATCAAAAATTACCGTTAACGAAAAACAAAAAATTCGATTTCGTCTAAAATCATTAAAACTTGAAAGATCGTGTTCTTGCAACCATAAGTATTATAAATATTGTTTTCGAGTAGACGTAATGAGAATACATTTTATAATAAGTTCAAAGTGAATTTAAATTAATTGTTAATTTGTTGTGGTATCAACTATAGTGAACTAAGTGAATTTAATTAGATTATAGGTTAAATTAATCTAAACGCGTGCGCTTTTTCTCCATTGTTTTAATATAAAACGAAATTCGACTATTGAAAGTGAAATAAACTGTTTAAAAGAGTAGTGATACATATGTATGTACTCGTATATTTGATATATTATCTATTTAATATTTAAAAAAAATTATCTGTTATATTATTATATGAAATTGAACACACACATATGCAATAAAACTGTCAAAATTCTTCTTACAACTGTAACATATTAACACTTGCTATATTACAGTTTTAAGAATACTTTTGTCTAGCAGAGTATTACAGAGTATTTCAAACAGTTATTCTAATTTGTTTTAACATTAATTCGGAAGAAAATATTTTTATTACATTCGATATAAAAGGTGAACCAACAATTTAAAAAATTAATAAATATTGTGTAAATGAAACGACCGCCTTACTGTACCTGGATTTTGTCTTATCGGGTACGCTATATCCCTTAATATTAAATATTTTTTGGTTATACAAGCAGCATTAATAATTTCGAAATTGGTTATGAAATAAATTTTAATTTTATATTTCAACTTTTTCGGGTAATATCTACCCAGCTTTGCAATATACAGTTTATTCAATTGAACAATTTCACCACTTTGAAAACATTCACGGAGCTGTAGTTAATGAAGAAATATTTGTTGATTATTTAAAGTGTTATTACCGACATCCAAGTTTTATTTAAAAAGTTAAAACGAAAAACTGTATAGCTGAAAATAGTAAAACATTTACCCATCAACATCTTGATATACAAAATGATGGAATACTACGAAGATCAAATGCGGTTATAGGTTATGGAATTGTGGTAACTTCCGATGTAATAATAAAACCTCTACTACAACATTCGAAGATTATAATTTTTTTTATATATATAGGCATTGAAGGCTTATATCGTTAACACTCCTTTAGGAGCAACCATTTTTACGGAATACTATCAAAATAAATTTTTAACGGAGAATCAACGGCGAAAAATAATTTCAATATTGGCCAGCGTGGAGGAAGGGTGGATCCAAGGGATCTTTGGATTTAAGCCTTCAAGGGAACAGCAATTGGCGGCGGCGAAAGCATGTGTAAATTTATTTCCATGTCTAAAAAGCTACGGCGAAAATGAATTGGTTAGATTTCCACTGATTTTTATTTATATTTTGATTAAAGTTAGTGAAACCTAATTACTAACATATCACGATCGGAAGAGGAAGAAGAAGCGGTTGTTGACGACGAAAAGGCGAAACGATATTTACTGATAATTAACTCGGCCGTCTTGCCAGATGAAATTCTTTTAGTACAAGCTAAACTAAAAGCAACAGTAAACTTTAGAAAAGAACAACGGAGCAAAGCCGATTACCACCCTAAATCTGACAGCCCTTATTACTTTATACATCCAGAATTGGTAAACATTTAATTGTTTGTGGTTAATTTCTTTTCAATGTTATTGTAATTTGGTTTCTTTTTTCAGATCTTATTTGATTTTAATTTATGTTTTCCACAATGCAAAATCAGTTTATCTGAAGCATGGAGTACTTACGAGGGGCATACAATAACGGCTGTTCATTCCGGAAAATTCATTCTAACTATATACCGAGTTCGATCGAAATTGGTAATTATTATTTATAGTTTTCAATAAAAAGACGAATTATTTTTGTTTCATATGGAAAAATCAACAACAAATTTGTCAAAGTTATTTGAACATTTGAAGCTTATTCATAGCCTGCAAGAATCAAAAAACTTACAATTGGAATGTGTGTTTTCTGAAAATTGTCCATATACATTCCAAACATATACTGGTCTAAGAAAACATGTATCAAGTCGTGCCCCATCCAAAACCATCAGAACAAATACAATTCTTTTTCTGAGCCCCCTTCTAATTGCGAGATCAATCAATGTCACGTTTCAGAACACGTTGTCGAAAATTCAGAACAGTACAACATTGAAATAAATAATGGGATAATAAACTTTGTATCAAAATTAAATACTTTAGGTTTACCTGACACAACTATCACTAAACTATTACAAAACGCTTCCGGTCGTCTAGAAAAATTTTCTTTAAAGTTAAGAGATCGTTTTAATTATCTCGAACAAAGTTTTTCCACAAAATACGTACATGAAGCACTAAATAGTGTTCAAGTACAGCTTCGAAATGAATTTAACAGTGTTTGTACGAAATTTAAAAGAACAAAGACATTTGGAACCAATCGTACAACCATTAGAAAAAGTATTAAGTACTAGATGGGATATGAAATAATGTAGGAAGACTAAGATGTACAAAAAACACTTAATACAAAATACTTATCAATATATTCCTATAACTGAAACCCTAAAAGTGCTTTTCAAAAATATGTCAAATCATAATTGTACAGACACAAAGTTAACAAGTTTTTGTTGTGGTGAAAATTTTAAAACTAACTTTTGTTTTCAAAATCATCCCAATGCAATACAGGTTCAGTTATTTTACGACGATTTCGAATGTACAAATCCCCTAGGTAGTCACAAAACTATCCATAAGATAGGAGAAATTTATTTTACAATGCGAAATCTACCGCGTCAGTATTTATCACAATTAGAAAGTATCCATCATGTAGCATTGTTTAATTCTAATGATTTAAGAAAACCAGAAAATTATAACATAATTATGACTCCCATCGTTCAAGATTTAAAGTTTTGGAATCAAATGGTATTAGTACTGGTTTGGGGTATGCTGGTGGGTTTAATGCTACGTTTGTCTGCAGATTTGGTGAAATCACAAGAAATGATATTCACCTTGAACTTGAAGAAAATGCCCAAATTAGCCGTACTGTAGAAAGTATTAAAAATAATGCAAATATTGCAGATACAGATTTGATTTCAAGAAAAGGTGTTAGATTTCTATCAGTTTTATCAGAACTTGCGTATTATGATGTTGTTGAGAATTGCACGGTTGATCCCATGCATGATGTTCTAGAAGGCATTGCTCCCTTTATTATTTTGTCATTTCTTAATTTTCTTTCAAGCAGTAAAGTTATAGTTTTTCCCAGATTAACGATAGAATTCACTCTTTTATTATGGCTACCTGTACCGAAAAGTAAAGCCGTTATCAAATATAAATAAAGACACCTTAGGCCTTTCAGCATCCCAAACTTGGTGTCTAATAATTCATTTACCTTTTATTTTTGGTGATTTAATTACAAATGAGCTACAAGTAAAATGGCAGGGAATCGTAACGTTGTTAAAAATTATGAATATTGCTTTCAATAGAGTGGTTTGCATAACCGAAATTGATAATATAAAAATGCTTATAACGGGTGATTTTTTAAGAGCTTGAGAACTTTTTTTTAAAAAAAAACGCATAAAATTTGCAAAATCTCATCGGTTCTTTATTTGAAACGTTAGATTGGTCCATGACATTTACTTTTTGAAGATAATTTCATTTAAATGTTGACCGCGGCTGCGTCTTAGGTGGTCCATTCGGAAAGTCCAATTTTGGGCAACTTTTTCGAGCATTTCGGCCGGAATAGCCCGAATTTCTTCGGAAATGTTGTCTTCCAAAACTGGAGTAGTTGCTGGCTTATTTCTGTAGACTTTAGACTTGACGTAGCCCCACAAAAAATAGTCTAAAGGCGTCAAATCGCATGATCTTGGTGCCCAACTTACCGGACCATTTCTTGAGATGAATTGTTCTCCGAAGTTTTCCCTCAAAATGGCCATAGAATCGCGAGCTGTGTGGCATGTAGCGCCATCTTGTTGAAACCACATGTCAACTAAGTTCAGTTCTTCCATGTTTGGCAACAAAAAGTTTGTTAGCATCGAACGATAGCGATCGCCATTCACCGTAACGTTGCGTCCAACAGCATCTTTGAAAAAATACGGTCCAATGATTCCACCAGCGTACAAACCACACCAAACAGTGCATTTTTCGGGATGCATGGGCAGTTCTTGAACGGCTTCTGGTTGCTCTTCACTCCAAATGCGGCAATTTTGCTTATTTACGTAGCCATTCAACCAGAAATGAGCCTCATCGCTGAACAAAATTTGTCGATAAAAAAGCGGATTTTCTGCCAACTTTTCTAGGGCCCATTCACTGAAAATTCGACGTTGTGGCAGATCGTTCGGCTTCAGTTCTTGCAGGAGCTGTATTTTATACGGTTTTACACCAAGATCTTTGCGTAAAATCTTCCATGTCGTCGAATAACTCAAACCCAATTGCTGCGAACGGCGACGAATCGACATTTCACGGTCTTCAGCAACACTCTCAGAAACAGACGCAATATTCTCTTCTGTACGCACTGTACGCATTCGTGTGGTTGGTTTAATGTCCAATAAAGTAAACTGAGTGCGAAACTTGGTCACAATCGCATTAATTGTTTGCTCACTTGGTCGATTATGTAGACCATAAATCGGACGTAAATCGCGAAACACTTTTCGAACCGAACACTGATTTTTGTAATATAATTCAATTATTTGCAAGCGTTGCTCGTTAGTAAGTCTATTCATTATGAAATGTCAAAGCATACTGAGCATCTTTCTCTTTGACACCTTGTCTGAAATCCCGCGTGATCTGTCAAATACTAATGCATGAAAATCCTAACCACAAAAAAATCACCCTTTAAATCAACATCTAAATATTATTATAAACGAATACAAAGCTAAATTAATTCCAAAACATCATTTACTAACACACTATCCCAGCGTTTTAAAAAGGATTGGCCCGCTATGGCAATATTCCACCATTCGTTATGAATCTAAACATCAATATTTTAAAAATATTTGTAGCAATTTAAAAAATTATATAAATTTGCCTAAAACATTAGCCATTAGGCGCCAACAAAGCTTCTCAATCCTTTGGGAGAATAACCAAATGAAACGTGAAGTAAAGTGTGGAAAATATAGTCAACCATCAAAAATTTTTTTTCAAACTTATGAAAATATTTTATCAAATGTTGGCTATCGAAGCGGTGACCCCTTGTATATGCTATCGTTTATTGGACAAATATTCCATTATAGGCCATTACTCTTTATATCATTACAAAACTGTTTGAATCCAATCACATTTCAACGTTTCTCGAGATAAAGTATATTTTAAGTTTTCAAACAAATTTTTTATTATTATGCGAGAAGTATAATGGAAAAGAATTTGATGAGTTTCATAATTGCTACGAAATAAAAAAAGATAGTTACGAAGAACAATTAGTTTGTATTAAATTATTAAATAATTCTGATTTAAACTCTTGTGAGGCGGTGAGATCGCGCAGGATCACTAAACTATATATTATTAAAAATGAATGAGAATACAAATTAACTAGATACTAAAAGATTTATGTAACATTGAATTTAAAAATATGTTAAATAAAATAATAAATATGTATTCAAAATTAATTTTTGAGTTTTATTTCTTGTGACACAATTTTATACTCGTATATCTATCTGGAAAAGTTATAAAATACATACGATTACCTTATAAAAAGATTATATAGTCGTCATATTAATTTTATACTAATTGTTTTATTAATTTCTATAAGTTAAAATTATTAAATGAATAAGGTAAGCATATATAGAGATTATACGAATAATGGGTCTATTCCACTACACAGCGTTTTATTTTGCAGAAAACTAGAACGAGATAAAAATATAGATTCTCTCTGTGTGTGAACCGTACATCGGTATTTTTTTTTTTTCTAAAATGTTTTGTTGTTGTTGAGTTGGTTGCCATAATTATAAATAAAAAATATCAAACAAAGTATTTTTTATGGCAACCAAAATGAAAAAAAATCCCCACTCTCAGCAAACTTTTATTTTTTTGATTTTTTTATGGTAGAAACATAAATTTTTTGTGCTTGGTGTGTCAACACAATAAAATTTTATTTTTTTTTGGAAAAAATTGAAAAAAATATTGGAGGAATTCACACTACATTTTAAATAATATTTTTTCGCCTTCTTGAAATTTCACTTTGCATTTAATTTTTTTAGGTTATATTTCTATTAAAAAATTTTTAATTCAAAATTTAAAAATAATACCGACTGCTGAACTAGGTAACTAGGCCAAAATAGTTCCTTCGACTATAAAAAACACCCTACCTAGGTATCATATTGCGTACACAAAATATTAAAAACAGGATTTTCAGATGAGAAATATTTTATTAAAATTCATCATTAAAATTAAAATTTATTTGAATTTGTTTATTAAAGTCAAATATAAAGTCGACCATTAATTGGATATATTCAATGCGATTGGATGAGTTGACCATTATATTAGAAGCGTTTTGTCGCAGCTCTTCAACTCGCGTTATTCCTAAATCACCACAGACACACGGCAGACAACAGTAAAATATAAACCTAATTCTGATACATCCCATACGGGATCCAGTGATGTCAGTTGATGTCTATCGAAATCCGAATGCTTACCGGCCAGTTTCGATATGATGAATCCGGCCAATGGAAGCTCAACGAGAAAATGTTCGTATCCAATATTCATCCAAATATCGAAATCGATCAAATTTGTTTGATCGATAATGGTGGCCCAACCTCAATATCTTCGCGGGTAAAATCTTAAATAGGTTGAAATCGTCGTGGGCCTCGTTGCATACCACCACATCTGCCTTGTGAACTGCTACCACCCCACTTAAATGAATGAGTCTCTGGAAATGCTAGTTAGGCAAAACCCAAACAAATCTATTTCAGCGTTGTACTCAACGAAATTAACAGCATCGAGATTGGAGACGAAAATTAATTTTGGCCAAAACGAGTGAGATTAAACCACAATGTTTTCATGAAAGATGGCTTGAACGCCAACATATAGTAATCTAAAGTAAAACGAAATTGTTGTTAGTTAAAAACATTACCATTTTTGTATTGAAAGACTTACTTGTATTCATAAACCACCATTCGAAACATTTGTTAAATAACTATCCGACCATTTAACAATGGTTTCATAATAAATTTCATGCATTTTTAAAATCTCCGAACGTGACTGTTCATTAGGAAGCAGAATTTCGGATTTGCGATCTAAACGTCCGGGACCTAATAATGCCGGATCTAGCGTATCCGGACGGTTTGTAGCCATAATCATTTTAACCTAATCCAACGAATCGAAACCATCCATTTGATTAAGCAATTCCATTAGAGTACGTTGAATTTTACGATCGACTGATGTAGCTTCGGAAAAACAACGATTTCCAATTGCATCAATTTCATTTCATCCAGTAATATAATGCACGGCTGATGATCACGAGTGTAATTAAACACTTCACTTATTAAACGAGTACTTTATATCTAAAGCTACCTTAGTTCCAGCCTTCAATTTTGTCTTGTCTGACGTCGACATCCAACAACATATCGTGGCCCGTTTGTTGTCTTCACAATAACTATAAAAATATAAGTAACATAAAATATCGTTTCACTGAATCACTGACATATTGGAGGTATGTACTTACATTTATTTTACGATCTAACCGTCCGGGACCTAATAATGCCGGATCTAGCGTATCCGGACGGTTTGTAGCCATGATCATTTTAACCTAATCCAACGAATTGAAACCATCCATTTGATTAAGCAATTCCATTAGAGTACGTTGAATTTTACGATCGACTGATGTAGCTTCGGAAAAACAACGATTTCCAATTGCATCAATTTCATTTCATCCAGTAATATAATGCACGGCTGATGATCACGAGTGTAATTAAACACTTCACTTATTAAACGAGTACTTTATATCTAAAGCTACCTTAGTTCCAGCCTTCAATTTTGTCTTGTCTGACGTCGACATCCAACAACATATCGTGGCCCGTTTGTTGTCTTCACAATAACTATAAAAATATAAGTAACATAAAATATCGTTTCACTGAATCACTGACATATTGGAGGTATGTACTTACATTTATTTTACGATCTAACCGTCCGGGACCTAATAATGCCGGATCTAGCGTATCCGGACGGTTTGTAGCCATGATCATTTTAACCTAATCCAACGAATTGAAACCATCCATTTGATTAAGCAATTCCATTAGAGTACGTTGAATTTTACGATCGACTGATGTAGCTTCGGAAAAACAACGATTTCCAATTGCATCAATTTCATTTCATCCAGTAATATAATGCACAGTTGGTGATCAGGAGTGTAATTAAACACTTCACTTATTAAACGAGCACTTTATATCTAAAGCTACCTTAGTTCCAGCCTTCAATTTTGTCTTGTCTGACGTCGACATCCAACAACATATCGTGGCCCGTTTGTTGTCTTCACAATCACTATAAAAATATAGATAACATAAAATATCATTTCACTGAATCACCGACATATTGGAGGTATGTACTTACATTTATCCTCATTCAATTGTGTACCTCCCCGACAATTTTCCCAACATTTTGCAATCATTTTCTAATTTATCGAACTGTTTCGTTAAACCTTTTAATTGTTCTCGCACTTAAAGTAAAAATATAAAATACCAATTTGGTACATTTGCTTACACAGTCGGAATGATTCTGTTATTTTCCATTCTACATGTATTCAGAAACAGTCAAATAGAAACTGATCGGTTAGCTGAGACAAATTGTATACGATCGGCATCATTCAACATTATCAAAATTTCAATGTCCGTTCGATAGCACTCAAATGATTAATGTAATCGTATTATCCTTTTCTTCACAATCCAAATCATCCACTTCCACATCACTGCTGTTATTATCCGGTTTCAATAATCGATACACAGTTTTATACAAGTATTTTGATACAAATATAAGACTGAACTGACTTTTACTATATTTTTTGGGGTTAAAAAATCTGACACTTCGATTTTTGTTTGATTTTTTCTCGGCTGCTGAATGATTTTTTTAGGTTAATATGAACTTGTCAAAAATTTCCCCTCACATGATTTATAGTAAACCAATTTTTCGATAGTTTCGTAAATTATTCAAAATAATTAAAATGCATATGTTTTTTCATCGAAAAAATAATAATAATTTTTTTTAGTAATTTTTGGGATATAAAATTATTGTCAAACATCAAAAATAAAAATTTTTTATATCTTTTAAATACTTTATAGGTTAGTTTTCGATGATGTCAAAATTTCCCCAACTTTTTATACCATAAAATAAAAATGTTTTATCTCAATCGCGCTAATGCAAATTTTAGTTCTTGTCTTTGTCATGTTTTCTGCAAAAATTTTGTAAAATTTCTCTGTTTCCTAGTGGAATAGTACCATAATTATATAAAATTTACACCATCATATTAAATTTAATGACGTCATATACTCTTTAATTTTATAAGAATAACATATCAATTTAATACTTTTACTTATTGGTTTTATAAGTACCGAATATATAAAATTTGTACGATTTTTTTATGGATTTGTATGAATTATTATACCAAAATTTTCAACCGTTTTCAACCGAGAAGTTCATGTTGTACAAACTGTTGTCCGTGTTGTGCTGCAACAAGTGGCGGTTCCGGGATACGTTTAATTTCTCAAACGATATAGAGCTGCTATTTTGTTATTTGCTGTTAAATTTCTAAACCCGTTATATTATTTGCATTTTTATTAATTTCAACCCCTTGTGGAATTAATTAATTTCGTGTATCTACAAATTATTGTACAATTGTTTAAATTAAATGAATTGGAATATTAATATTGTAATATTTAATTGTAATATTAATGAAATAGCACTTGCAGTAGAAAATAGTTAGTTTAAGAAAGTTGAATTTATGTTAGTTAATAAAGACATTTTAACGAGAAACGAATTGTAAGTAAAACCCAATAAACTCATAAAGCATAGCTTCGGAATAATTGTAGGTTAATTCAGGCATTTTATGTACACGTGATTGTGATGTGATCTACATATATCAAGATGACCTAACTTGCTGTGATCTATTTTATGAGCAATAACTTCTCTCCTTCACTGGTATGAGATACTCTAACATTACCTTTGCCATACTTTATTGAATTTTATGCCTCTTTCCTCTATAGAGTAAAATTATAGATTATTTAATTGTTTATATCGTTTACTAGACTATGACTGTGATATTTGTCCTCTATTTTTACCATCAAAAAATTTAATTTCTATACTTAAACGAAATTAGGAAAATCAATACGTTCCAATTTATTTTAGTAGGGTGTGATATCAATACGTAAAAATAATTAATAATTATACAATCGCCAATTTGATTTCTGAAGAAAATTAAATTTTAAAATTTATGTCTACACGATACATTTAACAACATTTAATACATCATACGTAGCTTTAAATGCTAAAAGTAACATTAAAATCACGTGCATTTTAATTTTGCTTTTGTAAAAGTTTCAGTACGATAGCAACGGCGTAAGTGACTTCCACAATTTCTAGCCATTCACAATGTAAGATAAATCCATTAGCGACTTGATAAGTTATTTATATTTTTAATAAAAATGAAATCGTTCAAAATATATACCAAGCAACCCGGCGGTAAATGTTGAGTGTTTATTTCATCCTGTTCCCGCATTTGGCTTTCAATTACTCTTTTACTATTACTCTTTTTTTCCATCGATAAACTTTCCATGCCAACACGGCAGTGATTAATTCCGTAACAAGCAAGCAAAATAAATTTGATAATAATTTTACACCCAAAACCTCTATGATTGATAATTTATCAATTTTCTAATAAACTAAACTACCTTAAAGGTGTTAAATTAGTTAACACTTAAGGATTGCGTGTTTAATAAAATAATTTAACTTACAACAGGTTTGATAAAAAATTATGTTTTATAAATAAAATAAAAGCATGTTAAGTTCCTTTCTCATTCAAGTAGTGTAATTATCAAATAATTTTCTGCGACTTGAAACCGTTTTTATAAAAGGAACAACCAAAAACAACGAAATAAATTATCTTACATCTTTGATATAATTATGAAAGGCCTTTAATTGTTTAAATGGGCAATCGTGATAGATATATGCACCGAACATTTACATAACCCAATAACAAACATAACGGGTGCAGTTATTAGTTTATCTTATTACAACAAAAAATTTTGATGGTTATTTTAATGACAGTAATAATATTTTATGTTTAATAAAATTGAACATATTTTCAAATTGAACGCAAACCACTGATAAGAAATTGTTGATTAGGCTAAATATGTGGTTGAGATAAAAACCAGGTGACATTTAATGTTTGTCATCCTTTTCCGTTTTACTGTTATTGTCAAACAACATCTAGACAATTAATAACAAAAATATGTTTGATCAATTGGATCTTACCACACGCTTTGATAAAACCTCAAACGTCATGTTAGTAGTGTCGTTATTAAATTTTTCTTGTTTCAGCCCAGGTGATTCACAATACTAATTATGATATTTGAACATCTTATGACGGAAAGCATATGTAAACCGCAAGATAATTTCGAAACACAACTTGTATGTTAGGAAGAATCTAATTAAAAATCAAAAACATGTAACCGTGTTTAATAAAAAAAAGAAAAAAATGTAATTATATAATAAAACAAACAAGTGATTTTAGGGCCGATGATATAATTATACAAAACCATTCCGTATACTGATATGAAAGATAAATTTATTTATAGGTAATTATTTTTTTCATGTTAGGGGTCTTGAAATGCATTGTGTGTTTAAGCACGACACCATAGCATTAGAAATATTTTTTGGCGTAACGAATAAAAGTGTATTTTGGGTTTCGGTTGCTTTGTGGTTGTTGATGTATCAATCCGATTAGACAGGTATCTTTATAATTTTGGTAAAAATGATTATCGATAAGATTGGTTTTGATGTATTTCTTTTAAATTAGTGTCACACCTCAAGCTAATATTGAATTTTCTGTTATACATTTTGGATTTATGGGCTCGTATCAGCATCTAAATATGAGGTTTGAAATGTTTTATTATTTTTTTAGATACGAATTATTTTACAACAACGGTTTTTAGATACTATTCTGTATTATTTAAATATATATATATATATATATATATATATATATATATATATATATATACATATGTAGATTTCTGGATCAAGAAGCCGAAAAACTCATCGATTCATAAAACATGTTTAAATTATTTTCTCGTACATCATCTTTATCACTACAAATAAGGCATTATTTATAACAATGTTTGGTGAACCCCAATACGCTAGGTAATAATCTCTTTCTCGATTGATTTTAAATTACTAATCGCCATTTTGTCATAATTCATACAGCAGAACGTGCAGATATTGTACGGAAATATAATTGAATAAACTCGTTGGTTTATATTCTTATTTGCGGATGTTTTACTTTAACTGTATATTATTATTATTTAATATCTGGACCCATAACCTGGTGAAATTTAATTAAGAGCCGACAAAATGAAAGGCATGCCGGTTCTTGAGAGAATCCATAAACAAAGACCGATGCATAAAAATATATTATAGGTACATACTTCAATACAAATAATTACATTGTTAGGCTTTACTATTTAAATTAAAAATGTATAGAAGTTAGTATTCGGCAAAGCACTTACAGCATCCATCGTAATTTTCTAATTAGCTATTTTTGGGCATCTCATTTATCCACTATAAAAGTAAAGATCCCATTGTTTATAATAATAATGATAATTTGTCAAGTTCAATGTGCTTCCTATAAAATATTGGGTAAGCAGAGCAATTATTATATACAAGAATCTGCCAACTTAAACTACCAAATTAATCTTTTTTCAAGCAACAATGAAATGGGTATAGAAATATAAATAGTAGCAAAACTGAAAATTGAATATTATAATAAAAATGAATTTTAAAATTAAATTACTAAAATAATGTAGTAGCCATAATTCGAGTAAATATTTAATTTTGCGATCGGAATCTTTAGATATACAGGTAACCCTCCTACAACACGGTATCTTGCAACACGGTTTCACTGTCACACGATATAAAAATCGCGGAAAATCT
The DNA here is from genome assembly GCA_963691935.1 of Nephrotoma guestfalica. Taxonomy (NCBI): domain Eukaryota; kingdom Metazoa; phylum Arthropoda; class Insecta; order Diptera; family Tipulidae; genus Nephrotoma; species Nephrotoma guestfalica. Next base: position 80,272,930 of record OY829915.1, on the reverse strand, counting down.
CCTACAACACGGTTTAGCTACATACAGATTGACAAAATTCAATTGGGGAAATGCCCATAAAATGCAATTAGAGGAATACCCAAATTTCATTATGTGTTTCAGGCATCTCAAATTATATTAACTCTATTTTGTTTTATTGCACTACCCATCGTAATAAGATAAATCTGAACAAATAAAATGGGTGTAAAATAACGTATAAATCGGCAATGGTGTAGTTCATTTCGTTGCTATAAAATATAATTGTGGGTATACCCAAATTTGATTTCCTTTCTATAAATTTTCTTAATGAAAGACCTATGTATTATTCATTTCGTGATGATAATAACTTTTAAAATAAAAGATGATAATAAATAACTTTAAACAAAAAAGGGATAAAAACGTATAAAAATCACACCGACGTTTTCATAAATTTATTTAATGAGAGACCATTGTGTTCGGTTCGTGATAATAATAAGTTTTTGTTAATTTAAATTCAGTTTAATTTCATAAATTTAAATTGAGTCCTAAACTATGTCTGGAGAAAATAAAAAAACACATTGTAAGCGAAAGTTTATTTCTTTAGCAACGAAAATACCAATTTTAGATCGGTTATTAACGGGAGAAAAAGCATCACACGTTGCAAAAACATTAAATTTAAATGAGGCAACCGTTCGCACCATTATAAAAAGTGAAATGGAAATTAGAAGTGCTGTTGTTGCAGGATCTTCGATATCCGCAAAACATGCAGCTCGTCCGCTTGCGCTATGAAAAAATGGAAAAAGCACTCAGCATTTGGATTGATGAGAGCAAAAAGCACTTAAAATTTATAACCACCTTAAACAAAATGGAGAATCTTCTCTGAACCCAGAATTCCTAGCCAGTAAAGGTTGGTTTGAAAAATTCAATTATCGTTTTTAACTTCACAACGTAAAAATTCAAGGAGAAATTGCATCGGCAGATCATGAAGCTGCTCGGTCATATCCATAAAAAATAAAAAATATTATCGAAGATCAAGGATACACAACACATCAAGAATTCAATGCTGATGAAACTGGGCTTTGGTGGAAAAAATGCCCAACAGGACATTTATATCCAAATATGAAAAAACTGCACGAGGATTTAAGATATCAGAAGATCGTACAACATTATATGTGTGCAGTAACGGGTCTGGGGATTGTATGTTAAAACCCATGCTAATCCATAGATCTTTGAATCCTCGTGCACTAAAAGCGAATTCAAAAGCTTGGGCAACTGCAGATTTATTTAGAAATTGGTTTCTAACTTGTTTTGTGCCAGAGGTCGAAATTTATTTAAAGCAGAAACATTTTAGACTTCAAGGCATCATTACTAATAGATAATGCGCCAGGTCATCCACAAGACTTGAGTCATCCTAACGTTCAAATAGTGTTTCTACCTTCTAACACTACTTCATTGCTTCAGCCAGATCAAGGTATTATTTATACCTTTAAAACTTATTACATCAGAAGATCATTGCAATGGATTATCGACACAACTGATTCAAAATCTATTGATGTAATTGAAGCTTGGAAGCAATTTTCAATTAAGCATGCTATCGAAATCATATCCTTATCGCTAAAAGACCTGAAAATTACAACATTAAATGCATGTTGGAAAAAGATATGGCCTGCATCAGTTGAATTAGAAAACGTGCATGATTGAGCAGAAAATGAAATTGGTTGCATATTAGATAGTGGTGTTAATAATTTTACACTTAAAAAAATTACAAGAAGGTTTAAGCTTAGCCGAAAAGTTGGAATCGTTTTTCGTGAATACAGACCGTTCCACTGAAAGAAGTTGAAAATTTAACGGGGAACTATAAAAATGTTTATCACCATATCATCAAATTTTCAACGGCCTTATAAGGACACAGAAACAAAGCAAGATTACAGTTTTTTTAAACAGAAAAAACGATGTAGAGAAATGCAGAAAGAACATCAGGAAGTGAAGATGATATCGTCCGTCCAATCGAATAAACGTTCCCGTTTAATATGAAGAAAATTATTAAATAAAAAAAAATTATTCATTAATTGAAATGAAATTAATAATATGTACATACGTATGTATTTATGTAAAAAAGATTTGATTTTTTGTCCAAAAATAAAGTTGCTTATATGAAATTATAAACAAAAAAAATGTTGAATGGGTTTTAGAACCTAACCCCTCCTTTTGTACTAGCTTCTAGTCTCTTATAGCACGGTTTCACATAACACGTCATATTATAAAAACCTATCTACCGTGTTATAGAAGGGATACCTGTACTACATTTTCCAAATTCCAACGCCTATATTTCAATTCGTTTTAACTCGATATAGATTGTTATTGAATTTATGGTTGTTGAATTTATAATGATAATAAATATGTTTTTTAAAATTGTAAACTAATTGTATAAAGACCATTTATATTTCTAGTGATATGACCAACTGCCCTGATAAACACATAAGTATTCAAACATTGTTGCTCTAAATAATATCAGTTTGATTATAAGCTATTTGTCTTTACAAATATCAGTTCTCGAGTGTCGATCGACCCACATTTATGATCCGTGGATTAGTTTAAAAAATAACCATCAAAATATTAATAAAATATCCATTTAGTAAGGAGGGGGTGGGGTATAGGAGATCATGAACGAAAATAATAATCAACGCTTACTCTCGAGTTACATACCACATTTTTTTATAATTCCCAGTTTTATTAAAAATATAGAATTTGTCAAGCAAAATTTTCTAAATACATTTTTTTACTACACAGAATATACTACACCGGAAAATTTTGTGTTGCTATTTATTGAAAATTTGCTTTAACATACACGCAATTTCGTCACGATAAGTTGAATTATTTGCATTTGTTTTTCGTAGGATCATTTGATTTTTGTTATTATCACACATTGCGATTCATAACTATAAATCCGCTAGTTATTTTGATTTTTTAATTAATTTGGAAATTTTATAATAATAATATTTAATGCCAGAAAAGTAGATAAATCTAAGCTACGACACTGATTAAAGCCGCTAGGTAAAATTACTAGCAGGGTTGACAGTTTCATCTCCAAAAATTGGTGTTACAGTTGCATGATGGTGGCATAATCTAAAGTCGTTTAGACAAGGGCCAAATAAACATTTTCAATGTGTAAGTTTTTTTTAGCAACGCTTTGCTGTTCAACAACTAATTAAAACTAATTAAACTTTTTCACTTATTAGCCGAGGAAATAAATTAGAAATAGATGAAGTGCTTATATAGTTAAAACATGTTTGAAAACCCCTTATTTCTCTTAAAAACAGTGACGTATCGGTTTTATTCATCATGTATCATGATTAAGATGAATCTACTTGTTGGCACTCACTAATTATCATTAATTTATTTGGAATTTACAAATTGGTTATTTCAAAATCCGAAAAAAACTAGTGGATGTATAGTTTTTGTAATATCTATGTTCTGTATAGTTCTGTATAATAACGGAACTGTTCAGAACTATACAGAACAACGATATTACAAGAAAGCTATCCAAATTTTATGCTGGATTTTTTTTCTTATACTTAGATTACTATTTAATCTAAGTTATTTAGTTTAAAAAAAAATGAAAAAAAAATTTAAATTAGATAGATTTGAAAAAAGCTATCGCGAACTCGACCCGATTGTTTTTAGTCATTGAATCGTGTATTGTAAATTTATATTGTCTTTTCAGGAAGAAATCCTATGATTATGATCAATAAAGCGAAATATAATGAAAAAATAAATTATTGGAATAAATACTATGTAATATAGTAAAAATCCAATAAATTTGTTTTATTTAGCATGTCTATAAGAAGCTAACCCGATATATTGTTGATACTTTTTACGTTTTACGTCCGATTTTAGAGCAAATAAAGTACTGCTTTTGGCCGAAGGTATAGAAACAGTTATTTGTGTATCCTAGACCGTAAACTATTATTTTGTTGCTCGAGCGAGGCGTTTGTTGACTGAGGCTTTCCGATGCCAATAACTACGCGAGAGCAATAAAATCATTTGCGCAAGCAAATAATAATTTTTCTAGGACTTATATAAAAATTACTTAAAAAATTAAATTAATTCAATTCTGTTTCACTTTTTTTGAAAAACTGTCCACCGTAATTGAATAGTTAAAAATAAAATTTAAGTGTATAGGTTGACATGGAGCTTGCAATGTGTAGGTGGTATACTGTAATTGTGTGAGTAGGTGGATGAGTGGGTGTGTGCGAGAATGAACAGGGAAGTATTAATTGACCTTCAAAAGACAATAAATCCACTGGCCGGTTAATACTTTCTTTTATATAAAAAAAAATAACCGCTATTAAAATATCTGAACATCTGAAATACAGGGTGTCCGCCGGGAAGGTATACTACTTTGTTTGTTTATGATTTTTGATTAAATGAAAGAGAATGGATCTTATAGTGATAAATGTTTTATTTAATGTCGGCAATTATGTATGGAATACAATATCAGATAAATGTCCGTCTCTGTTAGCCTCACAAATGCGAGCCGTTTTGAGCACATTTTTCATTACATTCTCACACATTTCACGCGGTATTTCATTAATTTCATCACGAATATTTTGTTTGAGTTGCTCAAACGTTTCTGGTTTGTTTGCATAAGCCTTGCTTTTTAGATATCCCCACAAAAAGAAGTCCGGAGCAGTCAAATCAGGCGACCGTGGAGGCCAATCAACATCACCATTTTTTGAAATAACTTGTTGTGGAAAGAGTTCTCGCAGTAATTCCATTGTAATCCTGGCTGTATGCGATGTGGCACCGTCTTGTTGATACCACATGTTAATCAAGCCCAAAGTATGCAGTTGTGGCGTTAAAAAGTTTTCAATCATATCACGATATCGCTCCCCATTCACAGTTACCGTTAGGCCGTTGTCATTTTCAAAGAAGTAAGGTCCAATGATTCCTCCTCACCAAATTGCACAGCAGACTGTCACTTTTAATGGATGTAAAGGTGACTGATGAATAATGTGAGGGTTTTCCATTGCTCAGAACCTACTATTCTGTTTATTCACATATCCATTTAAATGAAAATGTGCCTCGTCACTCATTATGATTTTTTCATGAAAATCGGGGTTGTCATGGGCGAGCTGTACCATCCTATTGACACGATGGTTTATCGAATATTTTTCCATAATAAATTTGCCACGTGTCTACTTCACGACTGTCAAGTATGAACTGTCAATACTAATATTCGCCTAAATGGCGGCAAAACAAAGTAGTATACCTTCCCGGCGGACTCCCTGTATTTTTATTAATTCTTGTCTTACTGTGCAAACGAAAAAATACTTCGTCACTCGTTGCCCTTACAGACAACCTCGGGCTATAATAGTAAACTTTTCAACCTTGGTATACATTTATACAACCTTGATATAGAATTTACTTTTATTTACAGAAAAGATAGTTTTGGTTTTTACTTGAAATGACAAACGGCATGACTAGGAGGATTAAACCGCGTGCATGTTTCTTTATTATTATTTGTAATTTAGACTAACTTTATATTTTATAAAATTAATTCTGAAAAAATTTTCAATTAGAAATAGTATTTGAATGAAATAGTCTGGACACTCTTAAATATTCCTAATTTTAATTATCGTAATAAAATATCGAAAAATTCAGCTTTTTATGAGAAGAAGTGTCTAAAGCAACAAATGAAATACTTGTAAATGATAAACTAAAAGACTTCTACTAATCCTATAATTTTCTTTGCTAACTAGCATAATATTATTTGCTATTATTATACACATATGTTACGGAAATTTTGCTGTTGTTGTTATGTACATATTTCCGGAGATTAGTAATACATATTTTTAATATAGTTAAATCAATTTTTGTTAACAATCTTATAAACTATGTCTATATTAATAGCTCCGATCTATAGTCAAACTAATTTCGGAAATACAATTGTTTCTTTAAAGTCATTCTTTTCTTGGGCTGTTTCACAAAGTTTGCCAACAATATAAATTTTAGCAAAATAACCAAATATATATAAAAAAGATTACTGTGCTATTTATTAATATAAGATGGGACTAACTTCTTCAATCGCTCAAAAGTGGATGCGAATAAAATAATCTCAAAACTAGTCAATTGACTACTTTTATTGTTAAACAATCTATTTTATAAATAAATTCCAACGTTTACTTTTTCGGTACTTCCGTCTTTTATGTAATCTCCGGTACATCTTCATATGTACTCGCACTCCATCAGAATATCCGTAACATAACATACTTTGTGAACAAATAACCACAGTCAATCAAATAATATATATTGGAGCTTATTCTCGCGGCACACAATTTCTGTTGTTATTTTATTTCCCTATCCTATTGGAATTTGTATTGAAAAATCAAAAATAATGTAACATAACAATAGTTTAAATACCGGAATGGCCCTATTGTCTGTGGGGTTCTAATTATGTTGTATAGATGTTGTTAATTGTCAATTAATTTATACATCATTTTTTATTTTTTTTTTGTAATTAATAATTTTTATTTATTTAATTAAAATGCGTGTTATCCTGTTATTATATATCCCACACAGAATAAAGTGCGATCGAGTTATGGATCAACAGAAAAAAATCAGCCATATACACCTATAGAAAACCTTTACGTTCCTCCGACTTTTGAATTATTGCCTAATCCTAAGCCCAATAATTGTAATACAGAAAAAGAAATCAATTATTACGATCCATGGGAAATATTCATAAAAATAATACAAGTGATAATTATAACATAAATAACAATGAAACCCCTTTAGATAACTGTAATAATATTAGTAAAAATTCAAATGAATCTGTTTATGAAGAAATTCATAAAAATTTTGAAGTTGCTTATAATTATTTAACTGAACAGCTTATTTCTATAGATCATAATGTATCACACACAAATAATGCGCTCGACGACAATTCACAAAGAACAGTGTTTTCACCTCCCAACGCGTTCCTAATCCCTTCGTCTTCTGCACAAAAGCTAACCAGTGAAATATCATTTGCGGAAGTTAACAATATAATTCACACAAAAAATAATATTTTGCCAGATGGCCTTGATATTAAATTTAATAAAATTAATATAAATATGGCTATGGAAGTGAGTGATCCATTACCAGAGAATCAGGATGATAATATTTCTTCAGCTTACAAGGTGGGTATTTTCATGACTTAAGTGCATGGTTTGTGTTATATGTGTTTTTTGTATTTTGGTTAATAAGTCAATTATATAAAGAAATGTTTTTGGAAGAATTTAGATAATTTCGACTGTGTTTTTGACTCTCATCCCTATATGATTTGCAAATGGCATACATTTATGTTATTCATTAGATCATGCTTAAAGCTTTATGCATTGTATCATTAAAAGAAGTAAGTTATCGCTTAGATTACTATTTAAAATCGGTGTTTTTGACGTATATGTACTTTACAAAGTCGAACCTTATGCTTAATGATTGATTCATGTGTAATCTGTGTTCCGAGTTCAAAATATAAACTAAACCTTAAACTTGTTCTTATTATATTCTCATCTTCTTATCTCATCATCTTCTTATATTTTTTATCTAATTATTGTAATTTTTTTAATTGAATTTAAATGTTTTAATTTAGTGTTTGCCTCTACTTACACATTGTATGAATTCGCAAAATACTAATTGAGCAGGCTAATATTTAAAAACAAATTGTATGTTAGAATAATGATTGTCAAGAAGGTTAGGTTAGGTTAGGTTTCAGTGGTTGCTATCGCATACTTAGGCCAGTTTTGGCCCATTTTGATACCACGGATCCGATATCATTAAACTCCCTTTAAATCCATCTAGTGCTGCTATTCACATAGCGTAAGAGATCTCGCACATTACAGCTTTCGATATCAGAGAGGATGTCCATAGTGTATTTGCCCAAGTGAACATGTCTTCTGTCAGCAAGCGCAGGACACGAGCATAGGAAGTGAACAAGAGTTCCTCCTCTTCCTCATCCTTGCAGCTTCTGCAGAAGTCATTTCCATCCAGACCCAGCCTTCGCGCATGATATCCGAAAACTCAGTGTCCGATAAGTACCCTTACAATTTTACCTAAATCACGCTTCCTTAGTGTGATCAAGATCATGGATCGCATCAAACTCAGCTCAGGCCATATTTGTTTCGCTACCTTGCCAGTCGGACTGGCGAGCCACCTAGCATTTGCCAAGATAACTGCTTTCATATGACTTGCTGGTTTCAGTCCAGACATAGGCCTTCCTATACATTATCTTCCTGCCTCCAGTTGCCAAGTCATACCATATCTTGCTAATTCGTCCGGGAGAATCACCTTAAAACTGTTGCCAAAACACAAAAGAGGTGTTATATAAACCAAATTCACCAGATCATCCCTCACAGAATAGGCTATAGTTGAGTGTCCTTTTTGCAGGCACCCCGAAATCGCAACGGGGGAAGGTACAGCATAATCTCTAACGCACTAGTGGGGGTCGTTTTCAACATCCCACTGATGAGCAAGCAGGCTGATCCCTGCACCTTCGCCATCATGTTCCTGGATGATAATTTCTCCAGAGCTGGCCACCATACACTCACACCATACAGTAGTACGGGCCTTACTACTGCCGTGTAAATCCATTGCACCAGCTCCGGTTTCAGACCCCATTTCCTTCCGATGGCGTTTTTGCAAGAATAGAGGGCCACAGTGGCCTTCTTCACTCTTTCTATCGTGTTTGGTTTCCAACTGAGCTTACTGTCGAGAAGGATCCCCAGGAATCTCGCCCTATCAGTAAAGGTCAACATAGTACCATTTAAACTTGGTGGAACCATTACCGGAATTTTATATCACCTAGTAAAAAGGACCAGCTCTGTTTTAGATGGGTTAATCCCCAATCCACATCTTCTGGCCCAACCCGCAGTGACTGATAATGCATTCTGCATCACATCTCTGATTGTACATAGGCGCTTCCCCGAGACAGCTATCGCTACGTCATCGGCATAAGCAACCACGCCTATTCCTTACCCCTCCAGTTCCAATAACAGTCCATTGATTACTACATTCCAAAGAAGGGGAGAGAGGACACCTTCCTGGGGTGTTCCCCGAACAACCCGCCTTCTAACGGAGACATCCCCATCTCCGCTATAACCATTCTGCTGCCTAGCAGGTGATTAATTAGCGTGGTTACAGGGTATTCAATCTCAAGTGGCAACAATCCTTCCCTGATTGCCTCCACCTTCACGTTGTTGAAAGCGCCCTCGATATCGAGAAACGCCACCAACGAGTATTCTTGAAAATCAGTTACTTCTCAATTTCTCGAACCAAGGTATGTCGCGCCGTGTCCACGGACTTTCCCTTTTGGTACGCATGTTGAGACTGTGCCCAGCTTCTGGGTAAAATTCTCGAACGAATATGGATATCCAGCAGCCTTTCCATGGTTTTCAGCAGAAAGATGACATAGATATTGGTCTTAAGTCCTTAGAGTTCCTGTGCGAGCTTCTACTCGCCTTCGAGATGAAGATCACCCTAGCCTCCCTCCATTTCTTCAGGATGTACCCCAGCTTCAGACACCCTTTGAAGATAACCTCCAGCCAGAGAGTAAGACCTCCGAGTTCTTCTGAATTTCTGCTGGCTCAATCCCATCCGGACCAGCTGATTTAAAGGGCTTGATAAACGTTTCATAGCGCATTTTATCTTCCGTGTATTCAGAATATCCTCTGTACACAACATTTGGACGCCACAGTCACCGCTACATCCGCAGTCAACCATATACCCGCAGTCAACCATATACCCGCAGTCAACCAAAGGCTCCACAATCAACGCATCCTCACTACCCAGGAAGTGAGTTTCCATCAAAAGATCAAGAGTTTCTTCATTAGAAACCGTCCATTCACCATCCGGTTTTTTCAGATAGCCTGGAACAGCTGGACTAGTAAAGAGAATCTTTCAAAAGCGCGAGGTATTCGAGACCCCTTTCAATCTACCAAAGAAGAGCCTCCACGAATTCCTTTGCGCCTTTCTTGTTTCCCTTTTGTATACTCTGAGGCATTCCTTAAAGAAGTCCCAATCTTCACTTTCTCTTGATCTTTTTGCTCTATTGAAAGCAGACCCACAGACTTTCCGGCACTCCGCAAGTGCCGAGGGGCACCAAACAGGTTTTCGCTTTCCCCTCTGCTTTGTTAGGAAAGCTTGCCTCATAGAGGTATTGAAAGCCCTAGTAAGAGTGTACATCATTGAATCCAGATCACTATCCGTGTCGAGGAGTGCTGGGACTAGATGGAATCCTATCCTCCAATACCTCCCTATAAACGCGCCATACTGTCCTTCGAGGATTTCTGAACACGCACTGATCTGTGATTTGGAGATTGAGCTTAAACATTAGGTTCCGATGGTCAGAGAAGGAATGCTCCTTCGCCACCCTTCATTTCCTGATCATAGGTGAAATAATCATATTGTCAAGAATTTATAGTAAATATCAATTCTATAAATAATTATTAAATTTCAGTTCACGATTTGTATTATGATACAGTAAAAATTATATTTTACATTGACTTGTTAATCAACTATGACTCACTATTTTAATTCAATTTGATTAATATTCAACTACAATATGTAATACTATTAACAATTTGGCGATCATCGGTTTTTTCATAATTTGCTTCATACACAATTGTTGTTTTGTTAAAAGTTGACAGTAAATTGTTTTTCAATAAAATACCATATATACAATCGTGTTGTTCTAAATTATAAAATGTTATTCCATAATTTGAGTTTCATGCAAATTTCGGGGAATGCCTTTTGCCATCTGCAAACTCATACGTCCACCAAAATATAACACATCTTCAAAAAACCAATCCACGAGTAATTCTTTGTCGAAAGTATACGGAAAGGTTATTTTAAGTCGATTGTTAAAGTTTTTCGCAGATTCAAATTATCTATGACAATCAATTTGGTTTCACTGCTTAATCTAGTACTACGGATGCTTGGTTTTAGATTAAAAAAGCTTTCAAATCGGTTGATCATGATGTTTTGCTATTAAAATAGAAAAACCATCTTTTTTTATAAAAAAAACCACCCATTCACACAATTTCAGTATACCACCTCCACATTGCAAGCTCCATGTCAACCTGTATATTGACATGGACGGTAGGTCGGCGCTGAATTCTGCGTTGTGTTTATTAACATCACCGAACGTAAGCGATCAAAACACACAATACAATAATACATACAAAAGCGGCTAATTACATCCTATATGGCGAATAGACAGTTTAGTTTCAGTTAAGGGGATTAATAGAAGCCTATAAAAATGAAAAAGGTAGCACAAGGATCCATTTTAGCTCCTCCTTTATTTCTATTTTTTATTAATGATTTATTTCAATTAAGGCTTAATGGAGAGTCGCAATTATATGTTGATGACGGAATACTTATAAAAGGTTGTTGAATTTGGGCAGGTCGATGTTGAAATGGAATAAAACAATTCACATATTATTAAAATATTTGTGCTTCGGATTTACTCAATCGAATCCTAAAGAGCTTATACTAAGTCAATATCTTGCATTATATTATCGAATAAAGTTTATTTATGCTTGTTCTCAACAACTCTGATTGTTCTGGATAATATGTAGAGTGCAACCGAGTTCATCAAAAAACTTAATAATTCCTGAACTGACGAAACAGGGAAATTTTTTTAGTACACAATTTTTTGTTGTTCCGTACTTTATTTACAACTGGAAATTTGAAGGAATGAAAATGAAAAGACTGAATTGTATTTTTAATAAGAAAAAATGGATATCTTAATGTTTGCTGGTGAAATTAATTAATTTGTGTTAATATTGGATAGTATTGTGTTTAATTATAAACTAAAAATTAAATGTCAAAATGATTGACTTGAAGTTAGTTAAAGTTTTGTTCTAAATTTTTTTGTTTAAATTTCCCTGTATTTTCCCTATATTTTATCGCGGTCTCGAACACCATATTTCAAAAAAACGCAGCAAGCGTAGAAATGTGTTTCGCCTTCAGATATCATCTGACGAAACCAAGAGTAATGACTCGGAAAATAATGTTTACAGTGGACGTGAATCAGAGGATTAATTTTCCAGAGCAAGTGAACTTCAAAATGAATTTTACGCAAGATAATATGGGAGCTCTATTTATTGTTTGTGGAAATCCTGGTCGAAAATTTGATGTGTCTAGATCGGCAGATGTTAGATAATGTTAGATAATAATGAATTGGTATCCGTAATTGTGGAATAATTGAATTTTTGTGCAACACAGTATATTGAAAGTCACAATTTGAAGAATCAACAGTATTTCTCGAAAATAGTGTGATTTTATAAGATATTTAAGAATTATTGCAAACAAAAAAAATCCCCTTTCATTTATTTTCGATTTGTTTGGCGCTATTAGATTTACCCACACTAACTCATGTAATTTTTGTATATATAGAGAAATGGATTTTTTAACTTAAGAAGAGTACAAAACATAAAAAACCCTCTAAGCTGTGTTTTAAATTACAAATTTAGCAACATTATATTTCGTTATACAGGACACACTACAGATCAAATTTTTTTAAAAACTTACAATAATACATAGATTTCGAAAATACTACAATTATAGCAATAAATTGAGTTAAATTTTGGTTTATTGATTTCAGGTAGCTGATTAAACAGATATTGCTATTATTTCAAGTCCTTTTGGCGTCACTAGTTTATGAATTAAATTATGATATTTATTTTCAAGGGATCGCGAAAAATTTAATTCGACAAACTAATAAAATATGTTATTTTAAAATGCCGTTGTAATTTTTATTAAATCGTTGAGTGGATTATATGATATTGCAGTTGTGTTACTAACCGTTAGACCTACCTCGGTGCATGTTACCAAATCAACTTCAATCATTCCTAACTGAACTTTATTAACCAATACTAGTCAAAAAAGATTAAAATGAGGTTTGCCCAATTAAATAAGTATTCCCCTGGGCCCTGAAAACTTGTATGCATCATACATTTCTCAATCTAGATTTTATCTATTTTACTTTACTTTTATTGTTGTACTTAAACATGCACACTGTGCTTTATAAGTAATAACTAATTGAATAAGTTAATTTGCATATTTTTATTATATAATAAATTATAAGGCAAGCACGTTGGTATAAAATCTTTTAGTTAAGAGTTATGTGAAAACCCGCTATATTGTGTTATAATATGTAATTAATTATTAAAACAACATTTCGAATGTTCGCGCTTTGATTTTGGATAGGACAGAATCATGTAAAAAATTTTCAAGAATTATGCAATAACTTCGCGATTTCCATCGAATCTAGATAGCGTTGATTTTCACGTCTGCAAGGGGAATGAGAAATGTCAAATTCATTGTTTTGGCAGTTTTGATTACTATTGCTACATAGCAACCTGCAAAAAGGGTGTAAAATAAGAGATTATTGCTTGAGAGAAAAAATTAATCGAGGCCGAAGGTAAAAGGTGGTAACTGATCGAAAGCCATAATCGACGTTTACTCCTGCGTTACATATGATATTTTAACGACTTAATTTTTAGTAAACATATAATGTGTTTACCAATTTTTGATTGATAGTAAGTTTTCTCTCATAAAATATACCAAGAAAAACTTTTATAGTACTATCGAGTATTCATTGAAAATTGGTTTCTTAAACAATAATTTTGTATTAAAATTACTCGGTTTTTATAATTAGAGATAGTATTAGTAGAGTACTCCATCTACTTGAGTCCCTATAGGGAGTAAAATACATTATTGTTTACTTACTTTTGTTCTATGATATAATGATGCATTTTGGTTACGATTTTTAAATAAATAAAGTGTTGCTTTTGGTCGCAGGGAAAATATTTTTTAAATAATCACGTTTATGGAGGTTTTTATATATCTTTTTCTTTTTCATATAAGAATTTTGATAAATTAAAATTAATTGATTAATTACAATTATTTAATCATTATTGCACTGTCATCTTGAGTACCTACACAAGTGTGCAATGTCTCAAGTAAATCAGATAATTAGAAGTTATGGAGAAATTGATTATAAGATACAAACAGACAGAGAGAGCAAATTAATAAGCGTGGTAAAAAACCAAATTCGCTAGTTTACAAATCCAAGCAAATTTTTGCTTCAACTTTAAAACGATCGGATAAAAAAACATCTTTAACATCTCGTTTAATAATATGCAGATTGAGCACCGATTATTTTCGCGTTACATGAAAATTTATCTAAATAAAATACTCAACAGATGAAAACGTAGAAGGTAAATATAAACCAAAAATTAATCAGTTCAAGTCTTGTTTCATAAATTAATTAATATTTTTTATATAAATTGATTAAACAAATTTAATTTTGCCGTCAGAAAATAAAATTCAACAACCAGTTTTTATGCATTTTTTTATAAACATTAAAAATATGAAGATGCATAATTTAATAAAGAGATGATAAAAACAGCTTAATCAATTTAATGAGATATTCCTGCACTTACCTAATATAATTATAAAGTAAACTGTATAAATTTAACATTTTACATTACTAGTTTTCTTTTTCTGCCATGTCTTGTATATCTATCGTGATAAAATTGAATATTCAGTTTAGGTGACTCGATATCCCCAATATTCACGCCCTCTTCGGTTAGGCTCAGTTGATAGGTGTCGGTGCTTTTCAATGTGAAATTTTACATTTATATCAATAGATCCCGGATTTCCAACTTAAATTACCTTAATACTAATTTTGCTCTTTCAAATCCCGTTCTTAATATTTTTTGAATTACTGTTCGGCCAGATGCCACAACTATGATGATTTGAGTACATCACATCGAATATTTTATTTATTTTATCTGTTACACGTGGAACAAAAAATATTGTAATATGAAAGGTTGTTTGTGAGGGTTAAAATTGATAATTTTTGTAAGTCTAATTTATTCTTCTATAAATATGTTCTCTGTTCTAATTTTATCGTAATGTTTTCTCTTAGAAAAAAACAATGTTTGTGCAAAAACCTAAAGTTAGTTAGTTCTTTTATTAAACTTTGGTTATGTGCCAAACTTCAAGATGCCTGAGACCCAGAAGCCGTTTAAGCGTTGGGCTTTCTAAGTAAATTAGAAGGGTTTTCTAAGTAATATTAGAATTTAATTACTTAAGTAAAACAACTTGCATATACTGAATAATTATTGATTGATTTAAATTTTTGTATAAAAATTTACATTTGGTGCAGAAGCTATACAGTTTTTTTTATGGATGCTGTGCTTGGAAAAAAGAAAAGCCTGGCAGATGAGGAATGCTTAGAACAATTACTTGAGGGTTCCGATGATAAAAGCCTTATATATGATTTGGAAGAACTGAGTAATCTAATATTTGAATCTCTATACGAAGCAATAATCGAAGAATTTAAAATCGAACGTATTTAAACTAAATGTATTCGTTACAATGGTTAAAATATCAATTATAATTGAATACGTCTAGAGAAATATTATATTCATAATAAGTAATAAGATTTTCAAAAAAATATCCTACCTGCTGCTCAATTCAGCCATTGAGATAAAAGTAACAGGAACTTAGGGAATAAATAATGTGAACTTGCGGCAATGTATGCAAATATGGATTATGTAAAGCAACAGCGGTAAAGATAATGAAACTGTCTGACATATTTTTGATAATAGGATGTATACCGTTTCTCCATATAGCACTTATTTGAGACGCACGACAATCTTCAAAAAATATCTTCGTCAAACTATTCAAAATACGTAATCAAGATAAAACCAAATTGTCTTGAAAAATTTCACTGACTGTTAAAGCCTTTAGGAGTAGATAACATGAAATAGAAGTAGGTGTTTGCTAAACCTCTGACAAAAAAATGATTCCATTTACGGGTTCAGGTCATAAATTTTAATAAAATAATTTAGACTACACTTACATCACAAGTGTTAGGTTAAAATGATATTTTTCTTTTGGGTGTCGTTAGTACCACTGATTGCATATTATTCAATCGGGCAATAAATGTTTTTTGGAGGTTAGATGTCAAGCTTGAATAATTACTAGTGATATTTGTTCAAAGCGTAACCAACAATTATTTTCATGTAATTGAAAATGTCGAATTTTGTGGCAAAAAACAGCATTTGCGGGAAGTTTTACTTCATTATTTTTTGTTGAAGAAAAGTGCAGCGGAAACAAATCGTTTGCTTGTGGAAGTTTACGGCGAACATGCTCCATCGAATACAACATGCACAGAGTGGTTTCAACTATTCAAAGTTGGTGGTTTTGACGTAAGAGACAAAGAACGTGAAGGCGGACAAAGAAAATTTAAAGACACAGAATTGGAAGAATTGCTTGATGTGGACCCTTGTCAGACCAAAAAACAATTGGCAGAACAGTTGAATATTACCCAGCAATGTGTTTAGCAACGGATACATGCAATGGAATTGGTTCAGAAGCTGAGAAATTGGGTGCCACACAAATTGAAAAAACGGGACATGGAACGTCGGAAAACCATATGCGAATTGCTTTAACGACAACAAAAGAAGGGGTTTTGGCATCGGATCATCAGCGTGGATCAAGCCAGGTGAACCAGCCCGTCGACGCCAAAAGAAAATATCCATGGTACGAAGGTGATGCTTTATATTTGGTGGGATATGAAGGGTATCGTTTATTATGAGCTGCTGAACGATCGTGAAACCATTACGGGACAAGTTTATCGACGACAACTGATGCCTTTAAAGCAAGCTCTAGCTGCAAAACAACTGGAATGGGACAAAAGGCACGATAAGATTATTCTGCAACATGACAACGCTAGGCCACATGTTCCTATACCTGTCAAAAACTACTTCGACAGGCATAACTGGAAAATTTTACCCCACCCGCCGTATCCACCAGACATTACTCCCTCTGATTACCACTTTTTCCGGTCGATGCAATCAGCCCTGGCACAGCATCACTTCACTTCATATGAAAACGTTAACGATGGGCGAAAGTTATAGCTTCCGAAGGAGCATATTTTGAATAAAACATTCTTTCATTTTCTACACAAACTAATGTCTTTTATTTCACTAAAAAGGTCGAAAATACATTTGTACATCCAATATAAAAATAACAGTGGAACCCAGTCCATGGGACCTTAACATTTGTGATACTTTCGGGCGTCACATTATTCAAATATTTATTAAAATGTGGTGCATTGCTAAATTTAAAAACACAACCGAAGGAAATGGTCTTGAAAGATCGGAAAACGATATTTTCTGTCGCACATAGACCGTAACACTCAAGCCTTTGATGTAAGTACGAAAGCCATAGTTCAGCAAGAAAACGAACGAAGTTAAATTGCTTTACAACCAAGTACTCTATTACAGGATCAGTAAAAGAGTTTGACAACAGCATTTTGGTACGCAGCATTCGCCGATTTGCAAATAAATAAAAGACCGGAACAAGGAACAGTTTAAACAGTGACCACCAAATTTGCATGGCTCACATAAGACATTTTCTTCAGACCAATGTCAACTAATCGTAAGACTACATGCATAATACGAAAAGAGGCATACTTAAAACGAAACTCATGGCTAAGAGCAGAAAAAAATGTCCCCAAGAACATTTTAGTTAGTGATTGTGCGTCAGAATAAAGGAGATATTATATTAGTGAAATTGGTGTATAAAATGAAAATTATCCTAAAAAATTAATTAATTTGATTGATTTATTGATCTTGTTCTAGAAACAAACTAACTTCTAATCAATTTTCATAAATAAATCACCTAGTAAAATCAAAACTCTCAAAGCTATTAACTTATAGACAAAGTGGCAAAAGCATAGGAAAAATAAAGAACCTGGGCCAAAATTACAAAGCATTTTTTTATTTCATTATAAATTGCATGGAAAAATAATAAGCTAAATTCCAAAAAAACAGACAAGGTCCACGTTAACATCAAACAGACAGAAAGCGCTTGCACATTGTGTGACGTAATTTTAAGCACGAGGGAAAAAGTAAAAACTTTTTGTCATAACCATTGAAAATTCTCGTTTGGTCCTCCAAGATACGAAGTCAGATAGGATAGAAAAACAGAAACTTTTAAATTAATGTAAACTACCTTTTGATGTCCTTGAAACCTATAGCTACACTGGCAGAAGATAACGAATCTGGTTTTTTATACGGTACCATCCATTTCTTGGCTTTGTTGGCGGGGCCAAACGCGGTGGTTCCTCTTCTTGTGCTAGAAAAATTCCTTCACGGATTGTAAAATATCTTCCTTTAATTTAGGTTGTCGCTTGTTCTGTGATGTAGTTCTCCAAATTATTAAATTTAATATTTATTCATCGATATGACAATGGTGATTGACAATTAATAATTAACTACTTGAATATAAACGCTCACAGAATTGTAAATACACAAACGCCTTAGCGATAAAAAGGATAGGCAATTCTTGATGCATGGATTGCCTAGCCTTTTATATATCTCTAACTTCTATCATGAATATCTCTCGAATGACAGATATATTTTTGAAACTTATCAAATTATAACAGAAAATGTTATAACAGAGATAATAATACAACTACAGGAATTATATCCAATTCAAATCAACAAATATGCCCAAGATATGCTGAAAGTCTTAAGTAGTTAGCGGATGCGTAAGTAGTAATACTAATAAACGTTTGCATTAGTAATGAATCCCTTTCTGCGTGTGTTGATACAATATTAGTATTAAAATGTATTATTAAATTTTCATTTCAAAATACATACAAGCACAATTTAATAAACAATTAGTTCAAATAAACATGTCTATATGATATAAATTAAAACAATTAGTTAAAACAATTAAGAAAATGAAATAGAAATCTTTTGTCGACAAATGACAATACCGAATTTACCTAAAATGTAGTATTGATTAAAAGCACGTTATAAGTTTAATTAATAACAGAAAGCTAAAGCAACGTTAATCAGTTAGAAGAAATAGCTTAAGACCAAAACAGAACAAGAGCGAAGGGGGCAAGCGAAATCGCTTGTCATATTACAAAACACCGAAAACAAGCAATACAAACACAACCATCGACGTTGACTAGGACGATTTTTTCGTCGAAACAAATTTAGAGCCTATTTCTATTTTTATCGCTGGCGAAACAATGTTGCCAACTTTTTTTTATATTATTTAAGTTGGTAATCCTATAACTGTCATATTATTAACCATTTTTATCAATCGATTTCCATTTATTTCATTTCTATGCTTCGTCGAAAAAAATCTGTTATGGTTTCTTATAAGTTTAGTGGCCTAACACACCAACGTCATGTGCCAAAAACACAAAAGATAAGCAATTTTTATAATTTGTCGCGGTTATGTCGTTTGTGGTTGTTTTTCATCGCCTTACGCTGACGCTATTGTTTTGTTAGCTACAGCGATATTTTTTATTTATTCGTCGACGCTCATCGTTGCCACTCTTGTTCTGTTTTGAGTGGAAAAAATTGACAATTAGATCGAGGAGATTTTTATCTGATTCTTAACCCATACCTGTTTCCTTTTTATCTGTGATATTAGCACAATTCACCTATTCTTATGCCTAGAGATAAATCGAAAGAAGAATTTACTCTTATTCAAAGTATTTTTTTCTTTGCCTAAACCCTTATGATTAGCTTGTATATGATGACTATTTGTGTAAGTTTTCCATAATAGTAATTAACATGCTTTTAGTGACGTCATTTCTAGTAATATCTGACTTACTTATAACCACATGGCCACTCCCCTTCTCAGTATTTCCAAAACTTGAAGTATTTTTTGTGTGCCTAGACCCTTATGGTTAACATGTATTGTGTAAACTTTCCTAAATAGTAATTGACAAGCTTTTAGTGACGTCGTTTCTAGTAATAGCCGACTTATTCAAAGCTACGTTGCCGCACCCCTTCTCCATATTTCCAAAATCTAAAGTATATTTTTATTTGCCTAGACCCTTATGATAAACTTGTATATGATGACCGTTTGTGTAAACTTTGCTAGATAATTAACAAGCTGTTAGTGACGTCATATTTATATTAATATCTACCTTATTTAAAGCTACATGGCTACTGCAATTCCAAAACCTAAATTAAATGGCCTAGATACGAACTGTAAATTAAATTTATAATATTTATTTACATTTATAACGCTTGTTAGAAGTTTAACAGGATTTATAAGGTTTGCCAGAAAGTTGCCAGATCCTTCATGCTCGTCAACATAATTTGCACTATTATTCATTTAATATTAAATAAAAATAAATTATTCACTTACCACAATTTATAATAAATCACAAAATCGTATTTCATTTAAAACAAATTTTTATTTCATTTAATTTTTCCTGAGACCTGAATGACTCACTAAGACTGACCCGTTGTGTTCGTTGCACTCGTATTTATATACCGATCTAATATTCTTTACTCGCCTGGATCTATACACAAGCTTTTCCTCGGTTCTGTTCTAGACTACTATCAATCCGCTACACAACAATACTGCCTCAAATCTGCCTCCAGTACTCAACCCCAAATGTCACCAATGTCATAAAAATGTTTGTAATGTTATAAACCTTAAATGAGCATTTTTTGTTGAAAAATGCCACATGTAGAAAATTGTTTTGTTCTGCAAATTTTTGCAAGGTAAATAAGAATAAGGAGTATCCACTATAGAAAAATATTCAAATGCAAGAAAGAAATAAACATATATAGCAATGCCATAATTTTTTATAGGATTATTATTAATTAATTTATATCATTCTCGACTATAAGACTTTATGGAAGAGAAAGCTATACCAATAAAGGGCGTTGTTTGGAAACTCGACCATTAAAAATTTAATTGCCGAGGCAATTGTGAATACAAAATTAAATAGTCGAGGCTATTGCGAATTGAACATTTTATATAAATCAAACAATTGCATATAATATCGCAATTTGATTTATGATTTTGAAATTGAAGTTCATCGTTACACTGCAATTATTAAATTGCATTCCACGAACAATTTTTTCGGCGTTATTTACATTATCTGCTTCCAAATGTATTGTGTTGGTTGTATAAATAAATCCATTTCAATGTTAGATGCAGCCATTTTCATTCACAATTATGGAAAACTTATTAATTTACAATAGTAACAATTAAACAATAAATGCAAAGGTCACGTTACTTAGATGTACGAAAAATGACAGAAAAAAAGTTTCGTTCGTTTATATTTAGAGTTACAATTTTTTATTTGTTGTTTTATTTGTCTCACATTATTACCATTAATAGCACTAGTCGCATAATCTACTATTTTAATTAGTTGAATGCGAAATTTACTTTTTTATCTATGACGTCTAATTTTATTATGAATCGTTAACATTTGTAAATACAAAATAATTTTTATTTGTTAATTTTAAAATTGTTACCATAAAATACTCGATCGAATATATTTTAAGGTAACATTTTCATTTTTATAGTGGTTTTATAGTGTGTGAAGTTATCCCAGTTTTTCATCCCAAAAAAAAAAATGTTCATCAAGCAATACTAGTTATATCCCATCCCAGGATATTTAAATTCAGCCCAGAAAATTTTGAAATTACACAAACCAAGATAATAATCTAAAGTGTTTATTCTTGATATCTATGATAAAGTGAGACAATCCGTATGTTGAGGTTGGCGCAA
The DNA here is from genome assembly GCA_963691935.1 of Nephrotoma guestfalica. Lineage (NCBI taxonomy): Eukaryota > Metazoa > Arthropoda > Insecta > Diptera > Tipulidae > Nephrotoma > Nephrotoma guestfalica. The sequence continues at coordinate 80,251,354 of OY829915.1, read as the reverse complement.
TAGATCCATTCAGTTTATGTATGAATTATTGTTCTTAATTAATGGTTCCCAGGAACCTGAAATGTAGTCACCGATCTCTTCTGATTTCGATACAAAATGATGACCTCTATCAACAAAAAAATCACAAGACCAACCGTATGTTGAGATTGGCGCAATAGGCCCATATATGAATGACCCATTTGTTCCCGGGAACCACGAGTGTCGTGACCGATCTCATCTGATTTCAACAGCAGCATGTCCGCTAGCATGTCCGGCCCATTTTAAATAAAATATACATTTTAGATTTAAACGAATGGTTCCCTGGAACCTAAAGTGTCGTAACCGATCTCATTTGATATCGATTGGATATAATGAGTACTATCTACAAATAAAATTCCAAGACCATTCCCAGGAACCTGAAATGTCGTCGTCGATCTCATCTGATTTCGATACAGCACGAAAACCTCATCTACAAAAAAAATCCCAAGGTTAACCATATGTTGACATTCGAGCAATAGGCCCATATGTGAATGGCTCATTCAGTTTATGCATGATTTATTTAAAATCAATAAATCATGCATAAACTGATTATGCTTTTATTAATATAAATTAATAAAAACACAATTATTTTATGTAATTAAAATTTAAAGCAATAGTTGTGTTGCGGATGGTCTTGTGACTACTAGTATAAAGAATAGTTGGCTCCCCTTTGGTTGTTTTTAGATTTTTTTGGGGTGTTTACTTTTTTTTTGAGTTTCTAGATTTTGGTGTTTTTTAGAATTTTTAGATTTTTTTGGTATTGAAAACGGATTTAGTGATTAGGTCTATTAATAAATAGATTTCCAGTGGATTTTATGTAAATTAGTAAGTGCAGAGATACTCTTTAGGTATGCGGATATTTGATGTTGATTGCTTTTTCCATTAAATCGTCATACTTTTCCCAATTATCGTTCCTATATAAATAGCTAACGGAATGTTTAGATGATTTTATGACCTTCTCCGTGCCGCACATGCAATATAATGTGTCTGGCTCTTTTAAACATTCATTTAATTTGGATATACATTAAATTTTCTTATTTCTCTAAATTGATAGGAACGTACTGATAGACATCAGACCGCGCCTTTGTCTCAACACTTCCATAATTTAATTCTTTACAAAAAAACGTCGAAATTTTTGTAATATTCGCTGTACAATTCCATGTTAATCCATAAATCTAGCTAAAATAGTATATCTTTTAGCTTTAGCCAGTGGAATATTTTTAAGTTTCAATGCATTCACAAGCTCCATTTCTATGTTGAACATGATTAAGGTTATTGTTTTGCATGCACTGCATAAACGAATCAAAGGCACAAGTACAGAAATAATTTTCATTTTTGATCGTTCCGATTTTTAAGAATGCGAGGTGGTCTGACGTTTTGCCTCTGGAGATAGTTATTCTTTTGCCACAAAGAGTTGTCTTGGCTGTATCAAAAATTGTTCTTTTTTTGCGAGCTCTTTAAAAAATCTTAGAGACTTTGCGGGAAGCTTACCAAGTGTCTTTGATTGTTGCATTCGTCTTTTTATGGTGGCGAAATAATTTTCCACGGGACCATTGCTAAAAATGGTTTCGCGAAAAATATTAGACCATAAAGCTAAAAACGATAAATATTTGTTTAAAACCATTTCGAGAAAATCGGGATTGTAAAATAAATTAATCGGACATTAATAATGATTCTTTCAAGCAAGAATCTGAAATTTTTTTAAAATTTTCATAAAATTTACTTTGATGATATAAAGTTTCATTAAAATGTCGAATTACAGCTTTCATGATCCTTTACTGAATAATCAGTCTCACGTTTTAAAACATAATCTTCGAAATTAACCTTATTATTTTTAGAAATGGTCACAATTGCATCTAGAGATTTCAACACAAGCAGCGTGAGATATTTAATTTGCAAGATGTTGGAAAAATGAAGCCAAATGTATTGTAACTGCTCGTAATTATCTGTTAACTGCAATACAGCCATTACCTCTTTCAAAAACTTTCTATTAGCAAGTTGAGGAAAGTATTTGTTGACGTCGGCAGTCATGCAATGAGATGAGAAACACATAAATGAACAAAAATTATATATTTTGTTATGTCAGGATTACCAATAGATTTGTGTAATATACTCGTATATAGGTATTGGACTAAATGGCATTTATTTGGGCAAAATTAAAATCGGATACTTCGTTCCTATAGGAGGTCAACCAATTCCCAATGGTGTCCATATTGTGGCGAGCACTAACCATATCGCGCTTAGAGGAAACGGATCGTTTGGGTCATATTCGTCTACTTTTACTTAGACTACTAGTGCATAATATAAAATCGCATCGCTATGTGTGATTATAAAAAATGGTTTAATTGATAAAAATGGCACAGTTCCATCGTTATATGTCACTTCCTCAATTAAATCAACAATATCATCGGCATTATTATCATTTTATTAGAATTGGCAATTGGCTTATTGTTTCATTTTAAATACATGTATGACGTAATTTTTTGAAAAAAATAAATTACCTGCAATTTAGGGGCAAAACCCCGAAAAATGCCAAAATATTCAAAATACGTTGATTGGAGTTAAAGTAATGGAATAAATTAACCACCTATTTTTTAATTTTTGTTTTGATTTTTATTGATTTATAGAAGTTCTAGCTTTAATATTAATATCTTGTTGGACCGCCTTTTGTTTTTATTACACCGGTACAACCCCACAACTGATGTTCAAAAAATTGGTCAAGCAATTATTTTATTTTACGCCTACCGTTCTTGGCCGTCATTAGGGAAAAGTTAGTGAGCAGTGTAAAAGCCATATGTTGATTTTGGCGCGAGAAAATTTAACCCCGCGTGAAATAGCCGAAAGATTAAACATTCCTAAAAGTACTGCCGCGTGGAATATTAAAAAAGTGCGAAGAATGGGCAGTACACAAAGAAAGAAAGGCTCTGGAAGGCCCAGAAAGACAACGCCAGTGGAAGATCGTTTCATAATTTACAACGTCGTCGGAACCGTTTTAAAACTGCATCGGACATAAGATATTGAGCGAGCAACGGGAAAACAAATTTCAGCTAGCTTAGTGAGAAAAAGACTTGTCAAAGCTGGTTTGAGAGCACTTAAACCAGTCCAGAAGCCTGAGTTCACATTACTAGTGAAAAAAAAACATTTGCTATGGACCTAGGAGCATGTTTCTTGGACGATGTGGAATGATGTGATTTTCTTCGATGAATTAAAATTCAAGCTGCATGTTGGAGATGGAACAATTCTCGAAAGAATAAAACCGGGCGAGAGGTTTAGCAACGAATGTCTTTATGACTTCCACGGAAAAAGAAGCAGTTATGGTCTGGGGATGCTTTTCTGGAAATGAAACCGGTCGATTGTGCTTCCTTAGTTCCAGCATTACAGCAGCTGTTTAACTGAAGGTCCTACACAACGAATTTCAGCCTTCTGTCTTAAAGCGTTTTGGCGAGACTTGCAAATTTCAACAGAACAACGCTCCGTGCCAAACCGTCAAAGTTGTGAGTTATTAATTTTGAATTGTAGTTAGAAAAATTGCCTTTCAGATCAACATAAATAATTTGTTAAAACTTGTTTTTTTTCTTAGCTCTTCATTTAAAAGTAAAAATGTACTTCGAAAAAAGAAGTATCGATGAGTTGAGCTGGGCCCCGTATAGTCCAGACTTAAATCCCATTGAAAATATTTGGTCTATAATGAAGCTAGAAGTAGCAAGAAATGGCCCAGAATCGATTCAAGCTTTAAAAAGTTTGTTGGTGACGATTTGGGAATCCATACCTCCTACGACTTTGATAAATTTATCAAATTCAAAGAATCGGAGGTGTATCGCTGTAATAAAAGCAAATGGCGGTCCAACGAAATATTAATATTAAAGATAGAACTTCTATAAATCAATAAAAAACAAAACAAAAATTAAAATGTAGGTGTTTAATTTATTCCATTACTTTAACTCCAATCAACGTATTTTGAATATTTTTGCATTTTTAGGAGTTTTCCCCCTAAATTGCAGGTAAATTTTTTTTCCAAAAAATTACGTCATACATGTATTTAAAATGAAACAATAAGCCAATTGCTTTCAAAAGTTTTGTAATTTTAGCAAAAAAAGACTCCAATTTGCAATAAAATATGTTTGCCCATTTTTTTCCCAGCACTGTATATTAATTATTTTCTAATACAGCACAATACCATAAACCTTGTTTTTAAAATGGAACGTTTGAACAATTTTTTCGATTTTTCGACTTTTAGTTTAAATTTTTTGTTTTTTTATATTGTGAAAGAGAGTACAAGTTTAACACTTTAGAAAAAAATTATGGTACACCATTTCAAAACCTGTCGTTTCTTAATAATTGATATAATGGTAAGAAATATGTAAACATGTTAAAAAATGTATAAATGTAAAAACATATATCAAAATACTTTGAGATGAATTAAATTGAACTTAAATAAACTTACTTTTTTTGTATCGAATCAGAAGAGATCGGTGACGCCATTTCAGGTTCCTGGGAACCACTATTTTAAATCCGAATTTTGGTCTTAAGAATGATTCGGCCATTTACACATATGACCCCATAGCGCCAATCCTAACATACGGATGGTCTTGGAATTTTATTTGTAGATAGTACCCATTATATCCAATCGATATCAAATGAGATCGGTTACAACACTTTAGGTTACAGGGAACCATTCGTTTAAATCTAAAACGTATATTTTATTTAAAATGGGCCATCCCAGGATCCATTAGTGCCAATCTCAACATACGGATCGCCATGTGAATTTTATTTTGAATAGCGGACATAATGCCCTGTTGAAATCAGAAGAGATCGGTCACGATAGTCGTGGTTCCCGGGTACCATTAATTTAAATCAACAATTTATACATAAACTGAATGAGTCATTCATATATGGGCCTATTGCGCCAATCTCAACATACGGTTGGTCTTGTGATTTTTTTGTTGATAGAGGTCATCATCTTGTATCGAAATAAGAGATCGGTGACGATATTTCAGGTTCCTGGGATTCATTAATTAAAATCAATAATTCATTTATAAACTGAATGGATCTATTGCGCCAATCTCAACAGAAGGCTTGTCTCATTTTATCATAGATATCAAGAATAAACACTTCAGATTAAGTATTATCTTGGTTTGTGTAATTTCAAAATTTTCTGGGATGAATTTAAAAATCCTGAGATGGGATATAACTAGTAGTGCCTGTTGCACATTTTTTATTTTTCTGGGATGAAATACTGGGATAACACGCACTTGTGGTTTTAGCTTAAAAAGTCTTATGCAAAATTTTGCATGGATATATTTCTTTTGTATCTCTCATGTGCAAAAGTCAATGTTATATCTCTTCCATTTTACAGTAGAAAAATGTTGGTGGCATGTAAATGGGGTATAAATGTCTCGTCAATGCTGAATTAATTGCCCACCAAACCAATAGGCGGGATCGTAATAGTATTATTAACAACATATAAAATTGACGTAATTTTGAAATTAAACAAATTTTCAATAAATATTTTATTTTAACGCAGTCTTAAATTAATTAAACTAGTAAAGCGCAAACAAACATGTATTACTGATATCGTTTCCAGAAGTCGATCCATTTTACTGGCCCAAGCGGGATTCGAACCCGATTCAATCCCACAGCTTTGCGTAATATATGTATATTCTTTGCATATGTGTATCCATCAATTAATGAAAACTTTCTGACAGATTTTTGATGAATCTGTTACAGACTAATCAAATATTGATTCACGTTATGCTGTTAAATTTTAACAATAGCAGTTAATTGATAGAAATAACAATTTTTCATTAATCCCTTTCCATAATATTGGCATCAAACTTGCCGCTTTCAATTGTTCGTTTTGACAGAAATTAAACAAACCGTATATTTTTCCCTTAAAAGTGCGCAATATTGTCTCTAAAATACTTTTGGGGGAAATACAATTTTAGGCTGAACCTGGACGAATAACATGGCACAAATTAAGTGAATAATGAAATATCGTGCTTTACTGTAATTATACTGTACATTATGCACATAAATCGGGGTATTAATTGCATATTATAAATAAATAAAAGAACATCAGACATATGGATATATGTAGTTTGTAGTACAGACAGATTTATAAAATTGAAAGGTAAGGAAACACGTTACAACATTATTGTCTGCAACCGAATGCACACCTTAAATATGACTAACAAGATTGGTTAATTGTTAATGTTTTTAATTGTGTTCGGCGCCTTTACAAACATTTTATTATAATAACAAATCAAAGATTTAAAAATCAGACAACAGTTTTTTATTCAGAAACCTAACAATAGTTTATGCCAATTATGAATAATATTAATAATAATATTATTTAATTTAGCAACCATATTTCTGAGTCGATATTACAGATGATACATCCATTAGACACATAAAAACTATATATTGTTAAAAAAATTTACTGTACCCGTACACAATTCCTCTTGCAAACGTATATTATATGTCTTTAAGATGTTCTTTTAAATTTGTATTTCATCATTACCCATTTTCAATTTTTTGTATAAATGTAAAGTATAGTTACTCGTAAATAGTGGCTCAAACAGACATACATATATTCCTTCTTAATTGTTCTCATTTTATGTCCAATCATAAATCAAATACAAAAGAAAAATTTTGATTGAATAATAAATTTTAAGAAATTGATAAATGAAAAATAAAAATTGTATTCATTCGTTAAGTACTGTTATGTGCACAGTACACATATGTATTCTTGTTATAAGTTGTATGGCTTAGATTTTATTACATTATACAACATAGATACATAAATACCCCCTTCAATAATAAGTTTATGAATTAGCGAGCATTATTCATTGTTTAATCATTTTATTAACCATAAAACATAATTTTATTGGTTGAGCTGCCACTTTTGGATTTTAGTTTCATTATTGAAAACGATCATATAAATCTTTATCCATATTTATTTCTTAAGATTTGTATTGAAGTTTATTTTATTTTTAATGTTTCATAACTGGAACCGAGTCTATTTGATTAAAGCATGTGACGTTTAATGAATGTAGATACTGTTGAGTGTTTGAATAACTCAAATGAATTTGGAATCGGCCATTCATGCTACGATTTTCAACAAACTTTTTCTAGTTAGCCCAACTATGTCTATGGCGCTGACTCGAAAAATTAGCAGGTAAAAAAATGACGCAATACTAGTGGTTTGGGTCTTGAATAATGCAACATTAGTACAAACAAATCTAATATTGCCGATCTCATATAAATATTTGCGTTAAGTTTTATTTTAATAAAGCGCCCGAATGCACGCAATAACCAATTTATTTGGTTAAATAATTTGATGAACAAGATTTGGCGAGTTTTATAGTATCTGTATTTAGGTGACGCTTCACAGTGCATTGAGGCTATCAGATGGCAAGGTTTTACAATCTTCTTGCGCGATCGCCTGTATTGAGAGCTGATTAATAGCAAATGGTAATGGCAATGTGTGAGTTGAGTTTGACATTTTTTAGATTTAGTCCGGTTTAAATTGTGAAGTCGTAACCAGTTTAACGTTGTTTGTGCTGACTTTTACCGGATTAGTATTTGCACTGGAAAACATTGGCACTATGGAGTACTAATGATATGGAATGGAATCTCGTTTTAACTAATCCGGGAAGAATTACTTCGCGTTGTAGGAGTTTCGTTGTAACGAATTTTTTGGATTAGTTCTGGGTGATTTTTTTTTCAGGAAACAGACTGCTTTATCCAGAAGCACCCTTTCTTATCCCAACTTTTTTAGTAAACTTTCGAAATTCCGATTTGACTAACCGACGCTTTCTTGATCGTTCTTGATCGATGATCCAGGCCGCTGGACAAGGGGTTGTCTACATATTCGGGGATTGTCTACATATTCGGGAATTGCGGTTTTTCCGTTTTATCACAGTTCTTCGGTAAATGTAAATTGCGTTAACGAAGCGAACTGCTCCAAATCTATTTTATCCAAATTTTGATTTTGCGATGATATTTCTTTATAAGTTGGGAGTTGCTCGCCTGCGGTCGGGACCGGGAACCAAAGGTGGTTGTGTTGCATGCGATGTTTCTTCGAACGACATCTTTTATTATAGGCAAGCTATTTTTCTCAAGTGATTTATAGTAAATACAACTTTTCTCACATAGAATATACCGGCGGGTGGTTTCTCGTTAGATTCGATTTCATAAAGCAATTTTGTATGAAAGCTATTAATTTTTTTTTAAATAGAATATTTGGTAAGCAATCTTCTGTGGTCCCTAGGGAGTGGAGTACATCATTGTGCTGCTTTTGGTTGAAGCAGTGGAGAGAAAAGTCCGTTTTGGTTGAGTGGAACTACCTTTCTTTGTTAAAGATGCTCACTATAATGAGGATGAAATGGCAAAAGCATATGTACTTCCAACCTTTGTTTTGATCATTTCTGATCATTCTAGATGGTGATTGGAGTGTCAGATTAATAAAGTTTCATCAATATGCGGATATTGGTGTGAAGGAGTCACATTATTTAATTGTTATATCATTCATATGTATATATAGATTCTTGTAGAAATATAAATTAATAATTTATTAATTTGAATTTTAGGTTTCAGGGTAAAATTAAAATTAAAATTCTTAAATTTCTTATTATTCTGATAATGTTAACAATAACTTAACGATAGTGATAATAATAACTTAACGAATTTTGGAACTCTGGTTTAGGACATGTATAAGTAGGCGGCTGTGATCGATTTGAAATTGTTGGTTTAACTTTAAAATTATAATTTTTCGGAAGTATTTAATCTAGATTTACTAATGTTATTTTAGAAAGCAATTCTATTTTTTAGCAATTTTCAGGGAATTTCATTTGGACAAATGGCGAGCCCCATCATACTCCCATTGCATTAGAGTATTAATTAGTTTAATTATAATTAATTTTATTTTCGAAATTTAAATTTTAAATGGATATAATAAAACTTTTTATGGGAGCAAACAAGTTAAGAATCATAATGGCTATTGAGTTTGCTAATAACTTTGCTATTTCAGCGAATATTTGAATTTTTGAAACTACAGATAGCTTGAAAGCTACGAAGTAAATTTGCAATGCAGTCAAATTTGCTGTACTTAGATAGTTTTTCGGCATCATGCACTTTTTAATTAAATTATTTTCTAGGTTATTCGATAGGCTGTAAATTGGTGAAGATTGTAATTAGCTCGTTCTAGGTTGGATAAATAATTATCGCTGTACGTTGGTTATATGATTTATAATTTATTTAATGCTGTTGTAAATAAATTATATAGTTTACTATCGTAGATTAATTTTTAATGCCTTATTTTAATATTTTCTGAGTCATTTACTCGTATAATTTAAGCATTGAACAATTAATTGGGTTAATTAATTATCATGGATCCTACAGATGTGCTAGCTACTTATTATTAATTCTGTCATCTTACAGATTCCTGATTACTTTAATAGTTTTGTCTAATTTTGGTTTAATTTGTTAAGGTATTGGGGATTCTAAAGCTGTGAAAAACATTCCATATTAATACATACATTACCTTACAGATTCCAGAATAGCTATTTTTGAAACCAGTTTTCGTTTGGTCATTTTCTATTTTTATAAATAAAGATATTTGTATTAGATTAGGGATGGCAAGGACAAGTGATTTTCATAAATATTTTTTTTATAAATAAATCCATCAAATCAACAAACTTAGAAATTAGGAAGGCCGTGCGTGCCTTTCCTACTTTGATACTACAATATTTGGATTCGATTTATTTTATTTTAATTTTATTTGTTTTAAGAAAACCAAATCAATTTAGTTCATACTAATCATTACATTACATTTATTTTCTTCAAGTATAATTTTTGTTATATCGTATATTGTCCTAAATAATCAATTAACTAGGGTTTCAAGAAATTCTATTGTAAGTTGTGGAGTTGCAGGAGGAGAGAATTAAATTAATAAATTTTTATATGATTTTGGTAGCAGGAACATATTAATTTAGTATTAGATTTCAGGAAACCTGCAGATGCTTGTGAAATAATATTTTTTTGTATTTTTAAAATAATTGCTGATAGTGTAGATTAGAATTATATTGTCATTGTGTTACTAACTGTCGACTTTATCTAGATGTATGTAACCGGGCCGATTCAATCAATCAATTTTGTTTAGGAAGCCGGAAATTATTAATGCAGAATTAAATTTCAGGAAATTCCCAGATGTACGTGAAATAATAATATTTAACTCAGGTTGCTGATTTAGAGAAGCAATTGTTGAAGACCCATACCATCATTATCCATTAAATCTATTAAGATTTTTATCCTTCCTCTAGTAGATTAGAAGTAGATTAGAATTGTGTTGTGCTGTACGATCGTTAGGTGTCTAAAACCGGGTCCATCTGTCCCAAAAAAATAGCTTTCCTGTCTTTCCTATTATTATGTGTAAACAGGCTGTAGGAATAGGCCCGGCGTTGTCCGGGACACTTGTCCAGTACTTGGTCCTACAGTCTAATCATTCAATCAATTTGTATTTAGGTGACGCTTCAGTTTAAAGGTTAATTTTTTTGTATAGAAACAAACAGTATAAAAAAATATACTGAAAATTGGGTATACTGCCGATTATGAACAAATTCGACTTGCATAAGCTCTAATATCTGGATTAGAATTTTGGGTGATATTCTTGAACAAGTTCATGCTTCAAAGAACTTTGTCATTTTTACTTTCTCTTACGCGAAGGTTTATGTAAATTTCGTCGAATACTAGAAAACATGCGTTTGCTAGTTTATTAGAATTATTTTGTAGTTGAGTTTTAATTTTCGCGAAACTTTTGTCATGAATGCCAAAGGAAAGGGGTTTAACTGACAGCCAGGTATTGATTGTTGTTCTGGAAGATAACCGAAACCCTAAATCGTTTAGATAATAATTAATTTCACAAACATTGAATATCATGGAGGCAGGGAATGAGGTTGATGTTATTTACAATGATTTTGTGAAATAAATTGTTCAACACTGAAATAAATTTTTCAAAAAATAAAGTTAATGATGGCAACCCGAAAATTATGCGTGCACAATTTAACACAATCACAAAAGTGCGACAAACAATTGTTAGAAATGAATTCAGAGAAAAATAATTGTAATACAAACAATTGTACACTGAAACAATTCTACACCGAACAATTCATCGAAAATCATGTTCATAATTGTTTATTGCAGAATTTTCGGGGAACCGTTGCAAAGGCGCTTTATTCAATTTTCATTCGTCCCCTGCTTGAGTATGCTAGCCAGGTGTAGTCGCCTTCCCATGAGGTTCAGATAAAGAGGATTGAAGCAGTTCAACGTTGATTTCTTAGCTTTGCTTTACACGGGTTACCATATGGGTGGACATGTTCAATCTGCCTCCATACTAAAATCCTTTCAAATTAATTGATTCACAACCACTCGCGCTGAGTGTTGCAGACCTCGTTTTCATTCACCAATTACTAGCCGGTGATATCGATTCTTCTGTTTTATTAGAAAAGATTAATCGAAAGATAAACTCACGAGATTTGTGAACGGCAATTAACTTCCGAAGCTACCATCATAGAACTGGTAAGATAAGAATGAGCCTTCTCTAGAACGCTGCGCGAGGCTAATCAACTCCGCCACATCATTGATTTTAATATAACGAAATGCACGTTCAAACAGCTTCTTTATTTAACTTAACTGGTTTGACCTATTTTGTTTAACTCATTTTATTTTGTAATATTTTATTTTATTTATTATAATTTTTATGAAAATTTTAGAAGCTGGTTGATATTTTTTACAATTTAAATCTGTTTTTACTAAGCAGACTTAAGTTCCACTAATTACACCGAATCAAAAACTGAGTTCGATTACAAAAGTTCAACAAAACCCATAATCATAAAACAACCAGATCACAGAAAACTTCTCAAAATGTTCAATCACGTCAAAAAATTAGATTCAAAACCTTTCGCCATTTATATTTATAAAATAGACAAACAAACCACATCATTATTGATTCGCACGCAATGTTATCAAGCCAATATCCACCTCGACTAAGTTGTTTTTCAATGTAGAGTATAATTAAAATTCTGGCGAAGCGGATATCGTCGTACAATAGCGTTCACTAGATACAGTAACATCATTGCCCATCTATATAATAGGCTCGAGTAATTTTAACGCCTTGTACCACCGTATATATAAGCATGACTAAAAATGTTAATGACTACCACTCACGTGATGCGTTTTTTTTGTAATTTAATTTTTCAAGTTCAAGCTAGCTTTTATAACACTTTACATTTACATTTAAAGGTAGATAAAACAGTTTTCTATGTATAACAAAAAATCCATCACAACAATTTTATAGTTTCTTATAATACGAGTACCTTTCGCTTTTATGATGGATGAATATTATATTTGTTTGTTGCGGACGGATGACTATTTATTATTTATTAAGGTATTCAATTAAAAAAAATCCGATTTTAATGTTAAATTGACTTGGGGGGGCTCTTACATTTTTTGTTATTTGTTATGATATGTAGGTAATCTCATTCGCATTAATACTGATATCTAGAAATTTTACAGAAGTGCCCAACCATTTTGATTGTAATCATGCATAATCATTTTGAGTTTCTTTTTCATAATTGCAGCAGAAATTATGTCTAGAAAATTTTAAGATATATGAGCGGTTTCATAATTTCATTACACTGCTAAAAACGATTACTCTTAAGTAAATTTTAAATTAACATTCATGTGAAAAGAACTTCGCACTGTTCAGCAACGATTATATGCCACTTATATCTTTTTGATAAGTGGCAACCGGAGATAACTCTAAGAATATAGACATACAATCAAAAACGTTCGAATTTTCATAACCTGCTCGTAGAGTTTTGTATAATTTAATTAGATTTTTAAAGACCCCTATGCTGCACCAGGAATTCTAGCACAATCCAATGAAAATGGTACTAGAATTGTTTACAGATTAATTACAATTTGTTAAACTGTTAGAATATTACAGCACCCGTTATGGTGTAATTGGTGTGTGGGCTGACATTAAACAAATCTACACCACACTTTTCGTATTTCTATTGATATTTATTATATCGTACTGGGGGTGGCACAGGAATTTTTTTTTACAAAATTATAACATATTGGCGACCTTCAACCCCAAAAAATGTAACCTAAAGAATGGCACCCATTCATTAAAATCATTGTATCGTACTGTGTGCGATACTAAGTTTTTTACAAAATAACTATAATATATAGGAGTAGTTCAATCCCCAAAATCTACCCCTAAAGAGTAAACGCCTTTAAAAATCATGTCGTTTGCTGTAATTGCCCACAAAAAATGGTACCCCTGAATTTATTAAAGCAGCCCATACTCATAGAAATAGATTCTAAAGCATCGAACAACCTTCCTGTACAATAAGTGGGTACCCCCGCATTTACTACGACAGCCATCACCAACAAAATTCGATTATAGGGCATCGAATTATCTTCCTCATATGAAATAGGTACCCCTAAATTTATTGCAAAAGTCCACATCTACAATAATCGAATAAAATGCATCAAATTACCTTCGTAATTCGGACCTTCGTACCTCGTTTCCTTCGTTGTAATAAATTCGATGGCACGATGCCACCCATTTCTTATACAGGAATGTAATTCATGCATTATTATTGTATTGTGTGGGTGTGGAGTGTTGTCATAAATTCAGCGATATCCATTTCGTGGACTGGTAGGTAATTCGATGCATTATGGTTAATTTTTGTGCATGTGGGCCCTTGCAGTAAATTTAGGGGTACCTTACATTACATTATGTGTGAACTGTTGTAATAAATTCGTGTAACCATTTCTTACAGGAAGGTAATCCGATGCATTATGATCAATCCGATGCATTATGGCGGCTGTTCGGCGACTCAGGGTCACCCAAATTCGGGGCTACCTAGTTATGTGGGCTGTTGTAAAAGGAGTACAAAGGTACGAGGGTATACGAACCCGTTTACTGTGCAAGAATGTAATGCGAAGAATTATGGTCCCTATTTGTGCGGGTGGGCGGTTGCAATAAATTCAGGGATATCTGTTTATTGCAGGTAAGTAATTCGATGCATTATGGTTAATGTTTGTTGGTGTGGACTGATGTAATAATTTCATGCATACTTATTTCTTATATAGCTATGCAACCTACTTCTTGGGTCGGAAGGTAATTCGATGCATTATAGTCGATTTTTATGGGTGTGAATTGTTGTATTAAATTCGACAGTACCCATATCTTCTATAATAACGTAACTCGATGCATTTTAATCGTATTTTGTCGGTGTGGACTATTGTAATAAATTCAAAGGTACCCATTTAATGTGAAGGTATAGCATATGCTAGCTATGCATTATGGTCGATTTTTGTGAGTGTGAGCTATTATAATACATTCATGGGTACTTATTTCTTGTATATGAAGGTAATTTAATGCATTGATCGATTATTGTGGATGTAAGATGTTGTAATAAATTCAGGTTTACTTATGTCTGGTGCAGGAAGCTAATTCGATGCATTACGATCTAGTTTTGTGGGTATGGACCAATGTGAAACTGGCCCGAAAAGTAGCCCGAAAAAAATTGTATCTTTGCTGAATCTGTAAGATTTTCGGGCTGGCCCGAAAAATTGAGAAAAACTGCATTACCTTTAATTCTTATCCCGAATATTTTTTATATCACAAGGTTTAATTTTACAAGCCAACACTAAAATATAAAATCAAATTTAATGAATTAAATTTATTTATGTTTATGAAAAGCAAATTTACTGACAATTTCAAGAAATTAGTCTGTATTCAAAATACGAGTATAACTGATATTATGTAACATTCTGAAAAAAAAATACCAAAACATTTTCATATGAAGCAGTTTTTAAAAAATATACTATACATTTTCTTCTGTGGCGATTGGTAGAGGTGGAAATAAGGTTCGTGCCAGTCTCAGTATGTAACGGTTTTCAACAAGAAATTTACTAAGAAATTTTCTTCTGCGGTGGTTGTCACAATTAGTGTAGGCCATCTGGAATTCAAATAATGTAGCCCCATCGTTGTAGCAACGATTTTCAACAAAAACTGTACGAAGGAATTTTCTTCTGTGGCAGTTGTCACAGAGATTGCGAGAGTTCAGCTACCGCCGAGAATTAGTATAGGCAATCTGGAATCCAAAGAATGTAGCCACAATTCTGTATGATGTGGAAATAAGCTTCGTGCCAGTCTCAGTATGTAATGATTTTCAACAAAAATTTACTAAGAAATTTTCTTATGTGGCAGTTGTCCCAGGGATGGCCTGAGACTTCGGCTACCGTCGAGAAAGAGTGTAGACCATCTGAAATTTAGCCAATTTCAGCCTTATTACTTTATGAGGAGGAAAGTATGTTCATGTCAGTGTCAGTATGTGACGATTTTCAACAAAAGATTTAGTAATTGTTTTGTTGAAAATCGTTACATATTGAGACTGGCTCGAACCTACTTTCCACCTCGTGCAGAAACGGGCTACATTATTTGTACTCCAGATGGCCTACACTGAATCTTGACAGTGGCCGAGGTCTCACACAATCCCTAAGAAAAGCACCTCATCGGAAAATATTCTGGATTTTTTGTTCAGAATCTTACGTACACTCAGAAAAAATATTACTACTAAATACTTAGTGAAATTAATTTGGTTGTTTTAATACAAAATTCTGAGCTAGATAAACCAAATCTCTTGTTTAATTTAGACATTTGATATTTTCTTAATTGGTTACTACAAAAAGTGGATGAAATTTGAGTTACCAAGATGTTGATACGTAGTTTTGTTTAATTTAACCAAAAAGATTTTGTTATGTGAACAATATTATTGTTATAACTTACAAGGTATTTTCGTTTATCTTAATACACAATACATAGTGAAAATTTCCAGAAGTTTCTGATTTGGTGATATAATTCGCCAAATCGATAAGTCCTTGTTTTGTACTATCGATACAAAGCAAGAGTTGAGCCTGATGAGTAAACCAACTTTTTATCAGTACGAAATCAAGCTGCCAAGAAGGGACCTAAGGAAGTTCTCATTTTAGTAAGGGTTTGTGTATCTTTACACCAAAAGCCTGGGATTAAAATGGAGGGAGGAAGAGGGGGAGGAAATGTTTCTACTTTTTGTGGTAGTAAATGGTCTCTTTATTTTTCTATGACTAGAAAAGACGTAAACATTGTATGTATGCCATTAAAAATAATGTGTTGTCGGAAAAGCCGAAAAAACCGTAAATTTTGTTACATTTACTAAGATAATTTGGTAGAATTAACAAGTCATTAGTAAAATAATTTTTCCCTTGGTTGATTTTATAAAATAGCTGGGCACTGTTGCCAATTTTTTCCCACTTTTATCGAATAAAATAACCATATGTTTTTGGCTATATTAACTAAGTTAAAAATTAAATAACCACGATTTGGTTATTTAAAATTAATATTTTATTCTTGATTTGGTTATTTAAAATTTAGATTTGGTTCATCGAAAAACACCAAGATTTTGGCAAAATAGATTTAGATTTTTCTTTCTTTTGACCCAAGTTTTTCTCTCAGTGTAACATCATTATACTCGTATTTTGAATACAGACTAATTTTTTGAAATTGTCGGTAAAATTTGCTTTTCATATACATACATATTCTACATTTATTTAGAAGCATGTAGTATGCTCCGAAAATATTACAGATTCAGCAAAGACACAATGTTTTTTTCTGGCTACATTGGGTATGGGTCGTTGTAATAAATTCCAATACAGCTATTTCACGTACAGGAAGGTAATTCGATTCAATAAGATCGATTTTTGTGGGTGTGGGCTCTTTTTATAAATTCGAGGATACCCATATATTGTACAGGATGGTAATTCGATTTTCGTGTGTTGTAGTAAATTCAGAGGTACCTATTTATTACACTAGTAGGAAAATTATGATTGATATTTGTGGGTGTGGACTGTTGTTATTATTTTAAGGTTACGTATTTCTTCTCTAGGAAGAAAATCAGGACAGATTTTTGTGAGTGTGGGCTTTGTAATAAATTCAGGGGTACCCATTTCTTGTACAAGTAGGTAATTCAGCGGCACTATTCTGGTAGTTCCCCGGGAATAGTGAATTGAAGAAAGAAATTATATGTAATTTTTATTTAAAAAAAATTTTTCTGGCATACTAAGGTAAACAGTTAGTGGTATTTTTTTTAAAACTAAACTAATTTGGGAATAATTTTCCCTGCCAATTAAGGTTATGGAAAAATTATTCCCAATTTATAAATATTTACATCAAACTTTTCTCCTCAGTAGGCCGAAAAAAAATATTTGAACATAAATTTCATATAAATTCTTTCCCCAGTTCCCTATTCCCGGGGAATTACCAGAATAGTGCCACAGGAAGATAATTCAATGCATTATGATAAATTGTGGTAGATGCGGGCTATTGTAATAAATACAGGAATACCTATTACTTGTACCGGTAGGTAATTCGATATATTATGATCGATTTGTGTGTGTGTGTGTGTGTGTGTGTGTGTGTGTGTGTGTGTGTGTGTGTGTGTGTTGTGTGGCTGTTATAACAAATTCAGGGTTATCCATTTCTTATACAAAAATATAGTTCGATACGTTAAGCTCGATTTTGATGAGTGTGGGCTATTGTAATAATTTATAGTACCCATTTCTTGTGAAAGAATATATACAATTCGAAACAAGGCCAATTTGGAAAGTAGTGCATAATGATTGATTATTATGGTGTGGGCTGTTCTAACAAATTTAAGGGTGCCAATTATGGATGTGGGATGTAGTAATAAATTTATGTGTATCAATTTATTTTACATAATGTACATAATGTGCTGTTACATACATTTATGTCTCGTCTATAACCTTCACAGATAAATATGGTTTATAAACAGGTTCACTCCTTCAGGATAGATTTTGCGGATTGATGTATTCCAATATTGAAATTATTTTGTAAAAACTTTTAGTATAGCACCCAGTACTATATAAAGATGTAAAATGGTTGCACCCCTTAAAGGTCGTTTTATTGTGTTGAACTGTATCAATATACTGTAACTAGTTTATTAAAGATTCCAGTATAACCCCAGTACCATACAACAAATATTAACAGAAATTAAAAAAGCGTGATGCAAAATATGGCGTTTAAAGAATTGCACCCCTTAGGGTTAGTTTTTTGGGTGTTGGTTGAACTATGCCAATGTGTTGTGCAATTAATTTATAAACAATTCCAGTACCACACCCAGTACGATACCATAAATATAGCTATAAATAAATAATAGCCCACACACGAATTACAGCATAACGGGAGCTGCACAAAATTTGCTGTGTAACAAATTTGTAATTAATTTGTAAAACATTCTAGTACCATTTTCATTGGATTGCACTAGAAGTATAGGTCAGCATTAGGGTCATCACTTTTTAATATTTCCAATACGTAAACAAAATTTACACTTCAGTCAAAATTCAACGCAACAAGCTCGACTATTGCGAACACGTGAAATGTGTATTAATTCACCCCAATGTCGTATTCTGTGATCCCCGGCTTATAACAAAACTGCTTTTATTAATTACAAATCAACAACACACACTCTTATAATAGTATATATTATGTAGTTTAAACATCGTGCAAATACCAACAGCGTTTTCCTTTATAGAAAATAAATTAAATAATAAATCATACATAATCTAACTTTGAACCTAAACTGTAAATATTTGTCTACGTCTTATGAAATAATTTAGTTATGAAAACATATTTCAAGGTCATTATATTTATATTATCACTTCGATAATCTTTCATTGTCTAGTCTATTAATTAGGTGGGTGTGTGATCTTTTTAATTCATAATCTTTAATGTGTGTAAACATAGTAATAAAACTGATTGCAAAAATTACTCAACGATAACCTTTAGATTTTTTAAAGCTTCATGTGAGATGCACATTTTAAATCGATTCGCAACAACTTTGTAATAAAAGTATTATTATTTACGTTTAACAGTTTATATAAATAACAGATTTTTACTTAATTTTAGTACATTTTTCTTAAATAGTACTGTAAATTATGAAAACAAAAAATTCTATGATACTTTTAATTAATAATTATTAATTACCAATAAGGTCAGGTCAATTGCGAACAAAAATATTCTCTATTTGCTCGTAATTAAATAAATTGATAAAATTATGCCACATTATCGACTAATTACACTTATCAAAGAATATTTTAATTAAATTATTTATATTAAAAGTTGTTTTTAGATTAAAATTTATTGATAAAAAAAATTGCATTTGTGTAAAGAATTTAATAAGAGAAATACCGAAAAATATTATATTTCTTATTATTGTCGTCATATTATTCATACCAAGTACAAGAACAAAATATAAAATTAAAAGTTTTTTTGCCGAAATGCTAAATTGCTTGGAAGAAATATTTGTTTTTTAAGAAATTACATCAAAGATTATGTCTAATAATATTTTATTCAATAATTTAATTTATGTTCAAATATAATATATTTGGTATGTATAACAAAAAGACACATATGTACTACGTCCTCGTATACATGTAGATGTGTTTAGTAGTTTTACTCGTATATGTATATCTGTTAGAAAAGCGTACATATTTGTGTTCTTTCTTAGGAATTGTTTTAGAAATATTTCTAGACGATTATTGATCAAATAAAGACAACTTTTATGTTCTTTGTTAAAATATTAGACAATCTGAAAAATAGTTGAAACATGTTTTCGTATTTAGGACTTTCGAAATAATTCCGTAATAAAAATTACTTTGACAAAATTAAACAAAAATATCAAAAGAATTATTTTGATTTCTTTTGTTTTATTATTACTATAAATAAGATAATTTTTGCATAAGCTATTTTCAATAAATTTATTAATTAGAAAACAATTTTATTGATACTTTAAATATCATTTATCCGTTCATAACTAATTTAAAAATTATATTTTCCTATTAGAATATGACATATGCGCACGAGTATACACCTGTTAAGAATAGACAGGCGCCAATCAGTATGCCTTATGAATTGCGGAAAACATTGTTTTGCGAAGTAGCGCAATAGATGTGTCCATGCCAAATGTAACTGGGCAGCCGCCCAGTGAATTAATAGTAAAAATGATTAAAAATTCATTATTGCAGAAACGCATGGTCATATAAAAAGTAATTTAGTATCGTTATACTTAGGCGTTTTACAAAATTTCATTAGTTTGCAATCCGGGTAACGGTGTGATTCTAATGCCAGATCATTTTATTAATCTCGAGACTTGGGATTCAAAATAAATCATTTCAATTTAAAGATTGGAATCATAAGCCGTGTTTTTTATTAGCGCCCGATAGATGTATCCGGAGTATCCAATCTTCTATGTCAAAACTTATATTATAACTTATAACTATTTAACTCTAAACTAAGATTTTCATTCAACTTTTTAGTTATAAATCGATAAAAAAATATCTTGCTGTACCTATTTATCGGTAGCCGCTATCGGGAGCGCTATCCATTTCAAAGGGAAATTTTAAATTTCCTTTGTTTTGTACAACCCTTAAATCAAAGCAAATCATTCTCTTTACAAATTTTGACGTAATGTCAATTTTTTGTTTTGGTTTATGATTTCGAGAAAAAACATACGAAATTGTTTTTTAGTAAAAAGTGTCTATAACATAAGATAATTTCCGTAATTTGTATTTTTAATAATCTTATGATGAATCAAGCATTTTATAGAGAAATTAGCGCTCGGTAACTGTATCCGGAGCACGCAATTTTCTATGTCAAAACATATATTTAGCGATAAAAAATTGATAAAAAAAAATATCTTGCTGTATCTATTTATCGGGAGCGCTATCCATTTCAAAGGGAAATTTTAAATTTCCTTTGTTTGGTACAACCCTTAAACCATTTGAAAATTAATGTCGCATTTAAAAGACAAGCCTAAATAAATGTAATGAAAATAACTTGCAATACCCTACGGGGCTATTAATTTTTCGTTCAATCGAGAATGATGTTCTGAAAATGAATGTTGACTTATAACTGTAAAATTCCACAAAGTGATTGGTGTATGTTATTGGGCGCTTTCACGTCACCAACAGTTAACAATATGTTGAGTGAAATCTCGGCCAACTATATTTTTTCCTTGTAGATAAACGTCTACGTATATACTTTATTATCTACACAAAGATTTTATACTTTTCAAATCAAATGCATCAAATATATTTGAAATATATTTGATGATATCGTGTATTTTAAAATTATTTGTTTAAGCTTGTGCATTCTTTTGCAACGAGATAAAACTGATAAAACTCGTGTGTTAACTTACAATTCATGATGCCAACTAATCACTAATTGTTTTTTCGTTTCGTTACAAAATTAAGGTAGATTTAAAAATTATTGTCCCTAAGTATAATCAATTAATTATGATTTATAATGCCTAAGGTAGCTAGATACATGACAATACTGAATTCAAGTTTAATAATTGACTATGGACTAAGAATTGTTAGGTCATCTTATGTATAAACATGCTGTCGAACCTTTACGAACATATATTCACGGACTAGATGTAAATTATCAATTATTCCAGTCGTTCGCTTTATTCAGAGAAATTGGTATTATGTATTTTATTCAAAATATTGTCCATCGTTAGATTCCACTTTTTCCCATCTTTCAGGCAGCATACAGAATCTGCGTCGAAAAAATTCCTCGTATTTTGAGCCGATCCAAGAATCGTCCCAATTTATGGGTTCCCCATAAGCAGTGAAGTACTGCCTCATGGCCAGGCCATAAGTCATCGACCGGAACAAGTGGTAGTCGTAAGGAGCAATGTCTGGTGAATACGGCAAGTGGGGTAGGACATCCCATTGAAGCGCCTCGGCCGAGCGTTGTTGCGCTGAAAGATCCTTTTGTCATATCTTTTGGTATATTGTGAGCGTTTGAGCATCTATACTCGGCTTAATTGCATCAATTATTGTTGATAACGTGCTCCAGTGATAGTTTCTCCGAATTGATCTCACCAGATGCACAGCATTAGCTTCTTGCCATGAATATTCGGTTTGACGGTTGAAGTTGGTGCATGAACGGGTTTACCCCACGATTTTCTACACTTTGGGTTGTCGTAGTGGATCGACTTTTCGTCCTTCATGATTCGATGCCAACAACCCTTCCGATTTATATAAATATATTTTTCAAAAGAATAAAATAAAACTTAACAAGTTTTTCTATTAAAAATCGTCATTTCATATTTGTGAAAATTTGAAAAGGTTTTTTGTTGGCAACTTAAATAATTAAGAGTACACAGGGGTTATAGAAACTGAACAAATTATTTTTGCGGAGCTTATAAAATCACATCCCATTGATTTAAAAAAGATGGAGCTGTTGGGGGCGAGGGGTAGATGGTCGTACTTATATCCAAGGGCATCATTGATTAAAATTATGTCATTTGTTGTATCTGCTGGTATACGCATATCACAATTGTAACACACTTATATGCAGTTGTATTCGCGAATATTCCAAGTCATCAATTCTACTGTTATGATTATTAACGATGTTATTAAATTTTGATTTCCAATCAGTATTGGAGGAATACTTGATGCGGTCACATCGTTGTTTGTTAAGAATAATAGCCCAATAACATTATGAATTCTGGCTGCGGATTCGAAGCCGCAATCGTTGGTAAACACTTGGTGGGGCACACCTTAGCCACTCGACCGTCAAGTTACACAATTTTAATGTTCTACTCCCTAATTGATATTATCATATACGAATTTGTTACAAAATATTATTTTTGGTTCCAATTGATGTATTTTGGTGCCAAAATGAAATTTTACTTTTTTCAAAAACATCACTTTTTAATGTACAGGTTTTGTGATCTTATTTTCTAGATATAACAATTCGTGATATATTATTTTTGATGGCACAATATTATTTCATGTCGTTCAAACTAATTATGTCACGTTAATTTAGAATCGTTTTCGGAAATACAATATTTTTTCCATTTTTGCATAAAACGTGATGTAACGGAAAAAGCTTCTGTAGAAGGGGCCACATTCAGTGCGTTGATTTCTGCCAAGTTTGACTTTAACCTCTTAAATTTCGAAAAGGCTTAAGTATGAAGTTTCTTCTAAATCAGTTAATCAGGGCTGTACAGAACACACCGACCAATATATATCACCTTTTGAAAATCTCATTATCGGGCTTCCTATTTAGAATATGGCAAATTTTAAAAAAAAATCGAGGTCAAAAAAGCTCATGATTAATTACTATATTTTATCTTTGTAACCAAGTATCATGAAACACAGTAATGTGCATGAAACATTTTCAGTGTAAATATTTTCTGCAAATTACAATTTTCTATATCGCCTAAGTTCGAGGAAACTGTTTTAATTAAGTTATCTGCTCTTTTCTGTGTATGGGTGCTCATGTGTTGAAACGGCTTCACAAGTTTAAAATGTTGTGCAAGTGCATAACCTCAAAATCATTAACGTGTCGTCAAAAATGTAAGTAAATTAAGTTTAATAGTGAATATAATTTGTAATGTAGTTTAAAATAAAGTGTTTTTTAGTTCTAAGAATGTGTGCAACTGCAAACATAATCTCCTCATGCTCATCTAATGACGATAAAGACAGTGATGACGATCGCGATAAACACACAACACCTGTAAAAAAAAACCCAGGAAAAAGGTAATACGAGTAAACAGACCAAACAAATTTCAGGAAGTTTGGCTTGGTAGATTTAAACAATAGGTGTTTACCAGTAAAATAGAATGCCTAAAAAGCTTATTGTAAATCCTGCAAAACAAATCTTGCATGTGGAGCAAGCGAATTGAACAAACATTTACAGTCAAAAAATCATAAAATTATTTTTGAAAATGTGCAGCATACTCCTCCAATAAATTTGTTTCTCAGCAGTGACTTAAACCATAAACAATCTGTGAAGTATGCAGAATTGAAACTTGTGAGCTTTTTGCGGAACATAACGTCTCGCTTCACGTTATCGACCATTTAACTCCGCTTCTTAAGCACATTGCCCCGGACTCAAAAATTCTTGATGACACTCACTTGGGCAGAACGAAAATCAGCAACATTTTATCACAAGTATTAGCAAAACCACAAGATCGTGATTTGGTCACCATTTTACAAAATAACGGTTTCTCAATATTCGTGGACGAATCGACTGACATTGCTAATTTAATGAATATTTGCATTTTGGTAAGGTACGTAAGAAATTTTAAAGTTGTTACACAACTGTTGGAGCTCATTAATATAGATGCGGTGAACTGCTTAGAAATTTAAATATTTGAAAAAATCAAATTTTGTTTTGAAAAAAGAAATTTTAACATGAACAATCATATCGATGGCATCAGACAATGCATCAGTGATAATCGGGGAAAAGAATTTCGTTTTTACTTTACTTCAGCAAGAAGTTGGCAATCACCATGAAGTGATTTTATTGAAATGCATTTGTCATTCATCAGAAACTGCGGGAGTTATATGTCGAAGAGCCCAAACAGTGGCGCAGTTCTAAAGGAATTTCAAGATTTTGAAGTGGCTGGTATCTTTAATTCTGGATAACTGGTTATGACCAAAACATATTTTGTCTATGATGCTACATTGTCTCATCGAATGAAAGCACAAAATATTTTAGAAGAATTTGAAAATGTTGAAACAAAGGCTTTCTTGTTTTTTTAAAAAAATATTATCGTTTATTTCAACCACGTTAATACGCTATTCTAGAGCGAAACCGTCCTTATACACAAGCTATATGAAGAATCCAAAAACATACCAGTCATTATTGCCTGAAATTGTTCAGTTAATTTCAACAGGAAATTTTTTAAATTTTGTTGAATTAGTCAATACTAACAATATATTACATATAAGCGAAATTGAATTCGATGCGGAATTCACGGGTTGAGGTGAAATCCAACTGCGCGAAATTTGTACAAATTTGCATTGAAAAATTGTGCACAAATTTCCAATCAACAATATTTTTTTTAAAACGATAGAATTTATAACCCCTTAAGTGGCTCTTTACATCACCAACAGAAATGGTTCTAAAACTTTAAAGGAAATATCCAAATTTGTTAAATGCAATGCGTACCAGTTAGAGGACGAGTGGAAAGATATTCCTTTCCAATATTCAGATGCAGAAAAACAAATTGTAATCGAATTGGATGTCGCAGAATTTTGGAAAATTTAATTAAATTGGTAAAGTTTACATTGTCGTTACCAAATACCAACGCAGATGCGGAACGAACATTTTCGATGGTAATAGATATTAAATCAATCAAACAAACAGATTTGGCGAAGAAACATTAAACGCATTGTACGAATTTAGGCCAGCATTAAAGGCCAAGACAAAAATTGTTTAAGTTTCGAATCCGAGGAGCGACATTATTCCTTATGTAGTTACAAAAATCTTTACGAATGTCTGTTGAGAATTATTATTTTTAAATTATTATTTGCATTATGTACTTGCTAATTTTTATTGAAATTGAAAGAACATTTTTTTGTTAATTTCTATGTTTAATATCAATGAATGTCATGTTATATATATTTTTATGTTAAATAAATAATTTTACACCAGCTAGTTTTTTTAAAATAAATTTATTTAGCATTATTTGTGTATATGTATTCTACAATAGAGGTATACCCTGGAATCCTAATTTATCAAAAGTATACTATTTGTTTTGGCATGTTGTTTGGTATTTGTTTTGGCAATTTCACGTTGGGCAAAATTAGTGAAAATTTTAAATTTAGTTTTGGGAATTTTTGGGTAAAAATAAATTTATTGTAATTGTTTTTTTCCAGATATCCCAAAAATCAAACAAAATATTACTTATCTATGTACACATATTTTACGAATCGAGCATTCTTTTTCTATATAATTATCTCCTGAAGCAGTTCAAATATTTCTACCCCTCAATTTGAAATTTTGCACATTATTTTCATTGCATCTCCATTAATCTTGTCCGTAATTTCCTCAATGATTTTGAAATAAACAACCCCATTGTGATGTGATTAAAAATTATGGCATGACAATTTGCGGTTTGTTTTATATCATCATCATCATTAGTCACAAACTTCTATAAAAACTAATAAAAAAAATTTAATGACAAGATTTAATTTTCTTCTTTTTTTCAGATTTTTTAAGTATAATAAATTTGTATAACAAAGAAGAAATATTTCTGGAACGTATACAGCATGAGCATTTTATAGTACCATCATAATGTTTAGTTTCGACTTACTCGTTTAAAAAATACTTATCTGTCGGTTTGCGGTGGTTGGTATCCTGCGTGTATATATGCTTGATACACAGTACTTATCTATCATAAAATTTACTGAACCATTTTGCATTTTCGATAGTTTTTATGTAATTTTTCGCTTGCACATTTTTTACACTTCAACAATTTTATTTTCCGATAAATCATAAAAATCTAATAAAATATTATTTTTTAATATTATTTAAAGGTTTTTTTATCATAAAATTTACATTAACGCATAAAACTTACAAATAAAATACTTATAATTTAAGAAAATATTTATATAAAAAAATCTTATAAGAAAACTGTTATTTTATATTATTTTTAATACATTTGTTTTTTGTCCAAAAAGTAGAAAAAATAAATAATAAGTTAAGGAAAATTGTAAAATTATTTTTATAAAAAAAGAAACAAAATAAAAGTTGAAGTTTGACAAATACATAATTTTTATTTTATTCAGTTTAGTTTTTCAAGGAAAAATTTTAATATACACAATATAATTTTATCGTAAAATATTTTATTAGCATTTTTCTTCATAATTTTTTGCATAATATATTGCAGTGTTGGAATGGAAAAATAAAAAATAGTTTCATGCCTTTTGCATTTTATTGATTAATTTTTAAATTCTTTCGTTTTATTTTTCAATTATTTTTTGAAACGAATGTAAAAATATTTTGCAGCATTAAGAAATTAATTTAAGATGTTTATTTTTGAGTTTTATGATGTCTCAAATATTTTAGTAAATCAATTACTGTCGAGTATTTGTAATAGAACTCTTTCAACGAGTGACGGTAAATCTACTACTCTTAGTCGTATCACATCATACGATGGGGTCATGCATGTTCTCGGTTACTAGATTATTAAATCGCAACTTACAAAATATGGGTTGACACAACTCAGGATCGGTGTTTTTTAAATCTCAGTATGCTGCTTTATAAATATTTCGTGGCGAAAACAGCCACAAAAAAAGACCAAATAAACTTATGCTGAAAACAGATGTGCATAATTTATGCGTGCATTACTGCGTGCGAATCTGCGGGGAATTCCTCCATTTTTTTAAATCTTTTATGCTTCTTTTGGGAAATAAACAAGCCAATAAACAATAACACGTGAAGTTAGAACTGATTTCGATTTTTTCGGCTTTTTTCTTTGATGTCAACATTGCTGATGTGCATCAAATTTAGAAATAAAGACAACTTGCATAATGATGTGCATCAAATTTAGAAATAAAGACAACTTGCATGTCATGCAGAATACATCTATTTAATTTCATAGATACTAGTGTATTATAATTTGGATTCATGCATAATTATGCACATCTGCTTTCAGCATTAGAGTTTTACGACGTTTCGATTTCTTCGGGTCTACAAAAAACATAGGAAACACAATTGTAAGACACAATGTAGGAAATAAACGCCATGTTGACAACAACAAAATTCAGTAAAAATCGTTATAAACTTAATGTGCTCTAAATGTCGGAAAGAATTTAGTAAATTCTTACGAAATAAACTAATATACTAAAGAAACGTTTGTACATTTATTTCAGTAAATACTTAAAAAAATGTCGATCTTAATTATTGTAAATTGTTAACGGTTTTCTCGGCAAATAAACAATAGTAATTGTAGTTCATCAACGACAATCGCTAAAAATAAATTTGTGTAAGGTGGCTGGCTACTATGTTATTTGGTGAGCATCAAAACATACTTGAACGCATCCAAATCGCTCGCCATTTTGGATATTTGTAGCTTAGTCATTGCTGTTTTTATGGCATAAGTTGCAGTCATTTACAAGTTGTCATTTACAAGATGGATGTCGATAAGCACGTCATTTCATTCGAGTTTGTTTTCAAATGAAAAAAATGGTTCTCAAACTATGGAATTGATTGATTCGATTTTGAGTGAACATTTTGTGAGTCATTCAATAGTAAAAAAGTGGTTTGTTTCATTTCGTGATGTCAATTTTAGCCTTGAGGACGATCCACGTCCAGGTGTAGTAAAACGATTTGAAGATGAAGAACTTAAGGTTTTACTGGATGAAAATCCCCGTCAAACTCAAAAAGAGCTTGCAGAACTGGAGTTACTCACTAAG
The DNA here is from genome assembly GCA_963691935.1 of Nephrotoma guestfalica. Taxonomy (NCBI): domain Eukaryota; kingdom Metazoa; phylum Arthropoda; class Insecta; order Diptera; family Tipulidae; genus Nephrotoma; species Nephrotoma guestfalica. The sequence continues at coordinate 80,222,983 of OY829915.1, read as the reverse complement.
TAATATTATTTCGACTGTATGCAATGGGAAAAATACAGATGGAAGGAAAATGGGTCCTCATAAACTTACCGAAGAAAACAAAAGCCGAAGAGTTGACATCTGCATGAATTTGCTTTCTCGGTACAAAAGAAATAATTTTTTGCACAAAATCATTACGGATGATGAAAAGTGGTTTGTACGATAATCCTAAATGCCGGAAACCGTTGGTGGACCTGCTTAATCCAGATCAGCCATCAACATCAGTAGCAGAAATGAAAATTCATGCCAAGAAAGTGTTACTGTGTGTCTGGTGGGATTGGAAAGGAGTCGTTTGCTACGAGCTCCTGGTACCTGAGGCCTATTTAACCATCACACTTAGCAACTTAGCACTTATCACTTTACAAAATTATGCAAAGCAAACATTTATTTAGATAAGTTCAAGTATTTTGTTCCATGTAGGGAAAAGTACATACTGTTATTGTATTCAAATAGCATGTTTAGTTTCGAAAAAATTTAGTAAACAATAATAATAATTGATTTAAAATAATATATTTCATTAAATATTAATACCACGTTGCAAAATATTATTTGCTGAGTGATAATTATATTTTACAATAAAATATTTGGCAAATTTCGTGCGGTTAAATGCATCAAACTTGAAAGGGAACTTAGTTGCAACGCAGTCAGAAATAACTTGTGAGTTAGTTCCAGTACGAGATCAACGTACAACATATTGAGAAATAAATTAAAATAAATTATTACATGTTTAACATTTTAATTTTATTATTTTATTATAAATTTGAATTAAACAGTTTATCTGAATTTTTTAAACTATTACTTGGATTTTCTATTGCACTCTGATTCATTTCCTATTCACTTTCTATTTCCAGTAGTAAGTTATTGTTGTTTGTTGCTACTTGAGTAGCGTCAACCATCATCAAATCCTCCCCCTTCTTTGCACAACGAGTTTTGTTTGTGTGCATAAAGTTCTGAACAGCGATGTCCCCTGAATTTTGATTTCTGAAATATTGCTAATTTACGAAAAAATCGAGAATCACGCATGTTCCTGACCAATTGTCCATACTGTCAACAGTATAAAATAAATTGTTTGGTCCGCATATGAATGATTTCCGCGTCTATCGACAAACAGCTGCATTACTCGTTGGTGCATCAGTATTGATTATTAACGGCCAATACACATTTTTTGAAAATCAATTTTCCACTATTGAGTTACAAAAGGTAAAATGGTGCCCATACCATGATGTTGACATCCATTACCAAGCCAATCAAGATAAATTAATAGTTGAAGTTTTGGAGTCAATGGCGAATTTTTTGTTATTTTGTGCTTAATTGGATCCTCGATTTTTTAAATGAAAATCCGTTGGATATTCTAAAATTGATCCTCTTATGATACATATTTTCATTTCGTGCGTCGTTTCCGAATAATAATTCACGTCTGCTCTGGAGGAAAAAAAAACAATTGTTATTGTGATATTGTTGCTTGACAACGCTCGTTCACATACATCAAAATCAATCCAGGAACTCATCTTCTCCTTAGGCTGGGAAGTTTCACAGGATACGGCGTATTCTCCAGACTTGGCTCCCTCAGATCGATGTCATCATATTTGAAATACCAGAGGTTCACGAAGCTTGAAGATGTGCAAAAATTTCTCGATGGTTATTATGCTTCGAAATGGCAAAAGACCATACATAGTGATGGTGAATAATTCGATCATTAATCTTTGTAACAATTATATTGTTCAATAAAGTTTAGTTTGACCAAAAAAGCCGAGTAGAAGCACACCTAATAAATATGCAATAAAATTTTTCCGGTTTATGCAAAAATATGTATATTATTTTTAAAAGTACATACATAAATTGTTTTAAATAATTCGGCTAAAGTCAATAAGATTTTAATTTAAATTTGCAACAAATATAATGATTTTCATTTAGCTTTTTTTATTTCAAATAAAAGCTAACCATTACCGCTTTAGATAAAGATAATATGACGAACATACACACAAAGGTACGACGCTTAACACATTGATGTTGTCGGAATCGATTAACCGGAAAATCGTTATGACATCGTTATGATAATTTTTTGCATAATATATTGCAGTGTTGGAATGGAAAAATAAAAAATAGTTTCATGCCTTTTGCATTTTATTGATTAATTTTTAAATTCTTTCGTTTTATTTTTCAATTATTTTTTGAAACGAATGTAAAAATATTTTGCAGCATTAAGAAATTAATTTAAGATGTTTATTTTTGAGTTTTATGATGTCTCAAATATTTTAGTAAATCAATTACTGTCGAGTATTTGTAATAGAACTCTTTCAACGAGTGACGGTAAATCTACTACTCTTAGTCGTATCACATCATACGATGGGGTCATGCATGTTCTCGGTTACTAGATTATTAAATCGCAACTTACAAAATATGGGTTGACACAACTCAGGATCGGTGTTTTTTAAATCTCAGTATGCTGCTTTATAAATATTTCGTGGCGAAAACAGCCACAAAAAAAGACCAAATAAACTTATGCTGAAAACAGATGTGCATAATTTATGCGTGCATTACTGCGTGCGAATCTGCGGGGAATTCCTCCATTTTTTTAAATCTTTTATGCTTCTTTTGGGAAATAAACAAGCCAATAAACAATAACACGTGAAGTTAGAACTGATTTCGATTTTTTCGGCTTTTTTCTTTGATGTCAACATTGCTGATGTGCATCAAATTTAGAAATAAAGACAACTTGCATAATGATGTGCATCAAATTTAGAAATAAAGACAACTTGCATGTCATGCAGAATACATCTATTTAATTTCATAGATACTAGTGTATTATAATTTGGATTCATGCATAATTATGCACATCTGCTTTCAGCATTAGAGTTTTACGACGTTTCGATTTCTTCGGGTCTACAAAAAACATAGGAAACACAATTGTAAGACACAATGTAGGAAATAAACGCCATGTTGACAACAACAAAATTCAGTAAAAATCGTTATAAACTTAATGTGCTCTAAATGTCGGAAAGAATTTAGTAAATTCTTACGAAATAAACTAATATACTAAAGAAACGTTTGTACATTTATTTCAGTAAATACTTAAAAAAATGTCGATCTTAATTATTGTAAATTGTTAACGGTTTTCTCGGCAAATAAACAATAGTAATTGTAGTTCATCAACGACAATCGCTAAAAATAAATTTGTGTAAGGTGGCTGGCTACTATGTTATTTGGTGAGCATCAAAACATACTTGAACGCATCCAAATCGCTCGCCATTTTGGATATTTGTAGCTTAGTCATTGCTGTTTTTATGGCATAAGTTGCAGTCATTTACAAGTTGTCATTTACAAGATGGATGTCGATAAGCACGTCATTTCATTCGAGTTTGTTTTCAAATGAAAAAAATGGTTCTCAAACTATGGAATTGATTGATTCGATTTTGAGTGAACATTTTGTGAGTCATTCAATAGTAAAAAAGTGGTTTGTTTCATTTCGTGATGTCAATTTTAGCCTTGAGGACGATCCACGTCCAGGTGTAGTAAAACGATTTGAAGATGAAGAACTTAAGGTTTTACTGGATGAAAATCCCCGTCAAACTCAAAAAGAGCTTGCAGAACTGGAGTTACTCACTAAGTAATATTATTTCGACTGTATGCAATGGGAAAAATACAGATGGAAGGAAAATGGGTCCTCATAAACTTACCGAAGAAAACAAAAGCCGAAGAGTTGACATCTGCATGAATTTGCTTTCTCGGTACAAAAGAAATAATTTTTTGCACAAAATCATTACGGATGATGAAAAGTGGTTTGTACGATAATCCTAAATGCCGGAAACCGTTGGTGGACCTGCTTAATCCAGATCAGCCATCAACATCAGTAGCAGAAATGAAAATTCATGCCAAGAAAGTGTTACTGTGTGTCTGGTGGGATTGGAAAGGAGTCGTTTGCTACGAGCTCCTGGTACCTGAGGCCTATTTAACCATCACACTTAGCAACTTAGCACTTATCACTTTACAAAATTATGCAAAGCAAACATTTATTTAGATAAGTTCAAGTATTTTGTTCCATGTAGGGAAAAGTACATACTGTTATTGTATTCAAATAGCATGTTTAGTTTCGAAAAAATTTAGTAAACAATAATAATAATTGATTTAAAATAATATATTTCATTAAATATTAATACCACGTTGCAAAATATTATTTGCTGAGTGATAATTATATTTTACAATAAAATATTTGGCAAATTTCGTGCGGTTAAATGCCTCAAACTTGAAAGGGAACTTAGTTGCAACGCAGTCAGAAATAACTTGTGAGTTAGTTCCAGTACGAGATCAACGTACAACATATTGAGAAATAAATTAAAATAAATTATTACATGTTTAACATTTTAATTTTATTATTTTATTATAAATTTGAATTAAACAGTTTATCTGAATTTTTTAAACTATTACTTGGATTTTCTATTGCACTCTGATTCATTTCCTATTCACTTTCTATTTCCAGTAGTAAGTTATTGTTGTTTGTTGCTACTTGAGTAGCGTCAACCATCATCAAATCCTCCCCCTTCTTTGCACAACGAGTTTTGTTTGTGTGCATAAAGTTCTGAACAGCGATGTCCCCTGAATTTTGATTTCTGAAATATTGCTAATTTACGAAAAAATCGAGAATCACGCATGTTCCTGACCAATTGTCCATACTGTCAACAGTATAAAATAAATTGTTTGGTCCGCATATGAATGATTTCCGCGTCTATCGACAAACAGCTGCATTACTCGTTGGTGCATCAGTATTGATTATTAACGGCCAATACACATTTTTTGAAAATCAATTTTCCACTATTGAGTTACAAAAGGTAAAATGGTGCCCATACCATGATGTTGACATCCATTACCAAGCCAATCAAGATAAATTAATAGTTGAAGTTTTGGAGTCAATGGCGAATTTTTTGTTATTTTGTGCTTAATTGGATCCTCGATTTTTTAAATGAAAATCCGTTGGATATTCTAAAATTGATCCTCTTATGATACATATTTTCATTTCGTGCGTCGTTTCCGAATAATAATTCACGTCTGCTCTGGAGGAAAAAAAAACAATTGTTATTGTGATATTGTTGCTTGACAACGCTCGTTCACATACATCAAAATCAATCCAGGAACTCATCTTCTCCTTAGGCTGGGAAGTTTCACAGGATACGGCGTATTCTCCAGACTTGGCTCCCTCAGATCGATGTCATCATATTTGAAATACCAGAGGTTCACGAAGCTTGAAGATGTGCAAAAATTTCTCGATGGTTATTATGCTTCGAAATGGCAAAAGACCATACATAGTGATGGTGAATAATTCGATCATTAATCTTTGTAACAATTATATTGTTCAATAAAGTTTAGTTTGACCAAAAAAGCCGAGTAGAAGCACACCTAATAAATATGCAATAAAATTTTTCCGGTTTATGCAAAAATATGTATATTATTTTTAAAAGTACATACATAAATTGTTTTAAATAATTCGGCTAAAGTCAATAAGATTTTAATTTAAATTTGCAACAAATATAATGATTTTCATTTAGCTTTTTTTATTTCAAATAAAAGCTAACCATTACCGCTTTAGATAAAGATAATATGACGAACATACACACAAAGGTACGACGCTTAACACATTGATGTTGTCGGAATCGATTAACCGGAAAATCGTTATGACGGTTTATTTTCTCCTTAGCTGTAGCGAATGAAGAAAAGAACACAATAAGGAACACAGTCAGGTTGATTCGACATCATTATTGTACTGAATTTTGACTTATGGGGACTCTTGTTTTAAATAATATATCGGAAAACCCGACCCATTTATTTGTTTTCCACATTGTTAAGTAAGCTCCACAAATCTTACCAAAATAAACACAATTGTTTTGAAAATATTTAAATGAGACCTTGCAACCTCGGAATTGTACATTTGTCTTCCGTAGTGCTTTGCATAATATTTTAATTTCTTCCAAATTTTAGTATACAAGAAGAACATTTTAGTTTTAGCTTCAAAAGTTAAAATTTACGTTTTGTGAATTTAATATATACAATTTACAATAATGTGAAATACGACCAAACGGCACAGTAACTAAAGCTTTCGCGTTTAGATCGGGAGGTTCAAATGCCGATAGAGACAGGGAGCAAATTTGTAATTTTTATCATTAGATTACGATCTGTGATGAAAATGAACATAACTATATTCCATGCCAGTTCTATAGGCTTGCATGGATCTATGCAAGGTACAGATTACAACAGCGTAAAAGTAAGACGTGAAAACCGAAGCGTAATAGACTTGGGAGAGCCTCGGCCCCAAAACAGATTGGAAATATAATTTAAAAAAAAGTAAAATAGCCACTCAAAAATGTCAATAAACATAATAATTAACAGCGTAGACTTAGTTTAAAATGCCCAATTCCCAACCGCTCTGCATAGCATTATAGAGAACACTTTTGGTTTAGCAAAAAATCCGAATCAAGTTAAAAATAACCGTATCTGTCCGCAATATACAGTAGACCTGGTTAGAATTATAGCGAAATTACTTTGTCCAACACCGGCTACAAAGTTTTAGCCAATGTACATTTTCTATCCACATTTTCAACTCAATAGCATCCATATTATTAAATGTTTTGTCACATGTTGGCTTCAAAATAACCATTAGTAAAGTATTGATGGAAGGCTCTAAACGTAACAAGATAATATTTCGAAATATCAGAAGTGCAAAATGGAGCCTCTATAGCCTAAACCATTTCAACCTATCCTTATAATATTTCATTCACTAGGACAAAATAGTGCACTGCATCTGCTAATATGATAAATCAAACAAATATTACAAAACATTAAAAACTTCCATATATTACCAACATAAAAAGATGTTTCCTGGTTTTTAGAAGACTATTCTAGTTACTAAGGTGGATCTGTATGTGAAATCTTATGGAAAGTGTACCGTCTAAAATTCACTAAACATTCATATGTAATTAATACGACCCCTCATTTTGCCAGTAGGTTAGATCGCAATAGGTGTATAGAAAATTTGTTAGAAAATTTGTTAGTCTAGAACCCGCTCTATAAATTTTTCAAAATTTAGTTATTTTAAACTAGATCAAAAATCGCCATTTCCGCTTCAGAAAAATTGCAAAAAATCAAAGAAGCTCTTATTGCAGCTGGCGTTTTCGGTATACTGATTCGAGTCAAATATTAGTAATATTTTGAAATTTTTATGGAAAGGAACCTACACGGTTAAAAATGAAAGTATAAAAATTACTTTTAACTCAAGTATAAAACTATTTTGAATAAATTTTATTTATTTTGAAACATAAAATATATTATTTTCGTAAAGCTAAATATTATTTTGCCTTGTTAGATGATTTTCATTCTTATTTTGTTTATTGTTTATTCTTTTTTTAAGAACTAATTTTATTCTTTCGTGATGTGCTTTGCATAAATAAAAATGTCTCTTAAATATTTGCAAAATTAAAGGTTATTAATAGTAAAATAATCAATTTGTTTACTTTTAGCAAACAAAGCATGATGTGCTAATTTTAATCAAACATTTATATACAAAAGGCATCCCAACTAAGTTGCATGTCAATATCGGGCGCATCATAAAAGTGTATCAATTTGTCGGACCTTCACAGTTGATGCTAAATTAATTCGCGACATTATTGAGTCAAACTTTTGTGGTGATATTATGATTCCTTATTTGAAATGCTGTGTCTAAAGGCATCTGATTTTGAAACAAGCTGAAACACGATATGTTGTGTTTTATTCTGTTCAGGTCATATAATGCGTTCTCTCTTTCAAACCAATTTAACGATACCAATGAAAGATTTATTTTAATTACCGTCATTATATACCGCAACTACAATGACGAATCATTTAAACGAATCTTTCATGGGGTGGTCCTTAAATTGGTTGGATTTAAAAGCTATCAAGGAACTAACTTAGAAACTTATTGTTGGATTTTCAAATCTCAGCCTCTGTGCGCGAACAAAAATATTTTTTATTAATTTTTTTCATACGTAACTTCCCAGAGATTATTACGGTAATCTCAAAAAATTAAACGGATGGTTTTCGAAATTGGAAAATTGGACACCTCGAGTAGAACAAATGTAAATGTAAATACAGATAAAAATTGTTGATACTGTATAATACTTATGCTGCAATTCTTGTTCCTGTTTAAAACTAACCCATTTCAAGCTCAAATTATTAAAGTAAATAATTTTTTCTCCGCTCAAATTAATATCATTGTGATATGATTTGGCAGATAGAGCCGTTTTGTAGATAAAATATATTTCTCCACATAAAAAACATTAGGAAATTTAAACTTATCAACCCAACTCAAAATTAAAGATGTACTACGAGTGTTACTGAACAATGGGTAATTTAAGAATGTTTCGTGTTTATTACATAAACAATGTTACAATGGTTAATCTTACCGACTGAGTGGCATTACAGTATCTTTAAAATAAAATACAAATTTCGCTCAACAGAACAAAGATGGTCGGGGGCTTTAAACCTGACGGAGGCTTTCAATATTATTTTAGTCTTAACGCAAATGAAGGATAATGACATGGGGAAGTTATAATAATGGAATTAGCGTCAATATTTTGATAAAACGGCGGATAATAACTGATACACTTATTTTACTAAAAAATGAAGAAAAAACCATAGTTTGTGCTTTTTAGTAAAGGGTTTTCTAATAGGAATGATATGATTTTTAAGTGACGTTTCGGCCATTTGTAATATGACATGATCTGTCATCTTTTGTTTCATTGTATTCAATAATGTTTACAATTTCATCATGGTGAGATATACGCAAGAAAAACGTTCACAAATTATTCAGTTTTACTATCAAAATAATCGTTCTCCAATTGCAACTTTTCGTGCGCTTTTGCCATTTTATAGTCGTAATAATCGTCCAAGTGTGCTCGCTATTAGTCGAATTGTTGAAAATGTTGAGCGAACATTTTCTTTACATAATGTTGAAGTGCCAATAAGACAAAGATTTGCTCGAAGTAATGCAAATATTATTGCCGTTCAGGCAAGTGTTGCTGAAGACCGCAATTTGTCCATTCCAAGACGTTCTCAAGAATTAGGACTGCCTCAAATCACAACCTGGCGGATTTTGAGAAAGAATTTGGGTTTGCATCCGTTTAAAATTGTTTTCAAACAAGAACTGAAGCCATTGGACCACCTTAAACGTCGTGAATTTGCTAATTTTGCCTTGGAACAACTTGAAAACGATAACGATTTTTTTAAGAAAATCATCTTCTTCGATGAGGATCACTTTCATATGAGTGGTGCGGTAAATAAACAAAACTGTCGATTCTGGTGCGAAGAAAATCCACAAATTTATCATGAAAAACTATTACATTCACCTAAATTGGTAGTTTGGTGTGGTTTTTGGTCTGGTGGAGTCATCGGTCCGTATTTTTTTCGAAACGAAGCTGGTATGCTGTATGCTTTGCAGTACAGAAAACATTTTAAATTTAAAATTGTAAGTCTATATCTTTTATATTACTTGTGTGGAGAAGTATGGGATAGCAATCGTTTTGGGACAATTATTTTGATTTAGTTTAAGATATTTCGACTTAAAAATTTAGATATCAGTTGCCGATCAATTGAAAAGATTCTGCTGTATATTAAGAGGTAAGTTTATGTTCCTACACAATTTATTTGGCTTCTGATTATAATAAGCAACACTTATTTTGAAATATTTATTTACTCTCAACAGAATCACATACAGATACATCTCTAGCCAGTCCATACTCAGTTACGCTACAGGAACACGGATGTAAATTGCCTATTCTTTTGAAAATGTTGATAAATAAATAATACAAATATGTATTTGATATTTTTTGCTTTTAAACATTTAAATTATTTAGACCAAAAAACAAATTTAGATGGAACTAAACAACGAGCTAATAATATGGAGTACGTGGCTTGATATTTCACCCAACATTTAGGAATATGCTAAGAAATTTTCAATCCGAAGTTTATTACACGTGGATCGGATAAAATCATCGTAACTTTCTTAAACTATATTAGGTACATTGGCAATATTTTAAATAAAAACTATGTTTTATTATCAAAATTTCTATACGTTTTTTAATCAAATTTCAGTTAAAAAAAGTTTTTTTTTTATATTCTTTGCAATCTTTTCTGGGGCCGAAGCACCCCCAACTCTTTTGCAGTTCGCTTATTTACGTCCTTACCTTATGCAGTTGCCTGCCAAATCGAGGACGTACGGTTATAGGTCCGATTTTGTTACCATCTGCACATTGCATAGCTCCATGCCAGCCTATACTGGCATGGAAGATGGGTCGGCCCATGAGTTCTACACTCCGACAGGGGTTCATAGTTGTGTTCCATTTCATCCCAGATTGTAATCTGCTGATGAAAATTCCCAAAAAAAGTTGAATTAGATAAAAAAATTCCCGATTAGTATTTATTTTAACCTTTCAAAGAATAAAAATTATCATTCTCCGATAGAAGAGTTTTAACTTTTTGGACAAAAATCAAATTTGTTTAAATTAGGACAAAATTATTTAAATTTTGAAAGTATAAATCTTATTGATTTGTGAAGTATTGTTTTAATCCTTAGAAAAGGTTGGACGTATAGTTATTCCGCATAAGGATAGAAAAAGAATGAAGTCCATCCTTTTATTTTTAACCGTGTATATATGCACCTACATATGGAAAAGAACATATGAAGTTCAGTCAGGTCAGACGCTATAAATATACCGATTTTCACGAACATCTTAGAATTATGACGTTTTTGTTGAAAATATCCAATAAGTATATATCACTTCGTGTAGACTGTATAGGGACAAATAAACAAAAGTTTTTCTGCTATCTTATGCAGCATCCATTATCGGGCATAAAAATATGGTAAGATTGCGATTAATGATATTAAAACGAAATTAGTACAATATTGAATGCGACGTTCGAAAGATTTTTCTCGATATAATTACCCTAAATAGACAGATCGTTGATAAAATATGCTAATTTAAATCCTAGACATAGCAAACATGGACCACATATAAATGAGTATCTAAAAATAAATTGAAACCCTAATAAATGTTACCAGTTCGATATGCAATCGGATAACCATATTTTAACTAAATTGAACAGCATTATCTTAATGTTCTTAATATTCATAAAAGCAATCAACAGATTAAGTCATGTACCAAAACTTCATTCAACTTGTGATAAAATCATGTAGCCATATCACATAGAGACAGCAAAATATTTGCGAGAAATCAAAAATGTTAATTAGTTTTACATATTTCAAAAATTTTAATTACATACTAGAGATGATTCTCTATTAAAAATACAACAGTAATTAAAACAATTTTCATTAAGTATTTTTTAAATCAATTTGATTCTTTTGACATCAATAGCAATAATTTTTTTTTTGTTGTGAATAAAGTTGATATTTTCATGAACATCCACAAATGTATGTGCATATGCTGTGCATATTACAAAAATCAAAAATATAATAAAATAATTTACTTTTTGATTGTAACATACGTAAATTTTTAGATAAATACCGTTATGGTTCATATAGAGAATGCTACTTATAGTGAGGACTAAAATCTTCCTGAAACTCAAAATTAAAACAGTTTTGGAGAAATAAAATTGTAAATATCTGTTAGTCTTATCAGATGTACTTGCCTACACGAGTACGTATGTTAATTTACCACAATATTTATTTTCATGCCATGCCTTTAGTTTCATAAACTACACACAGGGTCGTGTTTTTGTTGTTCTGTAACCGATAATAATATAGCTCTAGAGTAATAAATAATCATGTAGAAAAATTGTCATATTGAGATAAAAATTAAAATCATAAAGCAATTTCTATATATACACATTCGTATATAGTGCAGTGCATACATCTCCAATGCTCGTATGGTGAAACATCAAAATATATTTTATAATATTGAATGAACATAAAGTATAAAATAAACGATTTTTAAAATTCGACAAAAAATATAAAAATGCTAGTATTTTACTTAAACAAAATACTTCGAAAATATAGATACATTTCCATTTTCATCATCGTAATCAAAACCAATATACGACAAATAAAATGTGTATTGGAATGAAAATTGTAAATAAGCTTAGTATTTTTTCATATACATATTATTGATAGAATATGACACATTATGGTTTTAGGATATTTTTCTGCTGCATGCTGAAAATGATTTACGATGTGCATTTTACCACAAATAAAACAACAAAAAGATTAGATATTAAGAATATTGATAGGATATTAAATTGTAAATCGTCTGTTTGCAGCTTAATTTACAAAACCGTGGTTCTTCATACCAAAATTATAGATATACAAAGGAGGTACGAGGTAACAAACATCTCTCCATAAATTCGGATTTATTGAAAACATTTAAATGAAATTTTTGTTGATTGAATCGTTATTTTTCCCAAGCAGCACCAAATATAAAGAAAGTAGTACATCTCTTCACTAAAGCGTAATAAATAGTTGCTCTTGTTTTCGTATCGTTTATTGAAAATTTTGTACATAACGAATAATTGCCTTTGATGTTTATTATACCTTGATGTTCCTTAACCTGTTTGGGCAGCAAATTTTTATACATATTATGGGCAGGATTTACAAATGTAAATATTTGCATTACGTGTGTAAAAATATCTGAGTAAACCTTGGTTTCAAATAAAAGGAAATTTTCTCGTTTTTCAGCAAATTCCTGAATTTATACAAGACTAGCTTCGAATGTAAGTTTAGTTCAAAATACGTAATACTTGTGGTAAACTTTTTCGGTGATTCCGGAAAAAAATGTTTACTAAATAATACAATTGAAGAAATTTATGACACACACATAAATTTTTCATAATATAAGTATTGCCATTTTTGTTTATGCTTCATAAAATAAAGTCCCACGGGCATTTTTTGTGTTAACCAGTATAAGCACAAACAATGTTTACCCCATAACATTTTTTTTGTCGAAATAACCATATTTAATTGTTTTTATTTTCGTTTGTTCTTCTTACAGTCGCTACACTAATCCACTAAATAAAATTGATACCTAATCTGTGCGATGGATTTACTGAGTGTAAGAGTGATCAGTTAAATCTAAATCATAATCCATAGTCTGCACACGGTACGAGGTTCGTTTCGTTCCGGCCTTTAAGATTTTTATATGAATTACGTGAACTTAGTCACTCATGTATTTAAAAATTTGAATTTCCGATTTTTATGAGCCTCGGGCTTTTGATGTGCATTGTTAATTTTAAAAGTGACCAAGAATATTAAAAAATGTTTTAATAATAACAAAAATATGAGTTAATTCAATTTTTCATCCACGGAACAATTGGATGGTTACAAGCAATTCATGTTATACATCTTTTACAACAACAAAACCAAACACTTTTTCACTATTATAAATATTTAATTATTTTTAGTAGATTTAGCTACCAAGAGATCGATTCCTATCCGACAGTTTTATATGCCATCCATTCAGAATGCCAAGAGGAGAGCGAGCAGATTGTAGTTTGGTCAGTTTCAATTGATCGAACTAAACGAATTAATTGAATCAGATGTAGACATTTAATGAATGGAGCGAAAATGTAGGTGATGATGCGGTATCCGACAACAACTCTTTTGATGGCGATGAAACATTGTTCGTGGCAATCGCTGATATGCAGAAAAGAAAAGGGGAAAGCGAGTGCTTTGTTGGTACACAACACAAAATGGATAAAGAATTGCATTTTGATGTCAAAACTTTTAGTATCAAAAATAACCTCAACATTTTATTTTATAATAGTACAAAAGATGTAGTGTATGTGAAGAAAAATAAATCACTAATTATTGCCAGTCATTTATAATATAAATTTGGTGAGGCAGCTTTTCCGCTCTATATAATTTATGCGGAAAGTAATCTTTTGCAGGTCACCGACGTGAATTTCTACAGGGTCTCTAGACCGAAACGGCCAAACTTCTGAATGTTGGGACGCAGTATAGCAACATTAAACAGTTCCACAGAGAAAAATATCGATTAAATTGTAAAAATCGCATTTTGAAAATCTAAAAAAAAAACAGATCTCGAACAAAAATTCTTGATTTTCTGTCACAATTTATTACACAATTTATTAAATGTATTATTTACTTTACCAAAATTGTCGAAAAATGTCGATGTAGTTGATATTTTAGTGCAAAATAAAATAAGTTTGGAAGTGATTCGATCACGGTTTTTAAAAGTTCGCAATAGTTCATTAGAAATTATATTTCGAAAGTAGTGATTTTTTTGCTTATAGATCAAATTTTATAATTTTTTCCTCATTGAATTGTACAAGTAGTAAGTATAAAGATGTTCAGGAAGTTGTTATTTTGCGATTAATATAGGGTTATCCAATTCGAGGTTGATAAAGTAGAAATCTGTATACCGACATCTGTCAAAGATAAACGTCAAGTACGCTGTCATTTGTTGACATTCTGCCATTTAAGAATATGGAGCATTTAACAATCGACCAACGCGTTAAAATTGGGTGTTGGAAAAACAGGCCGTCGATGCTGATTTTTCGAACAAAATTTTGGACATTTGAATGATATCTTGTTTAACTAAAAATGGCAAGGATCAATCTGTAAAATGAAATAAAAATTACAATACATTCCGAATATTTTGTGTGTTTTTTTTAAGTTTACTTTATCAAGCTTGAATTGGATAACCCTATATATGACTATCAAATAAATTCTTCTTATTAAGTGAAAAAATTTGAAGTTTAAATTTGTTAAATCCAATTAGTTCCTTGTTCCTGCTAATATAGTAAGTTTGTTAATACATAGATAGAGCAACACACTAAATTTTGTGCTGATAATCTAGTTAAGAGTTAAGTCCACAACATTTTCAAATATATCGTTTTTTTTTGTTCTTGGTACGAAATAGGTCTGTTATGCTTGGTGTCTCAATAACGTGATTATTAGTGCCAAATTTAGGTTTAATAATTGTAACATAATCCTAAATTCCGTATTTTCTATCCCGGCAATACCAAATTTATTTTGATTTTGTCGAACCCATTAACCTTGAAACTTGAACTTGGAAATCTTATTTCATATAACGAGCAGCCAAAGACTTGACGCTGATACTCCCAGAAATTATGAACTAACACATAAAGGAATACGTCTCTGAGGAATACCATGGTATCAGCAACTTCATGGACAATTGCAAAAATATACGAAATTTTCTAAACTTAAAAATCAGAGATCTACTCGATACGAAAATCACAGGCAACTATTACATATGCTTTTATGAGGGGATTTACTATTTTCTCCATATTTGTTGTTATTCAGCTACGTGTGGAAAATAACGATTCAATCAAAAAAAATTCATTTAGACGTTTTCAATAAATTAAAATTTATTTCAATTATTTATTTATTTTTTAAACGTGCGATAATGTGAAGAAGCATGTCAAAATGTGGCACAGTTTAGATATTACAATTAATTTCCGGATATGACCAAAAAGTAGTTAGGAGATAATGAGGAAGTTGGATCGGAAGTACGGAAGGACCATATGCTAGGACTCTATCGAATCGAAATGAAGTGAGGCGACCAGAAGATTGACAAGTGTTTTAAAATTTGTTGGCCGATAATATGAATAACGTTAAGATTAATACTTTCATTGACGGAATTCGGAATCCAGGAAAATACAGAGCGATGGTTGTTTGTCACCAAATGCAATTTACGCTGAAACTGTCGCTTGCGTGTTAATATGTAACCCGACTTAGCAAGCCATCATCAAACCATTAATTAAGATACGTCAGGTAAATCTACGCTCCAAAACAACTTTACAAGAAAATCAAGATTTGTGACGGCAACAGTACGATTGCCGTACGTGTAAACGGAGGTTGACATCATTAAGCTGCAACATGAACTTAGCGACTGAGTGGAAATTGTTCATCGAGAGGACCTGTCACCAAATGCAGAAACTAATACTTGAGGAAGACTGGAGAGAAATTTTAGATCTGGTTTATCTTGTGGATTGTAGAATAATGAGATAACTGTACTGAAATGAAACGAAGATCTTACTAACTGGCACAAAAACGGAACGGCTTACACATATTTACTTCCTCACACAACGGATGTATCTCCAATGTAAAGGATAATCGAAAATTGATTGGAAACGTCGATCTTTCAAGCACCTAGAAGATTACCTGTGGCGAAACAAGAAGAAGAGAATGGCTGAAAATGTACGGACGGAAAAATTTATCAAATTATCTAATAGTCCTCGGAACTCACTAATTACCAAATCTGAATCTACGACCGTTTATCGGACGTTAGAATGTCTTCTCGTTGAATCTGTAAAGCGGTGCCATTTGGATCGTACAGCATGACTCTTAAGATAATCAAGGTTCTACTGTAAACTTAGTCTCTTTGAATTTCACTCATAACTTAAAAACTTACACAAAAATGTCTGAAATAAACGCTTTCTTATCGCAAATTAATTAGTTTATCAAACACAGTACCAATTGATGGGCAAATATATTGTTCAAGAGTACTTTTCGATTTTGGAGCATTACTTGGCGGGAAAACCCATATCTCAGCTCCATAGAGATTTTAGACGGGGTATTCAGCTTTTCAAGCTGTACTCGAATCCGTCGTAATAAACAATTAAAAAACAAAATTTTACTTCTGACGAAATGGTATTGTCCTATAATTAGCTAATTCTTTGCAATCTTTTCATGCATTGAACTTTTTTGATTGTTGTGCCAATCATCATGTTTCTAGTGGGATTTGACACCAAAACTCACGTGATCATGAAAATAAATTTTTTAAATAATTTTTACCGAAGGAATGGTATCAAACGATCTCATAATCATCTAACTTTTCCCAATAATATTCGTGTTTTTACATAAATTAGAACTTGAAACCAACTCTAAACTTGGTCCCTAAGTTCCCGGAATGTTCGGACTATTATAGCAATTGAAATTTTTTCAAATAAATTAATGAGACCCGAATATTGTGCAAAAACGAATTGTATAATAGATCAGTGATCGTCTGCCAGTTCTTGCAAACACTATTGCCAATTACATAAAATTGGTTAATGTAGTATGTTTTATGCACTAAACTATTTTTAATGACGGATTTTAAGCCAGCTGACAAATTTTATTTCTCTTACGCATATGATTTAATAGCTGATCGGTCAACCACGACTTTAATTTAAGTCCTTAGCGTTAAGGAATTCATCGAAAGCTAGGGTCACATTAGATTGACTATTCGCGCCTACCCTATTTTCCAACAAAAACAGACCTTATAGTTGACTATATTCGATATACGCACAATGTCAGAGAATATACTCTTGTTGATCGAGGAATAGCAGCGCCGAGAAGGTTGTTTCAATTAACCAATGATTAGACATGCCTAAGTCTGAAACTTTACTCAAAGTACTAATCCAGTCTGCATAGCACGTTATCCTTACAAGCAGTTGGAGATCTGTAAATCATAGTCAGTTCGAAAACAAGGATATCAAGGTCATTGTTAGACATAGTATTTTTAATATTATCCACATTACATTAAAAATATAATTAACCTTCAGTCCGTGTTGAGGTCCTGTAGGCACCTCTACCATTCTAGCCTGCAATTTTTGTGTATATTGTCAGTAGTTCATTTGAAAGATTATACTTAAAATATTATAAAACAAATGATAAATTTAAATTCGGTATGTGTATTCAGTAGTGTGCCCACTCCAAACACAAAAAAGCACAAACCGTGTTGGAGGTGCTTACGGCACCCCATACATTTTGTATGGAAAGTAGCAATTTTTACCGTTTTTTGGGGTTTTTCCACATTTATTTTTATGAAAATAAAGGAGAAACGATAATACATTTGAAAAATATTTCAAAATATGTGTGGTTGCTGTTCATTCAATTACAGTAATCATTCGAAGAGAGCAGAAGTAAGAAAAGCAAAAATTATAAAAGATTTCAGTTTCAAGTAAATTTATTTTTTGAATAGAATTTTGCTAGGAGGTAAACCATGGATAGACTCAATAAATTATTGAATCTGTGTGGAAACGGAGAATTGACTGAAGGTGAGCAGGAGGAGATGCAAGGACTGCATGATTATTTGGGAAACGATAAAGAAGAAGATCCGCTGGAAGGATGTAATATTGACGTCTTAGACACACCAACTCGCACAATAAGACAGATAAATATGTTGATTCTGATGTTGAATCAGATGTGAGTGGTGACGATATGGACGACGTACCTTCTGCAGATGGAACTTCTTCCGACGACGAATTCGAAGAATATGATGCGCCAGCGATGATGGATTTACGTCATCAACAAATAATTGATGAGATAAATGGCGATGATGAATTGTACCTTGTAGAACAACGAACTATTTCAATTGAAATTACGCCTGATGATGATGTCACTGGACAGCCTGGCCCGTCTGCTGATGCTCCCAACAGAGGTAAACAATATAAAGCTCAAAACGAAAAGTAGAATGGTGGTTAATAGAAGAAGAAATGCAAAATAATCGTTGCAGAGTGGAAGCAAATCAACGAAACGCATCAAATGGTGTCTGTCTAGAGGCGGTGAGTAAAAAGTTTGGCGCCTTCAAAGTGTTCTTCAGTGTAGAAATAGTCAAATCAATTGTTGAGTACACGAATTCAAAAGCTCTGGAATTTTATAGAGACCCAGCTACACATCAAGCTAGACCTTTCTCGATACGACGACGAGTGTGGGCATACAAACGATTATAAAATGTATGCCTTTATTTTCCTATTGTTGTACAGTGGATTCGAAAAAAATTCGAACGTTCACTCAATCGACTTATGGGAAAGCAATCTATCTTCTCTAATTTGCAAAGCCACAATGTTGGTAGATCGTTTTGAGCAACTGAAAAAATTCTTACGCTTTGATAATTGGCAGACAACGCAGAAACAAGTTGATGGCCATGGGGACATTGTGGTAAGAATTCCTGCGTCGATTACCACTTCCGTACCAACCGAGCAAAGAATTGACTATATCGACGAACAATTGTTAACCACACGAGGTCGAGTGGGTCGAGCAAATTCATCATCACATTCCCAGTAAGCCAGGAAAGGGAAGTATAGCATGAAACAATTTTGGTATCCACTTGCTGGAGAAATCTATGTAGGAGAAGAAGCTGGGAATGTTAGAGCCAGCCAAGTTTCACATGACCTTGCGGGTAATTTTTTTACGTCGTATCCACGAGCACAAATCCTTTTCAAACAAAAAATAACATTGGTCGGTACCGTTCGTTCGAAGAAACAACATCTGCTTCTTGAATTAACCGACGACCGAGTAGCCCGTCAACGAGGCCATTTCAACAGTGCATTTGCGTACTCTGGAATGCGCTGATACCCATATCGTCAATCGCATCACCACTGCGAAGAAACCAGCGGTCATTTTCAAACATACGGAAACACCGGTGGTAAATGAAAACTGAGAAAGAAATGTTGTGCCAAAGCTACAACAAAATAATTGTTCGTTCTGCATCAGAGCAAAGACTAAGAACGTAAAAACCACCAGTTCTTGAGACTACTGTCGGAACTGGATTTGCGAAACTCATCTTCGGAGAATTTGCCTCGACCGCGCTCGTCCAGCCGGTGAAAAAGAACAATATAAAATCGAACCAGGAACTCCTATTGCAGGCACCACTCCAAAGGGGCCACGTCAGCAAAATTGAGTTATTGCTATTCACTTTCAAATTCAATAGTATTAATTAACAAATGAATTGAATTAATTAACAATTGAATTATTCGTATTATTAAAATTCAACATTGAAATTTTATTAGCTTTCCCATACAAAATATATAGGGTGCCACAGGCACCTCCGACCAACTGACCCGAAAACACGGGCTGAATATAAACTTTTACCAAAGTCCAAATAGCCTAAATACTTACTGGGCTTCCCTTTCTTAGTGCAAATATTCTTTTGACCAAAACAAATCAGAGATTGCCACCAGGGTATAATCAAGTAAGACGGACATAACAGCAACAAAGTAACAACGATATATAAATATGTACGTTACGTACATATGTGATAATATTACGCTTGTCAGTCAATCATAAGGGATAATTTTAAATCAGAATTTCATTTATTTAATAATAGAATGCAAAATTTACAGCTTACCAACAGAAAGAAATAAAAATTTACAAATACGAAAACATACATACATGAATTAACTGTGAACAAAAAATAACAACGGAATCAATGCAATGTAGATTTTAATCCTCTTATATTTTCAATATACAGATCTGTAGCTAACTGGTACGCACATTGGAAATAAACAATTCCTTCTTGCTTGGAACTATAACAATTAATACACAAAATATATAACATGGAAATAAATAATAATAAACCACTATAAATATTTAAATCGATACGTTAAAAATTCGTTTTAATTAAAAATTAAACAAACTGGAAAATAAATAATATTTTTTTTAAATTACGTATAGTAAATTTTAATGGGCTTAGAAAAACTGTTAAAATAACAATAATATTTTCCTTTAATTATTCTATATATGTATGTATGTATGTATGTATGTATGTATGTATGTACAATATTAAAATAACAATAGAATTTTATGCATTCATTACATTTTTCCGAACTGTTCTGAAC